>CAXIVR010000002.1:212067176-212667176 GCA_964035755.1 Teleogryllus oceanicus | reverse complement strand
TATATATATATATATATATATATATATATATATATATATATATATACACACACACACCTACCGGACGGCGGGTTTCGGGAAAACTAGTAAAAAATTATCTGAGCGTTGATACATGGTAAACTAACGAAATCAACACTATTGTTTACAAGTTAAAAAATAATATATCAAAAAACAACTTAATGCACTAACTGGCTAATATGATGAGATCTAACATGATCTAACGTGATGAGATCTGATCTGATGTGATCTGATGTGATGTGATTAACGTGATGTGATCTCATGTGATGTGATCTCATGTGATGTGATCTCATGTGATGTGATCTCATGTGACGTGATATCATGTGATGTGATCTCATGTACTGTGCGTATGTACTGTGACGTGATCCAATCAGACTTGATATAATATATCATTTAAGGGTTATCTACAGTGATGTTACGCAATGTGATGTGCTTTAGTCCGGCCTGATCTAATATGATGTCGTCCAATATGATTTCTTCCCTGGCCGTTGACCGCCACTTACCCGTGCAGAGCCGCACCGGCGCGTCGCCAGCACCAGCGCCGTCACCCGCTCGCGCCCGTGCGCCCGCGCCGGCCCCAGCGCCCGACGCTGCGCCGCCGGCCCCGGCGCCCGGGCGGCCGTCGCTGGCGTTGGCCGTCTCGGTGGGCATGACGCAGTTGAAGCGCCACTGCCAGAATTCGCGGAACCAAGGGTTGCGCGTGTTGTTGAAGGGCGACAGGCGCGTGTAGTACTCGTCGAAGGAGGGCTCGTCGGGCGAGTGGATGCGGATGGACACGCTGCCCTGCGCCTCGGCCTCCAGCCCGTCCGTCACGTCGGCGCGGTCCGCCCAGCCGTCGCTGCAACACACGACAACGCGCACGTCGCCTTTAACTTTGTGTTCAACAAGCGAAACACCAGTGATGTCAAGGTCGATGTCACCAGTGGGAGACTGTGGCACGGGTATCGCTCCTCCTTGCACTTGATTATCGCAAGAGAGCTGTAGATAGTCAATGTTGCCCTGAAAGCTTTTACGCTTCACGCTCGAAATACCAAATAAGATGAATAAATTTACGAACGTTTGTGGTTATTTTTATTTATATTTTTACTTCTATTTTTCTTTGCAATTCTCCTTTGTACATGCGATTCCAGCAAGTTGGGAAACGGCGGGGTTGCTACTGATAGTTTCCTTTCCCGACGCTAGTTGCGCTGATAACAATTTAACTGATAATAATGGAAAGATGAAACATAATAATAATAATAATAATAATAATAATAATAATAATAATAAATTTAAAAAAGCCAGAGATTAACATTTCAAAAACTAGATATTTTCGTTGCCGAATTATAGAAAACTTATTTTTAACGGTAAAGAAACAAACAGATTTAATTTTTCTGTATTGTTAACAAAATAGAAACTCACCCTAAGCTGTACAACCACTACAAGCAAAAGGAAAGTTAAACAAAACGTGCGCATAGTGAAGCTACATTTACGTCCAGAAGCAATCAAGGGGCCATCTCAGAATTTGCTCAATGGATCAGGGAAACTGGACAAAAACCCGATTGAGATGGGGGTCATTGACCCGGAAGTTGAAGTACACTACTTGTTACAGGCCTATTGAGTCTTTTTTTAATTATACAATGCAAATGTAAACTAATTCATTATACTATATCTTGGTTTTGTTAAAGTAAACATTATTTTTCTTTTTGACGATCAGTATAGACTAACTGAAGAAACAGTTTGCATCAGAAAGATTTCAGAAAGACAGCAAGAAGAACAAATTGTGTCTTTTGGGTGCGCCCAGATTATTCGAGGTATAGACCAGGTTAGAACGATGCTCCAAATGTAATAAATTAAGTTGTCAACTGTTTTATTTATTTCCATGAATTTGAGTACTTTTTAAGGCATAATACAGGCATTTTTGTTTACATTTCACAAATTGTAATAAATAACGTTCTAATAAATTGAAGAGTATTTTGTCACTATTCAGTGTTTTAAATACCATTTAGTGGACAATATTTTAAATAAAGACGATTTGTTCGTAAAATATTGTTAATAATTTTTTAATGGTTTACAATATTGTAATCCACGCGACCACTCCCGTTCCAATTTTGAGCGCGACCACTGAAGGGTTCAGCTATGCAACATTAGATTGAGGTAAGAATTTTTGTCACAAACATAAGGACAGATGAAAGAAGTAATGATTGCTGAAAACATAACAGCAGCAGCTGATGGTTATGAATGGGTCACAATCAGGTGTCTCAAAGGTATGACAGCGGATAGTTTTTTCCACACTGTTAAGATATAGCTCTTCTGATACTTTCGGAGCACGTCTTGCCACAGCCAAAACATCCTCCTAAATCACTATGTTAAAAATGTAAAACGGTTGCATCCGTTAGCAAATCCAGATAGGAACGAGAAAAGCAAAAAGAGAGATGAAATTTTATTACAAAGGTCACAATGCTTCAAAATGTGCTTTTAATCAAGTTTTTTTCCTTTTCCCTACATAATGTCAAGAAATAAAAAAAAGGAATTTTTTTAAAAAAAAATTATACTTTTTTAGATCATTTTGGGAAATGGCGATGTTTATAGTAGATTTTCCATGAAAAAATAATCATTTTAATGTGTTGAAGACCTGATGCGTTAATTTTCTTTCGCGCATTAGTTCTCAGTACGTCCCTTCCTTAAAACTACTCCGACGGCAGGTTTTGTCTCATTTTTTTCTCCAGAGGCAATGCTCCCGTTTTCCCTCCACGAATTTCTGTTCAAACTTGTCGCTGTCGGCAGAAAACTACGCGTAGCAAGAAAGTTGCTGACAACTGAGCGCAAAACAAACTTATCAGACGCGTCAGATTCCCATAGCACACAAGCAACCCCTGGGACAAACCGACACCGTTTTCGCATTACCTCACTGAGACTATTTTCCTCACTTTGTCTCCTAGAGCTGTCAAAGAAGAACGGGGGGAGGGGCATTGCATTATACTCGTACAAACTTAACTTGAAAGGACATTTACTAGTTTTGTTTTAGACACTTCTAAAACTATTTTTTTTCTTTCTGTACTTAAATTTATAGAATATTATTATTCATTTGGTTTGTAAATTAATAAATTAAAACTTGTTGTTAAAATGCCTTTTAAATTAAAACTTTTAAATTTTATTTTGAAGAGAAATACAAATACCATAGAAAAATTTAGTTTGAATATTGTCAAATTATTTGTTTAAAATTGTTACATTTATGTATGCAATGCTAGTATTTTAACAAACTGATGACATTCCATTTAAATATTACAATTATCAAAAAGAATATGTTTCATCCTTTTTCTTAGACAAAATCCTAAACAATCTCTAATGCCAATATTCATTTTTAGGAAATGCATAAGGTAACAAGAATTTTTTCGATAAATTCAAAATAAAATGCATGTAAGAAAATAGTAAGTCTCCAAATTCTTCACCTTTTCTTTCTGGAGCTGAAATCCACACTGTCTCAGTGACGTGAAATAAATTTAAAAACAGCTAGTTTTTAAATAGAACATCATGAAACGATTATGTAATGATATGTATTAATAAATGAGTGAGACGTAATACTACAATGGACTATAGTGAACTTCACCCAACTTCATGGTATGTTGACACCAATTACGTCAAACTTTAGTCTCTTTTTCTACCAATAATGACGTTTTTGTAAGTTAAACTGTTAATTTGAACGGCTATATGGTTGCTGGCATGCTATATTCAGCTTAAGTCCCCTAGTCGAGAGTCACTTTGGTCTCCTATGTTGCATTGATTAAGTACTAGTATAAGCACAGTCTGACTTGAAAAAAAAAACAACCCATTAGTGACGTTAGGATTAAATTTATTAATGAAATGTCATCAAAGCTCAATACTGTTCTTATTTCATACAAGCTTAGAAACTTATCCAGTTCCCACAGGGGGTACTCATTCCTCTAATTTTCTTCTGAGTTTTTGAAACAAAGATGGGCATGTGCAGTTTGCCTCGGCACAGTAATATATAGAAATATTAATGAATCGTTTAATGACTAATGATTGGTTATTTCTAAATTATAATTTTTTCTGTTCAAATCTGTACGAAATAATGTATTTATTATTAGATTCAATGACAATAGATATGCTTATTCATATAAAGTTACCATACGAGTTCTGAAGGGAAGAAAAGGCTTATTCATGATGGAAAATAAACGTAACGCTAACGTACTTTTCTGCCTTTAATTCAAAGGAACCTCTCAGAATTGTGATGGTGACCGTAGAAAAAATAAACATAAACAAAAGACATCAACTCAAACGTTCGCAAACTTCAAAATTTAATGCTCACAAAAGATGATTTGAGAAAACACAACCGTACAGTAAATTGACATGCAGCAATAATCTATCGTTTTTGCTGGTTAAAAACCAGCGCCTTTAGTTAGGAAAGTATGTAAATACTTATCATCGCGGATAAAACACCTCCTAGATTCACTCGTTGCGTGTAAAGAATAAGGAAACGAAATCGACCTACTGTTTACAATACAAATGGCAGATTTCATGTTTTGAGTTTTGCTTTTTTAGTTGGTTATTTAAGGTCGCATCAGCATCTAGGTCATTAGCGACCACTATTGGTGTTAACGGTATAGTAACTATGAAGATGAAACGATATGGTGATGATAAAGGGTGAAAGGACGAACACAAATACAACCATGCCCAAGGCGGGACCCGAACCCACGCCCTTCGGTCCGAAATCACTACGACACTACCGCCTTAGGGATCTCGGCCACCGGGGCGACGATTTCATGTTTTATATTCAAAGTGAATGTTTCGTTCTTGTTAAGTTAAAAGGGTCATTTTTTGGACCTCACATCTACTACATTTATGTTTTTAGTGTCAATGAGTCGAAAATTGAGAACCTATTTTTGTCAATGCAGGTGAACTCCAGCGCAGTCCCCAGTGATTTGGCTCGCATTCAGCCTGGCAACCGAGGCGGATCCTGGGCGTGAATCGAATGAGCCCGAGCGCCAAATCACAAATTCGGCACAGGGCGCGCCATAAAAGCGTGGGCGTCGCCAAGCGTGATCCCTGACACGACGGGTTCCCCAGAGGAGGTGGAAACGGTTTTCGGAAGCAGCCAATAAAAATTGGACTGTGACTAACAGCGCAATAAACACCAGTCCCTGTGCGGTCATCTGCGAAGTAATGCTCGACAACGGCAGCGACGGAATGAGTTTATTGAGATATCAAACGCCAACGATTTTCTCGCAAGAGAGCTTCAAACCAATTTCCAAGTTTCTCCGCGGTATTGATTTGAAAAAACACTTCTTATTTTATGCAGATCAGTAGTTTCAGTAGTTCATGATTTTGTCGTAAACAGTATTTTTTTTTTAACTTCCAAAAAATTTTTTAAAAAAAATTTATGTTGAAAAATTGCTAAATTAAAAAATAGATAAATGAATTAAGTATAATATAGGGTCATTTAAATTGTATTGTCTATTTTGTTTCTTTGATGTCTAAACAATGTGTACGTATTATTGAGAGAAGAAGAAATTTTTTTTACAAATATAGAACTTATTCATCCTTCTAGAACCAGCTGTTTTTCAGTTTCAGTACAGTTCAAATAGAAAACAGTTTGCAGAGAGAAAATAACCAGACGAACACCAGTTGTAAATGTGTAGTGTATTTTAATTCAATTATGGGCTTGACTCAGCAGATTAGTAACTAACTTCTGACTTCAGCAGAGGCACAACAGTGAAGGTCCACTTCTGGTTCACAGTAATAATTAGATAGTGGTTGAAGACGGACGTCGTTACAGTTGTGGACGGGCTTAGCAGAAGTCACCTGTCAGTTGTTGGACAAGGACCGTTGACCGCAAATAGGCTGACATCATACGTATAAAGACAAATGCAAAAGATGCATATGACAGTTAAGTTTGTTGTTTTAAAGTATTGTGTTGAAGTTGTGGAACTGTTGTTAGTAAGTTGCAAAATTGTTGGACCAACTTCATTAAAGTGGAATGAAAAACATTTTTAAAAGCAGTACCTGATGTTGAAACAGTTGAAATGATGGTCCGAGAAATCATGTAAATTACTGCATTGATTTATATAATTTTTACTCTTATATCGCAATACCAACCTAAGTATCAACGGAAAAATTCACTCTTCATTCCTCTCACTATCTGTTCTTGTACGAATGTATTATAGTATTAACTATCATTATAATTAAGAAAGTTCACCATTTTAGATATGATCTGCTTAACTTAGAAACTTTGATATCTATTAGAAGATGCAATTTGCAAGGTCATTTGAACATGAACGAGTAAAACAAAATCCAGAAGAATGAATAAAATCATTTGAAATGAGGAAAGAATAAAATATAGAAATCTTGCAAGGCACAAGCAATTTCAAATATCAAGTGATAAACGAGGAGAAATATCCCCCAGAACGCAAGAACAGCGATTCTTTAATATTTTACTTTTGACGCTTAAAATATAAGCCCTCGCAGAATGATGACCTACGTCACCGAAGTTCGTTTAACAGCTAAAAGACCTTTCTCTTAAAAAAGAGGAAAGTATTCGAACGTAACACAATTCCTTCCGCTGCACAAGGTCGCGCACAAAGGCAAACAGCGGCCCTTCGTAAATATGAATCAGAACAGAAGACAACTCCCTCATCCTCCGTTACGAAAGAGGAAAAACGCACACAAAACGAGAGAACGTCGTGTTCTTTTCCGAAGAAAAAGGAGACTGTCACCGTCAGAATCGCACGCGTGGCGCCATTTCCCGTATTCGTGTGCCCCGACTTTAAAAAAGTATATGAGCGAAGTGGCGAAAATGACGACTGTGGCATAGGTTTCTACAAAAAACTAGGTCATAAGTTCGATTGATTGATTGATTTTTTCGTCTTTCCGGGCGCGTCCACTGATTCCGTCATTAGTCCCGTTAGTGTAGTGCATGTTTTTCGAGATATGGTGTGATTTTCCCGCTGGATGGCGAGATCCGGCGCCGACCTACCGTCGGGTAGTGGGTTCCCTAACCAGGACTCTCCCACCAGCGGGCACCGCCCCAGCCGGGACAAGCTCTAAGCTCTTGACCGGTCTCCCGGAATAGTGATAGTGTGGTGCATGTTGTGTGGGTGAGTAAGAGGAGAGGATAGGACAAGGAAGAGGAAGGACAGATCACGCGCGGTCCGTGGCCCGTTTTATAGGTACTGCTCCCGGGATTCGCCTGGTGTTGAACGGAGAAACCACGGAAAACTACCGATCAGAGCAGCCGGCGCTAGAATTCTCCTCCGACAGCGACTGAATTCGACCTAGCTGAAAAGCTAGTGTCGAAAATCCTGCCGCCGTCAGGACTCGAACCTAGATCTCCGGTCAGAAGCGCTGCAATGACATCAGTTGATGCACTGAGCTACCGCTACCGGTCATCATCATAAGTTCGAGTTTCGACAATGCGCATCTTATTGAAACTGTGACATATTACTTTTGAATAAACGTACTGATTGAAGGAGAATTCCACGCTGTCAGCTGCTCTGCCAATTTAATTGTTTCCTCCGATCAAATCATTTCTATCATCAGTTTCGTTTATCGAGTTCAGTCTCGGAAGCGACCGCAAGTAGAGGGGCCTACCACTCCTAGGGTAGCTAGTGCTTATCGCAGAGTGTCAAGATAAGGCCCGGCACAGCCTGTGCCAGGTCCAAGGTCGCGAAAGTGTACCTCAAAACTTCTTTCTTCAGATTTGTAGTGAAAGTGAAATTAAAATTACTAGTGAAGTGAGCACATGTTAAACGGCGATGTCCCCCTAAGGGACATATCACCAGGTCAGTCAAATATTAAAAATGAAAATGCAGAAGAATGTATATACATCCAAACAGTGCTTCGCAACAATGGAGGTCGAATTAGCGAAATTCCCAGCAACTTTTCCAATAACATGAAACGCAAAAATCAGCTTCAGGAGCAGATATAGCAAAACCTAATGCTATTCTACCAATTGTAGCAACGTGGCCTAAATTCTGTGCAATCTGTGAATCAAGCAGTGTGTCACCCTTCAACAACCCAGTGTGTCAAATTTATAAGCGGCTGCAAAAGAACAGCAAGAAAGTGCTACAAACAAAAGAAAACGTGGGATGGATGCAGCAGAAGATCATTCAGATCAACGTAGTGAACATATTATCACCAGATTCAAGATTCAAGAATAGTTCTGGTAGCAGACTTACTCCCGCAAGTGACCTGGAAAAAGATAAAAGACGTAGGTGAATACCTCAAACTTAGAAAATATTACCATTCTTCAATTAACATTCCAAAATCTGCCAATATCTTAAGGTATTTCTCTAGTTTTATTCAAACATAAAATCCACAATTTCTAATGATTTTGAAACAAATTAAAAAACTCTCATATTTCAATATTTTTCAAAACTATAATAGATTTTAGAAACTATAGAGTCCACTGTGACTCATGAAATTCCATACTTTACCTATAGAGATTCTACTAACAAAACTCAGAAATTATGTATGATGTACCATAATCAACTCCAATGATGAAATTAAATTAATTGCTCAAAATTTTTCAATAATTTTTAAAAAAAAATTACATTGTTAAATTAATTAAGAAAGTTAAATTAATTATTCAATAGTATTGTTAAAATTAAATTTAAAAATAAAATCAGCCCTATTCAATGTAAAAATTGCTAGATGTTCAATCACACCCAGACAAATTGCAAAATGAAACCTAGATGTGTTCGTTATACTGACAACTACCATTATTTAAAATGTAACAAACCAAAAACAGCAACTCCGAAATGTAACTGTATTAAAAATCACACAGCAAATTACAGAGGTCGGTCAGTTTTTGCTCAAAATTCTTCAAATAATCAATATTCTAATAATCAAAAGTATATTCATTGCTAATCATAGCCAATTTTTCACGGATGGATCCAAGCAACAATCAAGATCTAGTGGAGCTGTTATTTCCATTATCCTACCTCTTAAGAATCTTTATTGCCTCCCGGATTTCTATTCCATATTCTCATGTGAAGCTTGGGCTATTATCAAAGCTATTGATATTAGCATCCTAAGACCATGTAACCCAGATATTGTTATTTTTTCTGACTCACTAGCAGTTCTATCCTCCATTCGAAACCGATATTCCTTAAATCCACTGGTCCAAGAAATCCAAGAAAAACTTTATCACTCCTTCCTTAAAGGATATCGCGTTACAATAGCTTGGCTTTCTTCTCATATAGGCATCTAGGGCAATGAAGAAGCGGATGCAGCTGTGAAGGCAGCAATCTCTCTCCCCGAAATTGATACTGAAACTGGCGGCTCACTCCCTGACTTTAAAAACTACCTCTTACTTGCAGTTACGAAGCTTTGGGACCGGAACTGGAAAATGTTGCCTTCCAAATTACAAGCAGTTAGGACGAATATCGAGGAATCTCCAATCACTTCCATTATACTTAGCAGAAGACATCAAGTGGTTATAAGCAGACTCCGTATAGGACATTTTAAACTCAGTCACAGCTACCTAATTAAAAAGGCTACTCCTGGTCCTTGCCCAAATTGCCGACTCCCAGTTCCCACGAAGCATACGAGTATTATAGTTGATTGTCATGTGATGGCGACTGTACACATCAAGAAGGATTTGTTTTCAATCTCCCCCAAAAGAAAATTATAGAACTCCTCACCAAATTTAATATGCTAAATAGTATTTAGCTAATGACTATACATTGTCTGCCCTATGTATAACATCTAGATTTAGGATTTGTGTATGTGTATCCCATGAAAATGGTAACTAGTATGTGAATTTGTAAATACTGTATTTTTGTAACTTTGGTCGCCAATGACCTAGCTGTTTATAAGGCGACCTTAAATAAATAATTTAAAAAAGTATATTAAAAGCAGAATAAAAACAAATAATTCTCAATATAACAGGACTACCCAAGAAATTAACAACACATATTACCCTACACTTTACCAAATACTCAGTGTAAATCACCTTCCACATTTACCTACACTTTCTGAAACGTCTCAAAACACTTTACAGTAACAATCCACTACCGCAAACAACAGGTATAATCTCACACCTATTATCTATATTGTGACATACCAACATGTCACACATTTATTTACTAATATTTGTCGTAAACGGGGTAAGTATACAAAGATAAACAAATAGAAATATGGCGCCCTACAAGGCAGCCGAGTCAATAAACTTCATTCTGGTATAGGACCTGAGGGCACGGTTAGCTGATCAAGTAAACAATTTAGGGATTGGTTGAGAAACAATGACAGTCTAGGGCATACTAGTTGTTTATGTAATAATTTAGGGATTGGCCAGGAGAACAGTGACAGTCTATTCACGCCGGAAGTGCGTCGAATGTTTCTGGTGAAAAACGGTAGAAAGAAATAGGCCGAGCCTTGGAGGGTTGAACAGAAAGAATTTTTTCACATTCTGACATATGTCGTGGTGCTGTGCGGGTCGCTCGCGGATGATTAATTTTGTGAGATTGGGACTTTTTTTCTTGAGAGTGAAGCATTATCGGACTTGAGTAATTTTTTAGTGCGACGAACGGAAATTAGAATTTGAATGAATTTGTACGGAACTGGACTTGGAATAATTCTGAGTAAATAATAGTTTGCTGAACTTTAACATTCTCATCGCGTAATCAGAAAGAACTGGGAACTTTCGCGAAGTAAATTAAATAAAAACTACAAGTATTTGAGGCGGTGAGGATCAGTGACTCGACAACATTTGTGCAAGAGCAGGAGAGGAGAATTGGTACACACTTTGGAATTCACGTCACTGAGAAGAAGAGGAAAATGATCCTTCGTGGCGCCCTCGTTCAAGTGCGCGCGAAGACGGGTACTACAGGATAAGATTCAAAAGAGCTCATGACCAAAAGAACATTCTTTATTTGTTACAATTTTTCAAGTCATATTTTTGCCTAGGCATTGAGAATAAACCATAAGTTTCTTTGAAATTGAACAAACGATTTTCATTTGGCCAATTCCAGCTAATAAGTAGCTAGACAATATATACAATATTTATTTTCAGATTCCTCGCCACTCTTATAGATGGCAGATCGGATATCTGCTATTAGTAGGTAAAGCGATTATTTCTAACAAACCCATCGACCCAGCTAGGAGAATATTGATTTTATTTAGATAACGGTTGAAGCATTAATTTTAATAATATTAACGTAACCTTTTCCTGGCGCCCATGTTTAAAACAAATTAGGCGACCGAGTTTCATCGAAACGCCCAATAATTTTATAAGCAGTTTGTGTGTGGGCATTGTTTCAATATATTTAAAAAAAATAAGGTATTCTGCCATGGCTTCATTTAGAGCTTCTACTGAACCGATTGTTGTATTTTTTCCTTGAAAAATGAAAATGAAAAAAGTATCCCTAGATGTTTATCAGATATTGTTTGTGTTGATTCACCAACATTTATAGCGAAAATTAATTAATTAAGTCATTCTGTAATAGTACACTTATCAATAGTCAATTGTTTTCTTACAAAGAGTGACTGTTTCAAAATCGATATATGTGAGACGATAGAGTGAGTCCACGTTCCGTCATGGTGGCACTGCTTGATGATTTGTTTTGATTGTTGAGATTTGTTTGCAATTCGTCAAGGTTTTGTTTCAGTGTAATAATTGCATCGTGGCGTTGACAGTTGCATGCATTTGCTTTTGTGTTGTATTTTGTAGAGAACATTCGGACAGTTGGTTTTGCTCGGTTGCACTGAAGTAGTGAAGTTGTTCACATGCTATGTCGAATTCCGAATCGTTGCCCACGCGCCCCAAAAGACGCCAAACGTACATTAACTGGACGCAGGGAAAGAGAAAGTCAGCTTAGAAATAATATTCGTCAGTATAATAGTGATCTTTCTTTTGCTTCATTTGGTGCCGATATTGCATTGCCACCTGGTCATGGGCCATACGTGTTCAAGTTTGGGAACCAACATCACAGAATATCTTCGTTATATCCTGAAGATCCAAACAATGCAATATATTGTAATAATTAGTCTGCGCAAATATTTTACATTTATCTCAATCTCACCATCAAATTTTGACGGTTCTCATAGTTCCTATAATAACATCTCATATAATTAATTTATAATTCCTCAAATACAAAATTTTATACAACAAATTCTTCCAAATTATATAAATAATGGACCACAAACTTAACACACTTAAGTTATTAAATTGGAATGCCAATGGTTTTTATAAACATAAGCTCTAGTTCAAACAATACATCTCTCTTTTCACTGCTATCACTTCAAGATTCAAAAGGGGGTCCACGTCGCATTTTGTAGGACAGGGCCGCGTGTAAAATAAATTCGTAGTCGTCAACCGGATGATCAAGTGCGATCAAGATTACAAAGAAAAGGTAGTTTCCTTCCACATGCGTGCTAATGTAAATTTTAGAGTTAGAATAAAAATGTGAAGCATTTAATTACTAATTTTTTACACTAATTACTTTTAAATGGTGATTTTTTAATGTGTCCTGTGTTTTGCCTCCCTACTTTAGCCAGAATAAATGCCTTTTTTGCATGCCTATTTTAGGTAAAATAAATGCCTGAACTTCTGGCCTCTATTATAAAGATACTTCCCACTTCTTGCATTTTCATTTACTCGTATATCCCAAGATTATTAAAGACGATTAGATATATAGGATTCACATGTGCACCAGTTTTACTTTCTCGTTCTCACTAACGTAAGAAGAGAAAGTATTGTAATCGTGTGTCGCAGAACGGCAAATTTTCCACACAAGAACTCTTATTGCCGGGCCCTGGTAACGAAAAAGTAGCTAAATATAGGAAAACAATTCCTATAACACCTACTATAGCCAGAATTAATGTTTTGTGTGTCTTTCATAACGATTCATTCGATTTTCTCCAAAATAAATATTCCCCAATCCTTCTGACTGATGTCACGGCCTTTGAGATTTTAAATCGATTTATTAGTTTTGGGGGGACTTTAAATGAAACCCGTCGGTCATATTCAAAATTTTAAAATGAAACATTGCTCCAAATTTTTTTATTAAATTCTGTTCTTGAATAGTGTGAAGGACGTTTAAGAGAATGGTGCAGGTCTCATTTTCATTGAAATGAAGTTTTCGAAAAATGCAAAAAAATAAAATTAATTAATTAAAACTACGAAATTGAAGATATAAATGTTTGTCTCGGACAAAGTCTGTTGTAAAAACACTGCTCTCTAGAAAAGATGATGTACAATTTTTAGAAAAAGGAGTAGGTTTTTTCGTAATTTGCGCTTAAATGCCAAACAAATTTTCACAAAAACAGCTCTAAATTTTTTCTTTAAATTTTCTTCACTTATGTAATAAAAACCGGTAAATATATGGGGCTAGTCCCATTTTCGGGTATTTCTTGGTTTTACAAAAATTGAAAAAAACTTAAAACTACAAAATTGAAGTTGGAGATTTTTGCTTCAAAGTCTGTTGTACAAAATTAGCCTTGGAAGGAAGGTCATGTACAATTTTTTGGTAAAGGAAGTATTTTTTGTGTAATTTCGGTAAGAAAATGAAATATACACAGGTTTCACAAAACCAGAGGCCACGAGAAAAATAGAATGAATGATATGAAAAATAATTATTTTAACATTATTATTAAAAATGCTAATATTTGCTTAGATTTTTACTTTCTCGCTTTTTTACTTTTTACTCAATTTGTATTCTCAATGTATTGAGATTTTTTAAGGAATCCGTAAAGCTTAATGGAAATTTCGCAACAATACCGTGCCGATATTTGGAAGCTAATTGTTGTCGAATGTCGAGATGGTGGCGGTGATAAGATACAGCTGTTTTATTTAGTTCAGATGGTGTAACTCCTAAGTCGAAAGCCAGTACTTCCGTTTGCCATGAATTTCGCAGCAGATTTTTATAAATTACTCTTCAGAATGCCCTTTGAGGTATATTATATACCATTGAATATCATCTGATTCCTAAAACATTTACTGAGTATTGAATAAAAAAGAAAGGTATATTAACCGTAAAACTTCTTCAATAACGTAAAGAAATCTTTGTCCGCGAAAGTTTTTCCATAGGAGCCTGTATTAATTTAAACTTCTTTTATTCAAAAATTAGGCCCGTAAGGACCAAAGTATTTCTTATCATCTTGAAGAACAGCGATTTTTTATTTAATTTAAAGGATTTTTGGGGGTACATCAATAAATAAATAAATAAATAAATAAATGTCTTTGATCATCAATGTGATGGATCTAACGAATACTATCCTAAAGTTTTATTTTCCTGCGCTTCGTTTGAGGTGATATCAATATATAAAAAGACGGAAATAAATAAACTTAACACTAGAACGATCGCTGCTGTCGACGGCTACAACATATTCAAATAATGTTATCTTTATTAAAATGAACAGTTGGTCATTGTAACTACTTGACTTTACACGAATTTATGAAGTAAAGTACGTCCGAAAATTTCGAAATTACGACGAAATCACGAGTGATTAGCCAGAATTGTCGAAATGATTTTGATATAAATTGCATACATTAAAATTATTGTATTGATATTATTAGCCAAGCGAATATGTATAGTTTTGACAACGCTGAAAACAGTACATTGCTCGCTTCTTGGTTGAATTGGACGTTTTCAAATACATGAGGTGTTACTAGCGCAGAAAATAGAATTGAAATATTACATACTGTTTCTACAACTGCGAGGAAGTATGTGCTGTTTTAGCATCACTAGTTATCAATATAGTCTGTGTTTTAAATTCGTATCGATGCTACTTTGGCTCAGGGTTTCTGTACATTTCTTTCTATATTTGGTTTTCACTGCGTCACCAAATCTAGAAGACTACAACAGAGCTTTGTTTTAGATAATCATATTTGCTTTTGGTTTCTCCAAGCACATACGATATGGATTACACTACTAAGTTCCTTCCATAGATAAATTTCCTTTTGTTTTCAAATATTGTACACTATTGCGGCACGTCTGCTGCCTCCTCACTTCTACTTCATTCTCACGGTCTGTCATTATACTAAGTTTAATTCGATATGTTAGATCGGGTACAGCTAAAATATTATTACATTTTTACTCGAGTAGTTTCCGTATTTTATAGTTCACAACGTACTATTCCACTGATGTACCAAGCATAATTCTGTGGTGTTTAGTCAGAACATGGTAACTCCAAAACCACATTCCGAGGCAACTCTCGTTATTCCACATCAGTGCTTCTTTAAAGGATTGGAAATTACCTTGGAAACGTTCAAATACGTTCCTCAGAAAACACAATTCAGGGAACAGAACTTTCAAGTTAGTTTCGAATCCGAAAATGTAATAGTGTATTACAGCAAGTGTTGCAACTGAATGTGATTTTGGAGTTTTCATGTCCTTTCCAACCATTAGAATTTTGCTTTACATTTAGATCAATGTTTTTTCATAGCAAATGAATCGTTCCAAATTTAAATTTACACCTGATCGATTGTCTACCCGATATACATGTACGTTCTTTATCCAGAAAAACAAAAGGAGTTTGTAAGTCTACTGTCCAATACGAGTTGTATGGATATAATGTTGCAAAAACATAAAACATACAGTCAATAATGCAAAGGTCTAAACGCTCACACTGTTCCAATATCGTCAGTATTTAATCAAAATCCAAAAATTTCTCTTTTTTATATCTAAACTATCACCCAATTTCATCTAATGCCACAAATCAAAAATACGGAATAAGTATGCAACTACTTTGTAAACAGTTTCTGGAACAAAGACCATCCATCTCGAACGGATTCTCCCATTATATTCCCTTCATCCATTGCACTAATGTTGAATAGGTTCCATATTGTGTTTATACCACAAAATAATAGCTTTCATTGACACATGAAGTTAAAACACATGAATACACATAAAGATTTTTAACATTAAGTAAATAATATAATATCATGCAAAAAACAGCAGACTTTCACATTTTTATAATCAAAATCATTCGAACATTTTCATCACAACGCACGTCCATGGTATTACACAAGATGCTACCGTCCCAAACGTGGGCCAAATTTAAAAAGGCGGATGTCATCGCGAAAACCGTAGACTTTTTTGCGCCAGTTCGCCCAACGCGGGCGCGGAGTCGTAAAATGTTTACGCGCCGAGTGGCTGCGAGACTCTAAAAATTCCGAAAGAGTTCCAGTCACCCTGTGGCTTCAAGCGAGTTACCGCGGTTTGCTCTTCATACCCCAATTCACCCCTTTCCTTCCACCCCACTTTCCTTCGCTATTTCACGCCTACGTGACGGACGCACACGCCTCAACGTGCTTTCACCGAGGCGTTGGGGGATGAAGGTGCGGGAGGAAAGAGCAAGGTGCCTTCCTTCACTGCGGAAGGGTTGTACTTGGAGAAAGGAAGATCGTGAACGCCACTCCTCACGAAAGCACGCGTCTTCATGTGTTGGGGACATGAAAGTTGAGATGAAAACGATGTCTTTTTGCAAGTTTTTGAGTCCTTAAAGAAAATGGTAAACTTCCATATATTGATAGGCGTATTTTTTAAAGCATCACAGATTGTATGTTTTGTAGCCGATACGCACGTAAATGTTGATACATTCGTTCATTTGATTCAGTAATATTATTCAAATTTTTACAAGAATTTACATAAACGTTTATATTATTGACTAAAAAAAAAGAATTTTAAGTGTATTGATACATTTAACTCCACATAGAAAGTTAAAGAAGCTTGTTAAGGGCCTAAATTCCCTCCTTATTGCCAGCAGGTTATATACGTTTCTCCATTCTAAGGACCGGGAGCGGTAGCTCAGTGCATCAACTGATGCCACTGCAACGCCTCTGACCGGGAGGTCCTAGGTTCGAGTCCTGACGGCGGCAGGATTTTCGACACTAGCTTTTTAGGTAGGTCGAATTCAGTCGCTGTCTGGAGGAGAATTCTGGCGGCCGGCTGCTCTGATTGGTAGTTTTCCGTGGTTTCTCCGATCAACACCAGGCGAATGTCGGAGCAGCACTCTACCAAACGGGCCACGGACCGCGCGCGATCTGTCCTTCCTCTTCCTTGTCCTATCCTCTCCCCCTTACACACACACACACACTTACACTAACATGCACTACACTTCCACATATTCCAGGAAACCTGTCGGGAGCTTCAAGCTTGTCCCGGCTGGGGCGGTGTCCCGCTGGTGGGAGATTCCTGGTTAGGGGGAAACCCCACTAGCCGACGGTAGGTCGGTGCCGGATCTCGCCATCCAGCGAGGGGAAAATCACCGCCATCTCCCGAGAAAAAACATGCACTACACTAACGGGACTAATGACCGAAGCAGTGAGCGCCCGGAAACACAAATCAATCAATCAATCCATTCTGAGGGACTCTCCGGGCGACTAAGTTAGCACGCCTTGTGTTGGCGCCTGAAACTATGTAATCTAACGTGGTATTCAAAGATACTCTTATTTTGTGTTTTTCAAAAACAAAACGAATAAAATAATATATTCCACTCGAAAATATAGGCCCTCTCTGTGTACTTCTCTAAACGACTCGCTTCTTTCTCGCTATCAGCTCTATTGACGAAATACTTTCCTCTTCTACATGGGGACCCGGGAACTCGTTAACTGGAAAGCTCCCATTACAAAAATACCCCAGATTCTATGTTGAATTCCATGAAGAATAACATACTCAAATCCTCTTCCCTCTAAAAAAATTGTCTTGGAAAAAACTGAGTATCAGCGTTACTTCTGGGCGCGAATTTCAAACCGGCGGGGCTGCCGCGGCACAATAATTACCAGGCGGCGTCCGCCAACAGGTTAGGCGTCGCATCCTCCTGCCGATTTCGGTGAAGCTTTCGAGTGAGGACAACATCGCTGCTGTACTCTAGAGTACTTTTATATTATCAGTGTTTATGGGCATTATTCACTTGATATTTTAAATCTAACAAATTAAATCTACATAAAAGCATTTTTGTTTTGAATTATATTCACAATTGCAACGGCATAACAATGAACACGAACAAACACATATGGAAATATCTCTTAACCGATATTTATAATAAATTACAATTTCTTTGTTGTGAACACAGTTTCTCCATAATAATGGAGAGCTATATTACTTTTGAAGGAAAAAATTCTTTAGTTAATAAAAGCTAATAAAGTTATGTAGTTAAGTAGTTATAATAATTTAGTTATACTAATAAGTTCTCTAGTAAATAAAACTTAAACCTGCTACGGAGAGACTGGGATTGTTTCTACGATTATGTCAATATTACATGCATTATATCTATTTGAATAAGTACACATTTTAAATAAGTTTTACCTTTTAATTTCATCATTAAATGTTCAAAAAGTAATGAAAATTAAAAATAAATATTAAATACACTATCATGTCGTAGATATAAATAAACATCTCGTTTCTGTTTCCCTTTACATACTATTTTTACACTTTTATTCATCTAAATGGCGTGATTATTTGCAAAAGATAAGTTATTAATTATTCAGAAAAAGTAGAAATATCATTAAAAGTAAGACATAAATATGATTTATCGTACAAATCAATTTTTCAAACAAGAAGAAAGCGAACAAGATTATAAGCGGCTGGTTTATTTAATTGACAATTTGCATGAACTGACGTTCCGTTTTGTAATGCGTGATTTACACGGTCAATTTTGTTTCTCTTTTAGATTGTATTTGTAACAGAAAGCACTATCAAAAATAAAGAAATCCATGAAAATATTACAGAAAGGTAAGGTAATATTACAGAAGTAAGGAGACATCACCTTACATTTTATAGAAAAGTAACACGCCGAAACACAATAGACGAATACCATACTTTAAGGAGCATTATGAGATGGTTCAAAATAATACTGAAAAATAATCATTGCCATCTTGTGCAAAAATATAGTAAACCTACCCACTAAATAAAAATGGTAGAGGTCCATTCACAGAATAATCAAGGAGGCCAATACTGTCAACAGCAATATTGTTTGTATTTTGAACTACTCTTAACTCGCCTAGAAACGGAAACGGTCCATCCACCGATAAACCAGAGGCCAATGGAATACCCGCCAGTATTGTTCACTATTCCGGAAGCGTTTGCAAATAAACTAAACGGGTTCGCTCCGAGGATGCTGCTGCATTCCTTTGAAGCAACGAACGCGTCTTTCGCCAGGGAGATCAATTTTCCGAGCAGCGAAAGCAGTGGAATCCGGGCCGCGCGCATCGCCTTAACTAGAAGCTATTACGCGGCTCCGCGCCGCAACGATTCACGGGCGCTCGTTACTCTCTGGGGCCCGCCGAGCCCCCCACACGGCTCGCACGCCTGCGCCCGAAATAACGGCCAGTCGCAACGGGACTGACACACAATGTTGAGTTTGCAACTGCGTAAAAGGGTTTCCTTCCAGGAGGCTTTGAATGGTTGAAGATACAGAATAGTTCACCATAAATGTTACAAACGTTTAGAAAAAGTAGCTCGACCCGTGCAATTACAACGCATAGAAGGATGAGGTGTAGAAATGTTATGACAGAAAATACTGCATATTCATGAATATAAGGTATGTTTTTTTATTTGCCTCCATCTGTACACATATATACATGGATACTGTATTGGGTCTTTATAACAGCAAAATTTGCTTTTAACCTTACCTTAATATAATGACTAAATTTTTAAATGTCATCCGTGAAATTGTTAAACAAGAGGGCACGATTAAAACTTCCAAGTGATGGAATTGAGGGTAACATGTCATTTATTTATCGTAGCTAAACCCAAGAAAAAGTGGAAGAAGGTTTGTCCTGTATTAGGTAGCAAAAAGAAAGTTGGGAAAGAAAGTAAATAAGATAGCGTATAATTTTTTCTTATGTATAATTATAGAAAATACAATTCCAGTCTGTAAAATAAATAAATAAATAAAATAAAGTATGCAAACTTACAATTGACAGTCACAAAGAATTGTTTTAACGATCAAATTACACGATGTTCTTTAGGCGAGACAAACGGCTCTTCCATTTTCCGCAAACTTGAGCAAAGCGAGCTATCTTGCCGTTTACATTGTAGACTACGCATCGCAAACAACGCAAATTTTGTAGGGTTTTACTAGCACATGAAATCTGTGATCTATTCAATATATTGTGACCGCCTCTTCTATTTTCTCTCGCCTTTTTTTTTGACACCTCAGTTGTTTACAACCGTTTACTGGGAGCCGATTGGCATGCAACTACAGGATTAATGTTTAGCAAGTTCACGAACTCTCCGGGATGGCCCGTCCACCGCAATGGCAATGCCGACGAATTTTACCTTTATTGTTGGACTTTGAATTTCGTCAGTTCGTACATCGCAGTTGCCACGTATGCATCAAATCTCATGGCTGTCCAATCGAGAAAATGTAGCAAAGCCATTGATAATGTTTTTACAGTCCTTATTTCCTACATAATGTAATACTTGTAGGAAGGAAATAATATATTGTATTCTATTAGTTTACCTGCAACTAAACTTATGACCCCAAAAGCCTGGAGTTTACTTGCAAATTGAATTGCAAGCACTGGCATCTATATTACTATTTTTATTCAGAAGAAGAATGCATATAATGACATTAACCGCCTCTATATAGGAACACCTCTCAACCTACTACCTTGCATGAAATAATTAAAATTTTTCCTTCAAAAAAGCTTAAAAGAAGGTGTTCTCACGCACTTGACACACTAAAGCCACGAACAAACGCTGCATAAACACCACAAAGCGGATAAAATCGAAGCTGTGTGTGACGGTGTCTCGTGACACAGCGGGCGGAACGAGGCGATTGTCCACAGAGAAAGAAGTTCGTTGCGCCGGCGGCCGCTCGAGAGCGCGTGCGTCGCCGCCGCGGGCGCCGCCTAACGAAGAGCCTTTTTAGCAGCTATCGCCCCGCGCGCCCGCTATTTTGGAAGGCCCCCGGCGTTTGACTTTGTCGCCCAACTTTTGCGGCGAAGGGAAACGGTACGGTGGCACGGTGGGGGAAACGGAGGAATCGATGAGGTCGGCAGAAGTAGTCTAAGGGAATGACGGGAGGTAAAAAAGAAATGGGAGGATGGTGACGGATTGACTGAGGTGGCTCAGGGCATCAGTGATGTCAGTGCAATTCCTAGGGTTCGTGTCCCGCCGGTGGAAGGATTATCGACATATAACTAGCTCAAATTCAGCCGCAAATGCCGGAGAAATACCATAAAAACTGGCCACGGACCGTGCGCGATCTTTCCTTCCTACCTACGTGCGTTATCTTCCTTGACTATCCTAATCTCTTCCTAACACTCTCTTACTTTTACATACATTATCCCACCAACAAATGCCGGGGGACCAGTCTGGAGCTTAGAACTCGTCCAGGCTGGGGTGGTGTCCGTTCGTGACAGATACTCGGAGGTGGGAAATCCCGCAAGTCAAACAGTAGATCAGCGTTCAATCTCACTATTCAGAAGAAGAAAAACACCGACACCTTCCAAGATAAAAACAACCACTACTATTACAGAAATAATGACCGTAGCAGTTAACGCCCACGAAATAATCAACCACGAGGGAGCTTGTGCAAAAGAAGGGACGAGTGTGTTTCGGATGTCCCCCAACTCTGCTTCCGTTCCGTAGTTTAGCGAACTAACCGATGAGGAGTTTTTAATTACAAGAGTTGACGGGGGAGGAGATGGCGGGGGAGGAGTTGTCCGGCGAGGAGTGAGCTGGGGAGGAGTGAGCTGAGGAGGAGTGAGCTGGGGAGGAGTGAGCTGGGGAGGAGTGAGCTGGGGAGGAGTGAGCTGGGGAGGAGTGAGCTGGGGAGGAGTGAGCTGGGAGGAGGAGTGGGGAGGAGTTGGGGAGGAGTGCGGGGGAGGAGTTGCCGGGGAGGAGTTGCCGGGGGAGGAGTTGCCGGGGGAGGAGTTGCCGGGGAGGAGTTGCCGGGGGAGGAGTTGCCGGGGGAGGAGTTGCCGGGGGGAGTTGCCGGGGAGTTGGGAGTTGCCGGGGAGGAGTTGCCGGGAGGAGTTGCCGGGAGGAGTTGCCGGGGAGGAGTTGCCGGGGAGGAGTTGCCGGGAGGAGTTGCCGGGAGGAGGGGAGGAGGCGGAGGAGGCGAGTTGCAGGAGGAGTTCGGGAGAGTTGCGAGGAGTTGCGGGGGAGGTTGCGAAGGTTGCTGGGGAGCGAGGGTGTTCGTGCTGGAGGTGACGGGGTGATGCGGAAACACGGTGGCGGTCGCGTGAGAAACGGGTTCATAACGCGGATCGGTCAAAGGTCATCGACGCCATTGAAGGTTTTTTGCGCGCATGCATGCATGTATGCTCACACACACCGCACCAACGGGGAAGCAATATCTATAAATTACCTACCAACAAATATCATTGTAATATGGAGTAACGTATTGCCGAGATTGTGATTCGTAAATTTTCTACATCAACGCTTTCAGCAACGGGGCTTTTGCTGAATGCACATCAGTTAGGAGATATACGAGGTATTCATTTTTATTTTCTCTTGTATGTGTCGACACACGGAGTAATATTCCTGTTATGGAGAAAGTTACGCAGCGCTATGGAAAATCGATTTAGAGATTTTAACAAAAGTGGGAGTTTTGGAGTCTCCTGATATCGAAAGATTGTTGTTTTTTTCAAATCGTACTTCGGAAGGTCCGTTCGTCTATTCGTCCGTTCATACCCTATTTCGGTCGTCCGATTGTCCGTCTGTGAACAACAATAGAACCCAAACTATTACAATAGAACTTTTTCAAAATGAAAATTCGCTCGTCAATCTTTATTTGTTTATTTATTTACGTCAAAAAACAGTTAAAAAATGCGTATGACGTGCTATGGGGAAAAGTGAATTGTGTGCACATTTTCAAAATTCCATGATCCCTCAGTCATATACAACTTAAATTTTGAATTTTGAAAGGGAGAAGAAAAAGAAAAAAAAACTCCCATGTAATAAAATCTATTTTCAAGGATAAAAAGGCAATAAATTTTGGCTCTTATCCATGTTGACCTTCAGAATAATACTTCCTGGTGCGACAACATGGACACGATAATTTGAATAATTGTATTTCCCACTGAATTCTAGAAGACGTGCACAGAAAATGAAGTTACATTTATGTCCAGAAGCAAAACAAGGGGCCATCTCAGCATTTGCTCAATGGATCAGGGAAACTGGACGAAAAACCTGATCGAGATGGGGGTCATTGACCCGGAGGCTGCAATACAATACTTGTTACAGGTTGTTTATATGTGTTTATATGTTACAGGTTGTTTATATGTGTGTTTGTGTGTATCTGCCGGGGTGTTGCGATTTTGAAACGTATTCTTTGAACTATGGGGAGTGCTTTCCGTGACTTCGTCGGCAATTTTCAATTTTTTTCCAAAATGGCTACACTTATTTCTTTACTTCTTTTGAAAGAATAGAGTAAAATACATTTATGGAGATGGCGTAAGTCCGATTTTCTCTTTACCTTGATATTTCCGAAAGTTGGACATTTTTTCGGCGTCTTCCTACAATTACAATTTTGAACATAGCAATTTTTTCTCGAAATGATATTTGTTCTTTAATTTTTTTAATTAATGTTAAGTTCACTTTTTTGAAAATTTCAGAATCGTCGTTTGTATTACACGGCACCACTAAGAAATGTGATATTCGTACTCTCATTAAGAATTAGTAGTATTCATAATACAATACAATAATTTATCAGTCTAAAATCATGTTAAGGACTCATGTGACTACTCACACTTTACATTATAGCATGTTCAGAATGCTTGAAGCAAGAGAACATGTGATTGAAGAAACCAAGGTCAATTTAATCTTGATTTGTATGTTTGTTGGTTGTTGTTTGCTGTTTTTCAAATGAAAAGCGGTATGTCATCGTGTGGTCAATATCAAAATATGCACCAACTGAACGAGAAATTTAGTTTATAAAAACGAATTGAGAGAGTATTAAGCATAGAAAAATTAAAGGATAACTTGCCATAACCTAGTTTCACACACAATAATTTGGTTGGAAACAATGTTTGTGATACATGGCTGCTTCGATTGGGTCAACAAAGCATAAATGTACGTTAGAAGTAACAGCGTACGCTCTAAAGGAAGCGTTCCATTATTAACTTTACTAATATGTTTACGTACCGCCCAAGGTCCTCACTGTACATTCAGTTACAATGTACAAACAAATCGTTAACGGTGTCCTAAAAATTGCGACCTGTTTAAGGGTGAAGGTGTTAAAACTCGCTAAATAGTAGATTACAAAGTAGTTCTTTAAGGGTTCTTTACGCTATCCGAGGACATTGCTTAATCACAACATTTGGAGCCATTTTAAAGAAATGTTTGAAAGTGAAATTGAGGCTACATGCAAAGTATCCGAAATAAAAATATTCCTTTTAATGACACTTGAGTACATTCAGATCAATCGGGGAATACTTATTTTGGAGAAAACCTTCTAAACGGAGGAGTTAGCGTTGACTACAGACAGAAACATACATACTGACGGACGCTTTACCGTCAATCAATTTTTAGGTATCTATTCGCCACAAAACACTGATTCTCACTGTATAACGTATTGATTTCGACAACGTGTTGATTAGTGTTTCCGGGCGCGTCAACTACTATGGTCATTAGTCACGTACGAGTAATCCGTGTATTTGCTAGGGATGTGGCGGTTGACTTACCCCACTGGATGGGGAGATCCGGCTCCAACCTACCGTCGGCTAGCGGGGTTTTCCTCAACCAGGTATCTCCCACCAGTGGGGCACGGCTCCAACCGACTAAGTTCCCGACCGGTCTCCCAGCATGTGTAGTAGTGTAGTGCATGTTAGTGTGTGTAAGGGGTAACGATAGGACAAGGAAGAGGTAGGAAAGATCGCACGCGGTCTGTGGCCCATTTTTTATCGTATTTCTCCGGCATTTGCGGCTGTATTTTACCCGAAGTAGTGGATAGAGAGACCACGGCACAAACGGGCGGAGAGCGGTGGAGAGGCACAGTTACCAGGATGGGTGGTAGGCAACTGAGGTTGGGATGGAGGAAGGAATGAAGGAGTAAAGAATGAGTAAAACTAAATAACGTTCGTGTGTGACAGTAGTTACCGAAGTGACAAAACGGCTGCAAAAGAAATATATTGCACGGAAACAAAAATAATCGATGTTTTTGGTCTTTAGTGTAGAAAGTGAGTGTTTATCACGTAACAGTGGCGCACACATAAGAGCGAAAAGTATGAAAGTGATGTGCAGAAGTAAATGCAACGTCAGCCTATGAAAGCAAAAGTAAACATGATTATGGAACGAGATGACCTACTTCAAACTGACGGATGACTCCTGCTGCAAATAAAGAATGGGTAAATCTATATAATGTTCCTTCTGACCCGAATGACAAAACAAATGCGAGAGGAATGTCATGCAAGAAAACAAAAATTATCAATTTTTTGAGTCAAAAGTGTACAAGTGAGTTTTTATAGGTAACATGGCCACACAGAAGAGCTAAAGCATGAAAGTTATGTGCAGAAGTAAATGTGACGTCAACAAATGAAAGCAAAAGTAAACATGATTAAGGAACGAGATGACCTGTTGCAAATTGACGGATGACGCCGGCCGCAAATAAATAATGGGTAAATCTAATGGGGTAATAATGTTTCTTCTGACAAGTAGGTACCCGAATGACAACAAAACTGCGAGAGAAACTTATTGCAAGAAAACCAAAATAATCAAGTTTTTTGTCTTAAGTATAGATAGTGTTTTTTTATCAGGTAACACTGGCACACACAGAACCATGCCAAAAGCATGAAAGTGATGTGCAGAAGAAAATGCGACGTCAACATGAAAGCAAAAGTGAACATGGTTAAGGAACGAGATGACCTGCTGCAAATTGAAGGATGACCCCGGCCGCTATTTAGGGCGGCCGCCAGCCCGCGCTCCCATCCCCGCCCCCGCCCTCCCGGCCGCTCAATTCCCACGTGCCTGCTAGAATCACCCTGAACGTTTAATGAATCGCTTTTCGGTTCCGGAGGATGGATAATTAATTTCTAACTTTGTTAATTACACTGGCATAACGGTACCATAATATTAACAAAACAGAGGGCGCAGGCATCGACCCGGGGCCGCCGCGAAGGGACTGCTGGTGGCAAGGGGCGCGGAGGGCCGGTGGATCGCGGGCGGAGCGGAAATCGCTAGGGAAAGTAAAAGGGATATTGGAAAGGGGTAATTTGCAGAACTGCGCCAGAATCTACCGAGAACCATCATGGAGTTCAGACTACGAGCCGACCAGTGGTACATCAGCTTTAATTATTTCTGGGTCGAACCGAGTTTTAAATCCTTTATGTAGAGAATTTCCTTTTAGAGGAAGCAAACAAATTCGTCTCAACAGTAAAGACAACTGACATATTTGTGCGGAATAATTTAGTACCTGAAAGGGCTTTGATTTTATTTTTATTTTTAGTGAGGCAGTAAGTAATGACAATTTTAATTGTTAAAAGAAAGTTAGATTTGCGAATTAGGGTCATGATGTAAAAGCCCTTATATTTTGTAATGGTCAGATATCTGTGCACAAGAGACGCAGAACACAGAAAAACAGAAAAAAACTGTTGTTGTGAGAGAGAGGTGAATGTGCAATTTGGTATTCAACAAACTACAGATTAGGTGAAAATCCGGGAAGAGTGGAATAGATAACTTCCAATGGGAATGAGGTAAAAATGTAAGAAAAACTACATTTGGAAAAATAGAAAATAAAAATATTATCAAAAGAGTTCTGAGAACATAAATGTCACAGCTAGTAATAGATAAGCTTCAATAACAAAAATTTCAAAAGAAAAGAAAAAGTGTATACAAAAGAATGTTTTAAAAAGGGTTCGTGTTTCATTATGACAGAAACGTAAGAAAGAAAAACATTCTTTACTTAAATTTTCTTAAATACTATTTTCCGTGATAACACTGCTTTCTTAGAGAAATGAAATTGTGAGTATTGCTTTGGTGATGTTCAGATAAAGTTCACTCATATGCAATATAAATTGCAATTTTAAAATCCTATTGAAACCTTATTGAAAGATATAAGGCTTTACGAATAAAAAAAAATGAAATTAGGAAGAAGAAAAAAGAGGAAGATTACAAATAAGACAATATTAAAAGTATCAAAATAGAGAAAAAGTAACAAAAATTCAGAAAATAAAAATAATATCAAAATAAGTTCTCATCAGAGCAAGTACTCAAAACGTTTCATTGCCAAATATTTTAAAAGAAAAGTAGGAAAGAGAAATATGCATAGAAACGGATGTCGTGAAAGACGCTTCCTTGTTGAAGGAGCCCACGACAAGAACATGGCTTCCCTACCAACGGGGAAAGGGTGAGTGAACGCGCGAGGAGTAACATGACCTTGGTGCGAATTGAAAATTTTCCCTCGAAAATAAATAACAAATCAGTGAATAATCAGACAGCTCATAATGTCGCCAGCATTTTCATTTTTACTTATAGGGGATGTGATAAGTAAAATGGAAACACGTTTCATATTTATTTTGATTGGTTTTTTCGTGTTTCCGGGCGCGTCAACTGCTGTGCAATTAGTCCCGTTAGTGTAGTGCACGTTTTTTCTCGGAAGATAGCTGTGGTCTTCCTCCGCTGGATGGCGAGATCCAGCGCCGACCTACCGTCGGCTAGTGGGGTTTCCCCCTAACCAGGAGTCTCCCACCAGCGGGGCACCGCCCAGCCAGGACAACTCTAAGCTCCAGAGCGGTCTCCCGGAATATGTGGTAGTGTAGTGCATGTTAGTGTAAGTGTGTGTGTGTAAGGGGGAAGGGATATGACAAGGAAGAAGAAGGACAGATCGCGCGCGGTCCGTGGCCCGTTTGGTAGGGTACTGCTCCGGCATTCGCCTGGTGTTGATCGGAGAAACCACGGAAAAGGATTTATTTTGAAAGTGCGTCCGATGCCTAGGGTAAGTTGGCCAAAATCATTCCCATATTTACCAATCCAAGATTTTCTTTTCCAAAGTTCTTGATTTAAATTTTTTCAAGAGTGAAAATCATAAGTGAAGCAGCTAGAAATGAATTACGATAAATATGTTCCTGTCGAAAAGAGATTCATACTTAAGGGAGAGTGGGTGAAAATTTGAAAATTTACATCTTACATTCAAATAACTTCAAATTTTACCAGAAGAAGTAATACATTATACTTATGTACCCTACAAAGTTTTGTTACTCTGCTGTTTTTAGTTTTGAAGAAAAAAAATTTTTTTGAATTTTTTTAAAAAATTTCTTATTATTTTATAAAATGCTCTACGTTCCACATGAAGCAACATTCATCATTGAATTTTTTATGACTTACTCATAAAAGGTATATAATTACATTCATGGAGTATAAATAAAATAAATGAGAGCGTTTCTGAGAAAAAAAATAATAAAATATACAGTTATTACCTGATGGCTATAAAAAACACACATAAAAAAATAAATATTTTTAATTTAGTAATTAATGATTATAACACAAAAAGCTTCCATAGTTCTATGAAACTACATTTTCTTAAGATGTTTTAAAAGTTTCATTGAAATATAATAAAAATTGTAGAACGTGGAACTTTTGAATTCCATAAAGGTCAGGAAAGTGAAATGCGGAAATTGAAAATGAAAAATTAACTTTATACAAATGCATTTTACTTTATCAACTTACATTTAAAATTCTCCAGAGCCATACATAGTACCCTCAACAACTATTCTCTTTTCTTCTAGAACTGTATTTGTAATTTTGAGTTGCTTTTTTGACATTTTGAAAACCTGGTTGTGCAGCTACTTAACTTTTCTGAAGACGGCGTTTATCCCTCATTGCCATTATTTTCTTCCCTTGAGGTGTCATGTTAATGCCAGTTATATTTGATCTTATCTTTTCACTTGCTTCACACCCCGTATTATATTGAGAAACTGCTGATGTGACAGCAATTTTTTTTTCTTCTTCGAAACAAATATTTCTTTGCAGCACTTACTCCAAATCAGGCTATGCAAACTTTCGTTGGTATTTTGTGTTTTCTGTAGCTCATTTGTTCCAGAGAACATCTATATAAAGTTCATGCCGGAAATTCAAAAGCAAATACATTCAAAACTTCTATGAGATGAAAACGTTTGGAAACTGAAAAAGGGGCGTGGCCATCGACGCATTGAGATCTTTAAATGCTCGCAGAAGCCATTTAAATCGCGATAACGAAAAATAAAAACACCAAAATTAACCACACATTTCCAAACAAAATTATCACATCAAAAATTAAAAATCGTATTTTCAAATTTTTTTGCCAATTTTCACCCACTTCTCCCTTAAGATGGAACATTCAACTTTCTAGGGAAGGGGATTCCCAGTAATTGAACCCTGATCATGCCCATAGCGATCATGCCCATCTCTGTCTCATTCTCACTATACACTCTCATTCTACACTATTTTCAGAAATGATGTAACGCCACTCTAACAAGACATTATTTGAGAACATAACAGTATTTTCATTGCCCGTACCGAAAACAGAAAATTTTTCCAATTTTACAAGATCAACTTAAAAAAATATTTGATGTTTCATTTCGCGTTGAGATAAACATATACCGTTTATGGTCATGGAATTTCTTTGTGGTATTTAACTGGATACGATATTGATACTATGCAGGTGATTTCTTAAGCTTTGAATTTTGATTAACTACACAAAACTTTGATACAAGTATATGGTTAAATATGTCTGAGTGTCCAGTTTCACGTGTTTCATCATTAATAATTTGTTTATCAATATTCTACCAATAGACATCTGTGTTTACATACCCATTATTATTGTATTATCAATGAAATATCGCCACTACATTGAAAGCGCACGGATGAATTACAATTCGTGGAATTACCACGGGTGAAAATATGTTCGCATGCAAACTTGCACATGCACAGTTATTGCTTTACAATGTATATTACTAGTGTGTGCGAAAGTAACGAATTTAAAAACATTCGGTGGTTGGAAATTCCATTCATCAGACAATAATTTTTGATCCAACGCCTTCCCTCTCATCATGAGCGACATGTGGCTGAAAACGAGTTTACATGGGGATTGATCATAGTGAGCAGAAATTAATTAAATGAAAGTGCACGCCACAATAATTACTGCAACAGATCGCTCTGAAAGACGCGTAATTACTCGTAATTGGGGGCTCAATTAGCCTCTATCGATGAACTGTCCGTCCGTCAATCTGCCCTCGTCGAAGAAGAGCGGAGTGGAGGGTACTGGCGCGCGGGCAGAGAGGCAAAAATCGCGATTCGATGACCCGGGACAGGGAGGGTACGGCAACGGAGAGAACGGTGGGGGGACGAAGCGAATGTATGACGGGGCGGAGGTTGGGGCTTGGCTAGACGTGGCGCGTGGGAGGGGAAATGTGGTGAGAAAGAGAGCAGGCGAGGGGGCGAGGCGGGCGGGAGGGGCGAGGCGGAGGCGGGGCGAGGCGGGGCGAGGCGGGCGGGCGAGGCGAGGCGGGGCGAGGCGGGGCGAGGCGGGGCGAGGCGGGGCGAGGCGGGGTGAGGCGGGGCGAGGCGGGGCGAGGCGGCGCGAGGCGGGGCAGCTGTCAACGCGTGGGGACACTAGCGGGAGTCGGCGGGGACTTGAAGGGGAAGAAGCGGGGAGTCAGCGGACGAGTGCACTGGGGGGTGAGAGCTAGGATGAGCGGGGACGGTGTAGGGATGGGGTGAGACGGGGCAGCGACAGACTTCAAACAGGGGCATGTTTGGTGGAGAGCCCGCAAACATCCAGAGAGATCGGCCCGTGACAGATACACATCGCTCTCAAACAGCTGGGGCTGGGAGCGCTGCTGACACGAAGGGCCCAGGGGGGCGGAGGGGTCTGTTGGGAGGTGGGAGATCCCAAAATGCGCATATGCACGTTTGGACTAGGTAATGTATTTAATTTCAGCTGCAAGTCGACAGCGCGGACAAAACACGCATACGATGGGATAATTGGATATCACTTGCAGAGCAGTAGATTTTACGATACCTACTATGTGGTGCACTAAAAATATTCATAATGCAATTACTTTAATGCTAAGTAAAGATGCAGTAAAAATACTAGGTTTTGTCAATTTATTATCTTTTTTTAGGGAGTTGCAGTATTTTCTCGATTTTGTGTTGTGATTTAATAACACATTCTTTGTTATTCTAATGCGATTGAAATCTTTTCTGACATAGACTAATGAAAAAAAACGAGAAAAATTTTAAAAACTACATTAAGAACAGAAGTAATTTTTCATGTGCACGAGATACATTATTCAATGTTACACAAATTTTATATTATCATTTCTTGTCGTGCAAGTTCTTACTTTAGACCACTTAATTCGCAATACACGCTCTTGTCACACAGCACATCCCAGGTCTGTACAAATAATTTATTTTAATTTCTATATTTACATATTGAACCGTTTATACTAGTGGCATGGTACGATCTGGCTACTCCGCTTCTCAGCATCCACAACAATCACATCTTATTTCCACGAGATCATCATACAACTTATTTATTTGATAATATTGTAACTTCAATATCTTTTAAAATTTGTTTAATTAAATAATTACTATCACACACCCTTCTTTATCACGAAGAAGCTTTATTTACTATAATTGTAAATTCCAATAGCCGATTGGCTCAGAGCTCAGAGCAATCCAAAATCCAGAACTCCGATTGGCTCAGAGCTCTAGCAACCGGCAATTTTCTTCGCCCTTACAATCGTTAAAACGAAAGTGATCCAGTCAGTCCTTTGCTCTTGATAAGGACGCTTCATTATACTTATACTTTCAAATTATTATATTTGTTATAAGAACATAATATTATAATATAATTGTTGTATTAATATATATTTATTTTCAATTACGTTTATTATATTTAACAGTAATGAATGCTTATGTCTGCCTTTGGCTAATTCGTATTACTTGTGACATGATAACTTTAATTTATACGTGTGAAAACATTTTACTTTGTACATGTGAAAATTTATTTGCATCGTTCTAATGGAACTCATTCTGTCGGACCTTTGCTGTTATACGAAAAATGTGTGTCTCTGCTTGCTTCTGGATACACTATTCACACCATTACTTTGTTGTTGATGTTCTGAGTGCTGTCCCTGTATCCTTACGAATACCACGTGTGCCACGTACTACAATACACCAACTGATACATCGCTGTGGTGCTGGTACTTCTCCTGTGTAACGGATGTACAGTATGGTGTAATTGTTAAGTTGATTAACATGCCTTTAGCGTGTTCATAAACACATAAGCATCTTGTATCAGCGTGTTTTAACAGCAGTCTTCTTTAAATTATTGAGTAACATTAATTACTGCATTTCATACTCAGCTGAGTTAACTATTCAGCATTCTTAATTATCAATAGCAATTGCCATCCTTACTTGCAAATTGATGTACTAGCAGTTCATTTGATTCTAATTCTAATTTGTTTAAACAAGTTTCATAGTATATAAATCTCCTTCCACGATACCTCACATTAGGATGTCAGAACCATTTTCAGATTATCTAAAGACGCTCACCTCTCCTTATCACAAAGCAGCTGATAGTCCTTCGAAAGTAAACTTCTATCCTGAGTCGTCAAGGTAAGTAGTGCAGCAAGCAAATCTATTACTTACAATCCAGTACTCCTCTCATTAGCTTGCCCCTCTGCTTCATATCAATTAGAAACAAATATCGAGCTTTATTCTGAAGCAAATAATTTACAAAATTGAAACAAACTAATAAACTATGGAAAAGAATCATCATGCACGAAAAATAATGAATAAAATATATTTACATCCGTCGTATTCAACCAGTATATTTACAAATGTCTATGGATTATGTGAATGGTACCCAAGATCAAGTTGGAGACAGCAGGACCTCGAAGGTCAAGACTGACTCAAGATAGGACGAAGTAGAAGTCACATATAAAAAGTTGTAAATATGTTTAACCAGTCACGTTTCATTAGGATTCATTATATCTGTGAATTAACATACAGAATTTAAATTGTTACTAGAACGTAGTATTTTCAAATTGTATTGTTGAAATTTTAGTTGTAAACACGAACACAATATCTAAACCATATATTTTTCGACCTTTTTATATATATTGAATAACATGAATGAATCTGTATTTTCCCTTTTACCCCTTTACTATCATTAGTGATTTCGATAGGATACAGTTATGATAAATTTTATTTTGTAGGCCAGATAGGTCGCCTATACAGGATCTCTGCATTGCAATTCTACGTATGCGATTGTTTATAATTTTCTATGTGGGATCTGAAAAACTTCTCTCTATTCTCAGAAATAATGATATTTACTTTGAAAATAACATATGCTATTGTATTTCGTAAACATGTACATGGAAACAGTATAAAGCAGTTGTTAAACAAAATCCAAACCCGAAAACAGCATTAACAAAACATTATTCTTAATCCCCCATTCATTTTTTAAAAAAAATATTTATTTAAGGTCACAGTTCAACAACTGGGTCAAAGCAATCAAAGTAATTGAGTTTACACAAGTTTTACAATTATTTCATTACACAATAATATAGTTCACACAAACATGAAATTGTAATAGTGTCAATTTTTGGGGTATTTACGTCATTGGGATGGATGCACATATTTATTTACTTATAATACAATGCCGTTGATATTCATAACACGTTTCAACGGTTGTACTGGGTGAGATGTAGATAAAGGGAGGATTTATATTAAGGTTTTTGAGATTTTTAAAAGTTGTAATCCCTCATTCGTGTTTTGCATCTTATATTTCTCTATTTCCCTCCCTGAATGCATGCATGGTTATTGACTTCTTTCAAAATATTAAATTAATTCTTAAATTTAAACTTCCAACATCATGTGAATTTTGACAGAATTCCCCGTTGTTTACTTTCTTGTTGCAGCGGGGCAGCACTCTTGACCCTCTCTCTCTCGGTTCGTTCCATCTCCATCTTGCTGCGTAATCTCTTAAAATATGTCCCTGTTGTATACGCGCACTCATATTTCCACCTTTAATTCCAAAATGCCCTGATAGTTTTAGTCAAATATTCCGTTAATTCATACCAATCATCCGCGTCGACATTATCGCATAAAAATTATATTATTTCACTTCAACAATAACGAAAAATCATCACCGGACCTATGCCTCGTCCGCCCGTTCATTCATCTTGTGCGCCTGTCGACTGTTTTAGAGGATTGCGCAACTAGCATACCAATACTTTTCTACTACGCCTCTCATTCCAACTCAATATTAAAATTGGGTTTTTAAACATTTTATTAAAATATTTTCATTTCCCCCCATGGAATTTGCTCACATGCCCATTATGATACTTAAAACTGTCACAATATTGTTTATTTTCCCCGTTGTTGTTTACATGCACATTCTCTTATATTACTGTTTACATGTTCAAGTCTTGCATTCGTTCATGTCTCTATTGTTGCTATCGTCGTATTTACTTTCTTTTATGAATTACTTAGTTTATACTTATCGTTACTTGTAATGACCTAATACAAATAATGACTAAACCTAACTACAAGGCAACTCTTTTGTAGAACTTAACTACCCTCTATTAGGACGCCAATTACCCATTACTGAACATTTAAGGCTAAAAAATTAGATTTTAATAAACGAGACTAAAGAAAAGATATAAAATATTTATCAGTTCTAGTAGGTAACAAATAACACTGAAGATTGTTTGTAAATATAACCTTCGAAAATGTTCTACGGTAAAAACATATATTTCTAGCAATTTATTTTAGATTTCAATAATAGCGTCATCAGAGGGAAATATTAGAAATATTATTATTCATTACTAGGGAACGGATTTCATGTAAATACATTTTTTACAGGGACAAGATACCTGCATTCAATTTTTTTTAAAATTTTACATATTTTGGTATAATTACATATTTTTACGTATTTTATCTATAGCTACATATTTCGTTACATTTTAATATATTTATAGGTCGAAAATGAACATTTCACTTGTGATGTTCGAAATATATGTTACTTGAAAACTAACTTAGTTACTGAAATACTTAAGAACTACGCAAAACGCTTGTATTAACGCCGGACAATCGCTATTAATTGCTAAACAGCGTGGTCAGGATCAACGATGAGCGGCTGTAGTATGTGAAGCAGAAAGAACTTCAACCAGTGCTTACTCGTGTTTCATAGACCCTATGCGTAACTCGATAAAAAAAATCAGATCATTGTCTTATCCCTTCTCCGGAGTTGGGGTGTGAGTATGCTCCCTTTACCCCCCCCCCTTCTATCACAGGCAACACGGTACTATTCACATGAGCTCCGGCTCCTCGTAAACAACATTGTATATAATACGAAAGTATTATGTTTCGGAAGAAACTAGCGAATAATTGCTTCTGTAGATGTAAAACTTTCATTCAGCCTCTCTGAATCCATGTAAATTTTTGATCGACAACGTACTCTGCTCGGAAAACGCTTGAAGAGTGGAATTGTAAACATTATAACGAATATTTATTTCACATATTTCCTATTTGTTCTTACATATTTTTGAAAAAATAAGTACATATATATGTACATATTTTGCTTTTTTTATTACAATAAGTCCGTTCCCTATTAATTACATAACATTACATACTACATAGAATTACTTTATTCGAATAAAAGTGCATAATTGACTACGCAAGACTACTCCAAATACTTAGTTATTTACGCGCCGGCAGTTCTTTTGATATAAATTGACCACTTATAGATGTGACGTGAGAAGGCACAAATTTAAGTTAAAATAATCATAAACTTTATATCTAAAAAAGGATAATGAAAAGGACGCTCCAACATGGAGAACGTTTTTCAAGTAAATATCTACTTTTCGTCGACACACGGCAGTTTGCGCACACCGTCCTTTTGCAGGATTTATGCGCCACGCATCAATGCAAACGAAAGCACTCAGTGACAAATTAGTTTACTCCACCGGCAGAGAAAGGCACTCCCAGAAGCCATCCTTCTACCGGAGCCCCGGGCACATGGCCCTTCTCCGCGGAAACGGACGCAGAGTGCACGCTAAACGGAGGTCGCCGGCTGAACGGAAGAGGGCCGGGGCGGGGGGGAGGGGGCAGAAGCGAATCGATGGCAATGGGCTGCGCGAGTGGTATCGGCAGCAGGCCGATCCAGATCCCCGCTCCTCCCCGATCCCCCTTTTACACGGCCGCGCCCGACGGCGCCGCTTAGCGGAGGTCCAACAGTGGACGCGGCGCGACTTGCTCTGGCAAGACATAAATGATGTTGAGTACGACGGCGAGATGTCGAGTGGGATCGGAGTCAATTGATTTACTAGTAATTCCGGGCGCTTCAACGGCTAATTTCATTAGTCCTGAAAGTGCAGTGCATGTTTTTTTCCTCTGAAGGTGGCGGTGATCTTTAGTGGATAGGCGGAAGAGCAGGCCTAAGCCTCCCCATTAAAGAAGACATTATTACTATTATTATTATTGTTATTATTATTGTTATTGTTATTGTTGTTATTATTATTATTATTATCATCATCATCATCCCCTCTGGACTGTGACATTCGGCTCCAACCTACCTGTCAGCTGGTGCGGTTTTCCCCAACCACGTGTCTCCCACAAGCGGAGCTCCACCCCAGTCGGGTCAAACTCGAAACTCCAGACCGGTCCTCCGCCATGTGTGGTAGTGTAGAGCATGTTGTGTGTGTAAGAAAGGGGTGAGGAAAGGACAAGGAAGAGGAAGTAAACAATCCGTGCGGTACATGTCTCTTTTGTTAGGGTACTGCTCCGACATTTGATTGGTATTGATAGGAGAAACCAAAGAAAACTACCGATCAGAACACCCGGAGGTCAAAATTCTCCTCCAAATAGCGGCTAAATAGGCTCATGGCGAAGACCCTGCTATCGTTGCGACTCAGATCTAGGACCTCCTGGTCAAAAAGACTGCAGAGACAGCAGTTGATGCCCAGAACCGCCTCTCCCAGTGGGATCGGAGTCGAGTCGACCGCTGCACATCGAAAGGTTCGTTGCTTGAATACTCACTTCGTTGGTGGACGAGTGGTTCGATTACTGACTTCCATCTATCACAGAATAGATAAGACACACAATGGAAACACAATGGTGCCGCATGCAATGTTCATCATATTTAAACCGAGTAAACTGATAACCCAACGCCACCTGGGTCACCCGTATCCTAAGTGGCGTTGGCAGGTCGCCGCAATTGATGCGTCTCCGTTGATGTGTTCTGATTCTATGCCGTGTGCTTTTTAGCAGTTTTTAGTTAGCGAATTAAGTGTGCTGTTACCCTATTGTTACCCTTTGTTGAATTTGTTTCCTTGGAGACCTTTAATGTGCATATATATATATATATATATATATATATATATATATATATATATAATTATAGTCAATAATGAGTGTTCGTGAGAAGAATGGCGGGCTTTTATTCATTGTTACCTGTTTACTCCCTCATTAAGATATACTCATATATTTTCAGTTTTTTACCTTTCACTACAAGCGTGCAATACAAAACATTTTCTCTTAAAATTTTAGTAGTGAAACATGTTTCATGAAGATAACGTTCAGTATTTATCGTTTATGCAAATATCGTGATCACTGTTCAGAACGGCGACTAGCACAAACTCACCACGTCTCGAAGATCTAAGGAATCGTTTCCTTTCTGCATACTTGCTATTCTTTACTTCCAGTGCGCAGTTTTTATTCCGGCTGAGGTGCGTGAAGTTTCGGAGCACGGAAAATCCACACTAGTCATATCATGCTTGTGTCCTGTAAATGAATCTGGGTAGAATCCGTGTCCTATCGAGATTTCAATTCTCCCAACCTTATAGTACGGATATAGTTAACTGAGACCAACATCTGGTGGTGAAAGAGTCAGAATCCCGTTGCTTCAAGGTGACGCCCGCAAGGCGTGCCTGTATGAAAATGGTCCCCGCGTCACCGCAAAATAATCTTACGATAAATAAATTAAAAAATTACTTGAAAACACACTGATGATTGCATGATTTATTACTAGTAATTCCAGGCGCGTCAACTGCTAAGGACATTTGTCCGCAAGAGAAGTGCCTGTTTTATGCTCTGGAGGTGATCTTGCCCCGTTGGATGGCGTGATTCGGCGCTGACTTACCGTCGACTAGCGGTTTTTTCCTCAACCAGATCTCCCACAAGCGGGGCACCGCCCCAGCCGGGACAAGCTCTAAGCTCCCAACCGACCACCCGGCATGTGTGTTAATGTAGTTCATGTAAGTGTAAATGTGTGCAAGGGACGAGGATAGGACCAGGAATGGGAACGAAAGATCGCGCGCGGTCCATAGCCATTTTGATAAAGTACTGCACCGGTGTTCGCCTGATGTTGATTGGAGAAACCAAGGAAAACTACCGATCAGAGCAGACAGCCGCAAGAATTCTCCTTCAGACAGCGTCAGACTCGATCTAGATATCTCGCTAGTGTCGAAAATCCTGCCACCGTGGAGACTCGAACACCAGGACCTCTCGGTCAGAGGTATTGCAGTGCCATCAGTTGATGCCCTGAGCCACCTCTCTCGGGTGTTTTGATGATCGTCCCTAGAGATTTGAAATATTTTATGTGATAAGAAGGCGGATATATTAGGTCCGTAGTTACGGAGTAACCAAGCTCTTCAACAACCCCTCGCATGAAATAATTAACTTTTAAAGGAAAGTTTTGTTACTCACGCAATTCATTCAAAAAAGGGTTCGAAAATTTTACATTCCATGTAAATTAAAATATGACACTTTTGACCATATATTAGTGGAAGGGCTACCTCTCTTAGTGGTGTATCCAAAGTAAGGTACACACACGCGTAAAGAAAAAAAGGTTTTTATTGTGTGCTTCATTCCAATACTTCCATAAATACGAGTAAACTTGTACCAAAACTTGCTGGTTGTCGGATCATTGAGAGATAGAAAAAAATATATCCTAAAAGCCGTCATCCAGAAGATAACCATTAACTTAGCGTGGTCACTAGATATCAACGACCATCACAATCCTATAATCACTCCACTTCACTTCGCAGACGCTGATTCATTGTCGATCCCTTCCGACTCCCTGCTCTAAGACTCTTCTATCGTGGCGCTTTTTTTCCCTAGAGCTTTTATCCAGCCAACAGTCGGTTATCCTTTATGTCCTGTTGGGATGCATATTCAACCATACGCAGACCAACAGACTTGCGGGCTCCTCTGACCTGGGGTCAGCAGAACGCGAGGTCCTCCGCGACCACACCTTTGTCCCGTCGGATGCATTCCAGAAGGGGCAAAAACCATCCAAGGCGGGACTCGAACCCGCACCCTTCGGACCGAAGCGCTGGTCGGTACTCGTCTTAGCCACCTCGCCATCCAGGTCGGCATCGGGCGCTTGCTGACCCGTAAATTGTTTGCTGCTGTCCGTGAAGACTCGCTTCTCTGGCTCGGCACCGCTGGCGCGTGTTCCGGGCTCGCTGCTGCTTCAGCGGCCTCCAAAGAGCGTGCGCTGCCCATGGCGCGCGGGTGGCGAATTTAAAAGTTTGCCGTACACAACAGTTAGCCACCCAATTTTTTATGGGCCGGAGTCGGAATCAATCGAGTCTGGTTGGCTGTTAGGTTTTTTCAGACCATCAGTCAGTCTGGTTGGCAATAACCCCGATCCAACATAGGTCCCGAATATTTTGGGATTCCTGTTTTGAGTCGACCTTCACTAATACTCGTATTATTATTATTTTTGAGTGAATACACCTTTCCGTTCGTAGGTAGTGTCTAAAAGATATTAATAATTTAAAAATTTCCAAATAAAATTATTCAGGTGTGCGCATTTTTCTACTGAAATATTTAAAAATCTCTCACACGGAGGAAGTAAAGTGTAGAAGAGAAGAGACATGCTCGTATATTACTTTATAATCATTCACTCGTTTTTCTAGTTGATGGGCCGTGATTGCAGTTTAGAGCGCTGAAATTGATTGATTCTCATTACTAGAACCCGAAAGATTGGCAAAATGCTTTTTCATCTATATATTAAAAAAAAAGAAGGTATTCTGCCATGGCTTCGTTTAAAGTTTCTACTGAACCGATTGAGTATTTTTCCTTTAAATGAAAGAACGTGATCTCTAGATGTGTGTTATCAGATACTGTTAGTGTTGATTCACCAAAATTTACGGTGTAAATTAATTAATTAAATAATTTTTTAATAGTACGCTTATCAATAGTCAATTGTTTTCTTCCAAAGCTGCTTCATGGTATCGCTGCTTGATGTTTTGTTTTGATTGTTGAAATTTATTTACAATTCGTCAAGGTTTTGTTTCAGTGTAATAATTGCAGTGTGGCGTTGATAGTTGGCATGTATTTGCTTTTGTGGTGTATTTTGTAGAGAACATTCGGACAGTGGGTTTTGCTCGGTTGTACTTAAGTAATTAAGTTGTACACAGGTTATGTCGATCGTTGCCCACGCGCCCCAAAAGACGCAAACGTACATTAAGTGGACGCAGGGAAAGAGAAAGTCAGCATAGAAGTCGTGTTAGTGAGGTCATTTCGTTCTCTGTATGCTCGTTGACTCTGAAATGTCAGGTTTGTTCTGCTTTGCACTTCCCACGTGAGAGAACTTCTGCAAACGAGTTTACTCTGTGTTGCTTAAATGGGAAAATAAGTTTACTTTCGAGCAATATGCCAGAAGAAATCAAAGTTGTTTATAGATGATGACACATCAAAAAACTTTCGAAATAATATTCGTCAGTATAATAGTGCTCTTTCTTTTGTATCATTTGGTGCCGATATTGCATTGCCACCTGGTCATGGGCCATATATGTTCCAAAATTTTGGAAACTCTACATCACAAAATATCTTCGTTATACCCTGAAGATCCAAACAACGCAATATATTGTGAACATTAGTCTGGGCACAGTATTTTACATTTATCTCATATCTCACGGTCAAATATCTTGTGATTGTGACGGTGACGGTGATTTTTAATTGGGTTTTTTTGTGACGGTGATTGTGACGGTGACGGTGATTGTGACGGTGACGGTGATTGTGACGGTGACGGTGATTGTGACGGTGACGGTGATTGTGACGGTGTTCAATTCTCGACGGTGATTGTGACGGTGACGGTGATTGTGACGTGACGTGATTGACGTAGTGATTGTGACGGTGACGGTGATTGTGACGTGACGTGATTGTGACGGTGATGATTGTGACGGTGACGGTGATTGTGACGGTGACGGTGATTGTGACGGTGACGGTGATTGTGACGGTGTTCAATTCTCACTAGTAATAGTTACATTATGACACTGAGTGACATCATGACATCAGTTGATGTCCTGTGCCACCTCACTCAGTAGCCCGAATATCGATACTTTGTAACTACAGCCCGGAAGTTTGGCAAAATGCTTTTGTATTATTGTTACGATTTTATGATTTTTAACATTAGGAATTCCTTAATTGTACGTCTGGCGTTGCTTTAGAAAATTTTATATTGCCTTTTTTTGCCTATTTTAGCTTCTGAGGCCTATTTTTCGCATTTAACCTTATTTATGCCTTTTCTCTCTTATTTGTGGCCTTTTCTGCCTTTTTCGTTATTATTTAACTTTCTTCCCTCGTGGCACAAATCTCTATCAAGTTGGATACATACCTGCTATCCTGAACAACAGGAAAGCACAGTCGGGTATTGTCTTTCTGTGGACGCGGAGACTCCTGTGTCAGGTTGTGCTAAAAATTTAAAAGGGAAAGGACAATGATACCAGTGAAAATGTTTGATATTTTTCATTGATGTTTATATACTTGTTCGCACACGAGAAATCTCATCCTGTGTTTTGAATATGGTCTCAGATCCCTTTTGAAGACAGAGCTGTCTGTACATGATTGTACCCTTCTCAGTTCCTTCTTGTTCTCTCTTCCCTTCTAGCGATTACAAACGTGCGCAGAATGAAATATACAATTTCGTTGTCACTGCTTCCATTCCAAGATTCAAAAGGGAGTTCACAATTGCATTTCGTAGAGATAGGGTTGCGAGTAAAATAAATTCGTAGTCGCCAAACGGATGATAAAGTGCAATAAAGATTACAAAGGAAAGGTAGTTTCCTTCTAGGTTAGTGCTAATATAAATTTTGGAGTTAAAATAAAAATGCAAATCTTTTACTTATTAATTTTTCTCTCATTACTTTAAATATGATTTTTTTGTGTCCTGTGTTTTGCCCTCTACTTTATCCAGAATAAATGCCTTTTCTGCATGCCTATTGTAGTAAAAATAAATGTATTTTTGTCTATTTTAGATAAAATAAAACGCGTGAACTTCCGGACTCTACTCATTACAAGAGATTTTCCTTCAATATTTCATGAAGTAATGTTATTATCAATTCTTCCAGAGAAATATGATCAGAAATGGAAAATGAAGTCAGAAGATATTGCTTCACCGATCGACTCAAGGGGACATGGTCTGCTCAAGTTCTACATTTCACAATTATTCTTTTAACTGGAGACAGACAGAAACGTATAGTTTTATTTAAGTCGATTTAATAGTTTTAGTCGATGGGGAAGGCAAAATACAACCAATAATTCCATATTTTGAGAAACAATTGAGACAGAGGATAATGTTTACTTAGACAACGATATCATAGCTACTGTGAGATTGAGCATCAACTGCCAGGACTGGTAAATAATTTAATTTTTACATTTCACAAAACCTTAAAAAAGTAATCAAATATTAAAACTAACTTAGGAAACAAAATATGATGAAATATAGATTTCAGACGGATTTCATCCGCATCTTTCATTATCGTTGAATTTTGTACGTATGGTTTCGTTTAGTGTCTTCATTTTTTGTAAACCTTAATATTTATAAAATACAGCAAGGCAGAAACCGTTATGTGGTGACAACACGGTTGGTAACTTGAAGTTGGATGGAGAACGAATGCACAGTATTAGTCGTGCCAAAGTGCTTCGTGCGTGACTTCCAAATGCAAGAGATGAAAATTAAAGTGGCACTAGGAAAAGGAAACACAACAAGCAAAGCGATGAAATACGTGTAGTTATCACGTTCAAATTTAATGGCGATACTAACAGTCTAACTGGTTAGAAAGCCGACCTGTTACGTATATTGCTTAGGTCGAAGAAATGAATGGGAGGAATTGAAAGGCCATTAAGGCTGCTAAACTAGATTATACTAAAATAAAGGACTGTGACCGGTAATATTCTACCGTATAACATGGCTCTACTACAGCTATACGTCTAACACGGCGGCAAAATGAGCCAAACAGCAGGTACGCCCAGACTAGTTAGTAGGCATAACTACCTAACATTTAAAAAACAGACTTTCGGCGCAGCAAAGGAATGAAAGACTATGTCGACGACGACTGGATGATAAAAATGGTAGAAACGGCGATAATTGTGAGAATGAGAAGAACTGATAGAGGACATAAGCCAGGAAGAACTCACAAGACAGCAAGGAAAGCGAGGGCGGCGACAGACGAGAGAAAGAGTCACTGACAAAGTTTGGGAGACTGCGATTACGGTAAATCGGCAAATTCACCCACGAACGGAAAAATAATGAATGGATGGGCAATGTGTGAAGGATAATGATGTTAAACGGAAAAATCAAACGATAGAATATCTGCAACGTAGGTTAGATTGAGGAAACGTTTGGATTGGTTGGTTGGTTGATAAGTAATTCCGGACGCGTCAACAGATTAGGTCATTAGTCCCGTAACTGTAGCGCATTTTTCCCTCGTACCCCCGTTGGTAGGGTACTGCTCCGGTATTCGCCTGATCTTGACCGGAGAAACCACGGAAAACTACCGATCAGAGCAGCCGGCCGCTAGAATTCTCCTCCAGACAGCGACTGAATTCGACCTAGCTGAAAAGCTAGGGTCGAAAATCCTACCACCGCGGTGCACCGTCAGGACTCGAACGTAGGACCTCCCGGTCAGAGCCGCTGAGCTACCACTCCCAGTGAGAAAGTGGGAGGGGGGGGATGGGGTGCAGCGGTGGGACGGAACCCCCCGAGCGCTGGGGCGCGCGGGGTGATGTTTAATTCAAGCGGCGCCGCTGCGTTGCGCGCGGCGCCAGGGGGGGGGGGGAGGAGGCGCGGGGTGTAGATTGTGACGGGACTGGGCGAAAACTAGTCTGGATGGGCCGGAACGGGAACGGGAAAACGGATTCGGGTAGATGGGACAGGGGTTTTGAATGGGACGGAATGTGATGGGACCGATCGAGATAGGTTTGAATGAGGCATGGTGTGATAAGGGATGGAATGTGACAGAATGAGATGAAATGGAATGGGAAAGTCGGACGAGGTAGCACGGAATGCAATGAAACGCGATAGGACAGAATGGAACGAGAGCCTTGAAAGGCGCGGTGTGGGCAGGAAAGCGGAACGGGAGGGGGTGGGTCCGCAGAGGGGGCAAGCGGGGGCAAGCGGGGGCAAGCGGGGGCAAGCGGGGGCAAGCGGGGGCAAGCGGGGGCAAGCGGGGGCAAGCGGGGGCAAGCGGGGGCAAGCGGGGGCAAGCGGGGGCAAGCGGGGGCAAGCGGGGGCAAGCGGGGGCAAGCGGGGAGAAGCGGGGGAAACGGGGCAAGCGGGGCAAGCGGGGGCAAGCGGGGCAAGCGGGGCAAGCGGGGGATGCGGGGGAAGCGGGGGACGGGGGAAGCGGGGGAAACGGGGGGGAGCCGGTGGGAGCGGATGGGAGCGGGTGAAGCGAGTGAACGGTGAAGCGGGGCGGCAGGAATGGGCTCGGCAGCGCCCAAACGTACGCCTCTTCGGGCGCCAGCGCGTCCTGGCGGAGGCGCGCACGCGTTTATTTAACCGTAGGGACTCCGTACGAGGGGGCGAGATTTGTCGCCCGAGTCATCTGCAAGTCGAATAAAGTGGATGCGGAAGACCTATTGTGTTCACATACTTGCTTCGAGTGTTCGAAATGAGACTGTCGAGTTTGTTCCTGACGTATCACGTTAGTGATCCTGTGCTAAGATTGAATGTTTCTATTGTCTTCGCCTCAATCTTTTGTACTGCTATCATGACTACAGAGAGACAATAAGTTTCAAGGAACTACGTAATCTATTACGAATCAACATAAAACTTTAGTGAATTTTTTTATAAATTAAAACTATACCAATGGTTTTCCTGTATTACAGTAACTACAAAATAGTCACAATTCGCCGAATTCACTATGTGTTATATCAAACTGAATGAATAATGGTGTTAATGTTATTCTATAAATTTTACCCTATCGTATGATATATGATTTTTCATTGTAAAGTGACCTAAAAACGAAATCGAATAGTGTAATTACAAAATGTTCCGGAAGACTAATTGAATTGGTGTTAAACAAATGGTATTTATTCACGTAAAATTGAGGAATATAAGATGCTTGAAATCTCAATTGCCATACGAAAAATGGCAATATGAATGCTAACTAGTGGGGCTACAAGAGCACGTACTTTCTCACGATATTGTTATTGGCTATGAAATATTATGATATGATCATTTCTGTCACATACTTCAACTACCAGTTGAAAAATTCTTACACAAACGAGGCGTGCAAAATACATATATTTTTAATTCAAATGTTTGAACAAAAGCAGCTTTTTGCCATCGAAATTAGTGTATTCGCGTTCTACATAAATGTATCAACGATATCGTAATACAACTATTAGTTTATATTAACGCAAACCAATGGCGGACGTCATTATCGCCCTCTTTTACCAGTGCTGCGCTACAACAATGTGTAACAAGCAACAACGACAGCCAATTCGTATGGGATACATATTTTGCAAATTAGCATTCTTGATACCGCAAGTAAGAAAATGAAAATTATAGAAAATTATAATAATTAAATATAATATTGTTACATTCATCAAAATACTCGTTTTTTACAGGCATTACTCGTCATTTCTACATCTTATTATGCAAAGATAAAATTTAAAATAGATTTAATAATTAATAATATTAAACATAATATTTCTTCAAGATTACAATGAGCAGCCTCATAATGGTTCCACGTCAATATTCAACAAATTCACCATTGAAGACATTTCTTTTTTATCTTGTCGCCGTTAATCAATGCACTTCTCAAATTTACAACGTTGCATAGTTTCCCAAATCAGCAGGGGCCAATATGAAATTAAAGTTAAAATGTACGTACAAATTTATGGTACTCAATTTTTTCATATTTTCTTTCTCATAAAGTATTAGAAATAATGACAAGGTAATCCAAACCCAACAAATTAAATGGAAACGCAAGTGGTGCCTACCTGCGTATATTTTGATAGTCCAGTAGTCATTTATAACTTTTAGAAATGCAACATTCAACAATTAGCGATCAAAATTTCTTGAAGTAAAGAAGTAATTTGTTAGTTCTAAGTTAAATTAATTACCTTTCTTCAACCTAATTTCTTTTATAAGAACAGCAATAGCTTTCAAACATCTTTCAGATTATATTCACGAAGCGCAGGAAATTCGAAGCGGGTACCTATGTTTGACACCTAATTACACAAAAAATTTTCATATTTTCGAAATATTCAACGTGACTTTATTAGATGGTCTGTTTTTGATTTACAAAATAAATTAAGAAAAAAACTGTGTTTTTACAATTGTAGTTGTTGGAAGACGCCGAATTTTTTTACATTTATAAATGTTTGATAAATTTGGCATTTTAACGAACATGAAACCTGCACCATTCTCTTCCTTTGGCTATCTAAAAGGGAAATTCTGAACTTTTGCAATTTTTAAAAATTGGGTTTTCAACGAACATGAAACCTACACCATTCTCGTAAAAGTTTTTTACCCTATCCAACAAAAAAATTTCACGAAACAATAGAGGCATTTTTTTAAATTTTGAAAATGTTTCAGGTACTCCATGTAAAGTATCCGCCAACATTAAAATATCGATTTCAAAGTCAAGGGACCTCCGACGTCAGCCAGATCGATTGTGGGATATTAATTTCTGAGAAAATCGGCTGAACGATTTCGTCGCTAGCGTTGTTAACATACGGACGGACATACGTTTTGCCGTCAATGTATATTTCGGTATCAAGGATCCACAAAAGTGGATTCTGTCTGCACTACATGGCAGAGGATTTCCCCCCTTAATTAGCAAGTGAATGTAACCATTATTTCGTTACCAGGGCCCTATAATAAGAGTTTTTCTGCCAAAAATTCGTCATTTTTTTCGCGAAGGATTACATTATTTTTTCTCTACTGCCCAAGCGGTAGTAAAAGATTAATACCGTAAAATAGATGCTGTGAAGTCTTGAAGAACGTGATTAAAAGGACGTCAGGATTCAATTTGAAATGTTTGAGATTGGCAAAAATGGGGGCGGGAATACACGTCTCTTCTTGAACAGAAGACAGCCCTTGTCACAACATTGCTAAGGAGGACTTACGTGAAATCTTATGAACTATTACGTAATGTGAATGTACACATTATCATTCAAAATGAATAGGTAATAAAAGAAAATAAATTTCAAAGGTTTTATCGAACGGTACGATCTGCTTAACTTGTTACATTACTTTTATCGTTTGTCGCCTCTCTGAATCCAAGGATTTTCGCGAATAAATGGAGCGAGTCGTTAGAGAAGCACGAGTAACCACTTTCTCGCATGATTTTGCAGTGCTTATCGCCAAACGAGCATGCTCCGCTAGGCAAATTTTATCTTCGCCCACTTTCGTTATTTTAAGACGTTCTTGAATATAGTTCTTCAGACTTACGGAGTTCAACAATTTTATTCCTGGTCAACCATCCGAAAGGAAAATGACAAAAGCCAATAAATTAAATGTACATATTAATATTGTACAAAACTATGCAATATTAATGTATACATCTAAGGTCACTAAACATTTATTAAGACCAAAAACCGAAATTGAGTGACAGGTTAAAATGAAGGAAGATCAGAAAATTATAATCTTATTTCAAAGAAACTGATTAATCAATTTTTAATGGAAATATAAAGCTTTGATTGAAACAGATGTTAAGCAAAGGGAGAACTTGACAAATTTCAAAATCTTAGCTGAGAAAGAAAAAAACAACAAGGAATAGGAACACGTTTTTTCACGAGAACAAACAGCGCAGCGCATTTATTTACAAGAGAAAAATTTCATTGGCGTGGCCGCAAAACGAAAACTGCCATTCTTATAGCCCTCCCTTCTGCCTAAACATTACAAATAATAATAACAGCAACCTCAAACGGTTTTAGATACATTGAAAATCCACTAGATAATTGGCATCTGTTAGCGGCTGTTATAAGATATTATAACTACTTAACACTTAACAGTAACACACCACTTGAAATATTTGCTTCTAGACACACCAAACTTCTCAGCTATTCACGCCACTATCACATTGGCAGTCGAGGCGTAGAATTATAATGAACAAAATTGTAACAAAAATACAAAAATCAAAAGAGGAAAAATACGAAAAATGACAGTGTTAGTGTTTCATATATGGTTCTTCATTATCATTGTTTTCATTGTTATTAAAGTAAACGCTCATTATCACGAATTCCAAAGGACCCAAATAATCGGAGTTCGTGTTTTCTGAATATTATAAATGTCCGTATTACCATAATCCCTTGCCGGGCCGAAGTTTTGTTCAAAAATTGAAATTCGTGTTAAGCGAGTTCCTGCTAAAAATCGTTTATTTATTATTATTAATTAACACTAAATCAATTTAACTCTATTATTATTTCCGAAAACAAAATAAATTTAATCTAAGCTGAACGCTACTCTTGAGGTTAAAAACTGGCTTCCTACTTGTTTATCAGTTTTCTTCTCTCTACAGCCAAGGCTCGAGAACGGGGGCGAAAGAGAAACTTGTACATGCAAAGGCAAGCGACAACATTGCAGACGGAAATTACCACCAGTTTAGTAAATTAAAACAGCATGGTTCTGATTTATGGAGCAGAAAATTTAATTTCAGTTGCCGGTCGCACTCTCGTGGGAGACTTATTTTTGTTTCCATACGGATTGTATATAATTTCTTTGACGCCAGAAAAAGCCGTGCGGTACGACGTTTTGCATATGAAACTCAATTTCGGAACATTTGTACGCTCTATGATACGTAAAAGTTTGCTATGAAATTGAGTACCATGTAATAATCATATTTCGCATTCAATTCGCACTTCGTTCCTCTTACGAGTTCCGTCGTTTGTATGTATGTATGTGTGTATGCATATTTTAATTGGCATTTTGAGGCCACTGTCCGACTTTGTTCGCTAGCTAACGGTGCACCATGTCCGAACGATTTATGCGCTAGCGTTGATTACAGATGGACAAACTGCCGCTCGCTCGGACAGAGAGGCAGGCAGGCAGGCAGACCAACACGGTGTACAGGTGCTACAATGCGAGTTTTTCGGATGAAAAACCGTCACTTCCCTGCTGCAGTATTACAGTACTCCCTCTTTATTTCGTAAGCACGTAGTAGACGAAAGATAAAAGTGTATCTACAATAACATACTTATGAAGATTGTTTTACAATATATAATGATAATACATTACTTAATGTCAATTATAATATAGGGGTTAAAAAATGGGGATGTAACACACTGCCTATTAATTGTGCTTCACAAGTACACAAAGAAATTTTCACGTTCAAATACAACGAAACACATAATTTAGTTTGAAACCATTCATTATATATCGAGCCTTGGTATTGATATTCTTCTAGAGGGCATTTCGATGTTGATTTTGATGTCAGTGACTTTGAGAGTAGAGGAATATAATTAGAGTCTACCTACGAAAGTGATGACAATTAAATGTTGTAGTTCAACAAACATTGCAACGCCGATCCGGTGGCCGAGGCAAAGGCAGTAGTTGTAGCGACTTCGGACCGAAGGATCGTGGGCGCGAGTCCCGCCTCGAGCAAGGTTGTATTTGTGTTCTCCTTTCACCCCTTATCACCATGGGTTTCATCTTCATAGTTATCATACTGTTAACTCCATAGTGATCGCTAATGACCTAGATGTTGATGCGACCCTAAATAACAAACAAGAAAAAAAGAAGGATTTCTACCATCGTGACCGCCCGCGCGCGGTTGAAAGACCTGCCGCCGAGCTACGTTAGCGGGGCGTCACCGCCCTCAGCCGGAGGGGAAGGCGACCGTTGCGGGCCGGCGGGGGCTGACCGCGCGCGGCCGTCACGCCTGAACTAACGGTAGGGGCTCGCCACGCCCCTACTCCGCAGCTAGTCGGCGGGCGGTAGCCCAAGCAGGCTATAAGAGGGCCCCGACCCGACGCCAGGCGGACTGATAGCGACGGTGTTGGCAAAGGTGTTCTGGCGAGTGGTTTACGGAGTGTAGAGTTGTGATTAGTGATAACGACGCTCTGTGCTACGGAAACGGAACTCTGGTGGATATTATAAGACTCGGCTGTGTATGGGACTTCTACTGGACTACGGTGAAACGGCTTCGCAATTGGCACACTCTACAGGTTATTCGGAACTTTGGCTATTCACACGGAATTCTCATTATTGTACCTGGATATTGAATAAAACACCATTTTATGAAGTTTTGCCTTTGTTTGGATACTTCACCTTCGATAGAAGCATGGGATTTACATTCCGTTGCATTAATTGCGTTAATTACATTAATTGCGTCGAGCGTATGCCGTTCAAATATCTCACGCGCGGGCGCCAGGGGGCGTGGCAGGCGCGCTCACCTGCCGATGAAGAGGAAGTAGCCGGTGAGGTTGAGGCGGCGCGTGGCGTTGAGGAGGCCGCGCACCGTCATGCCCTCGCAGAAGCACACCACGACGCGCGCCTGCTGGTCCTGCTGCAGCTTGCGGATCACCTGGTCGAAGACGTCGGGCTCCGCTTCCCCGGCCCCCCCCGCGGAACGCCTGGATGCCGCTCTGCCCGTAGTTCTCTGCGCACACGACCACGCGCGGCGGCGTTAGAGGGCGCGCCGAGGTGAAGAGATTTCATTTATTAGTGAATACAGAGGCGTCGACTCGTAAGGTTATTCCTGCAAGCGTAGTACATGTTTTTATCGCGGGAGGGGGCGGTGATCTTTCCCCATTGAATGGAAATATCCGCCGCCATCCCGTACGTTCACTTGCGATATGTTCCTTAATTGTTACATGAAATTATAAAAAGAAAGGCCAAACTTGATTTATTGACAATCACCTGTGATACAATTAATCAAATACATAAATGACGTTTTGCAGGACAATTGCCTCCATCTTCAGACACTGAAATAGCAAGATAAAACAAATTAGAATCGTCATGAGTACAATAATTAGGTTAAAGACAAAAATAGATAAATACATACATAATAAAAATTACATAGCTTGAGCCGAATATAATTTACAACCTCATTATCGTTGTAAAGCTGTGTTCATAGTAGATCAACAATAACGACATTCGCCTGGTGTTGATTGAAGCAAGAATGGAAAAATATCGATCAGAGCAGTCGGCAACTAGAATTCTCTTCCAGATGCCGGCTGAATTCGAGCTAGCTACCACGTTAGTGTCGAAAATCCTGCTACCGTTGGGAATCAATCCCTAGGACCTCCCGGCCAGAAGAACTCCAGTGACATCAGTTGATGCCCTCAGCCACTTATGTCAGTGCTTCGGTAAATAAGTACTTATTGTTATACTTAACAACGGTTAATAATTAAAAATAATTAATAACAATAATTAATAACTTAATAATTAAACCATTGACAATAATAAATTTTATAATTATTAACAGTTAATAAATATAGCTCAACACTAGTGGTATGCAAACATCAATAAATGCTGCTATGGAGTGTGTGGGAAATGGGGTCCTGGAACAGAAAATATTGATTCAGTAGTATTTATTTCACAAATAGCAGCTTTCGATGGCTTAGCCATCATCATCAGTTTTCTGCTGTCTGGGAGCCACAAACGGACTGCCAGTCCGTTTGATGATGATGGCTAAGCCATCGAAAGCTGCTATTTGTGAAATAAATACTATTGTTGACAATGACAACACCTTCAATCATTCCAACAGAAAATATTGTTTGTACTGAAACGTCACATATGAGAACTGAAGTTTGTTTCTTTCTCAGCGCATGATGTCAACTGTATCATGAATAGTAAAGCACTTAGAATGAAAATTCAGTCAGTAGATGCAATATGGCAATAGGCGGAATAATACAATCAAAATATATATTGTTCAGTATAAACCGAAACTATTCATTGCTTTTTATTTTTCCCGAAACGAAACCTTTGGTACCTCTCATTTGGCCGTAGGCAGCTTACTTTTCTCTCTATTTCTACGCGCTAGTGACATAGGTTTTCGGTTGTCACCTATCAGTTTTTTTATTAGGTAGACTGCTTGATATGTGTGCATTACGCATTCTTGCAGCCAACTCTGCAATTGTCAAGGTACATTTATATCAGCAGGGAGAACATGAACGAGAAAATATGAAAGAAGAAAGAGGACGTGGAGGGGAAGAAGAACCATAAGAAAGAGGAGAAGAGGAAAGAGGAGGAGGAGGAAGAAAAGAAGGAAGAGGCTTGATGTGAACCCCAAAAATGTGTGTCCGCATTCACTTTTATTTGATGTATGCCCGAAACTCGGGACCCCCTCTGAATGGCAAAGAATTGATCAAACATCATGATAAAAGAAACAAACATTTTTACACAACTTAATGTTTTATGATTGACACTCACTGCAACGCCTGAACGGTTTAGCAACCAGCATTGTTTACAGACGTTCGGTCGGACGGACGGACGGCCAACCGTAAGTCTTACCGTTATTCACATTTTTGGGATCAATGACTCACAAAACATGTATTCGGGCTACACCACGTGATAGAATATTTTACTCTAAATGTAGCAACTGGATTTATCCATATTTTGTTTATCAAGACCCTGTAATAAAAGTTTTTCTTCCGAAAATTCGCCTTTTTGTACAGCATTACGTAACTTTCTCTCAATTTCTTAGCGAGAAAATAAAAGTCAAGAAATAACCACTCCCATGGCTCACCAGGATCTGTTTGTGGCGAGCCTATCGCGCACATACGTTTTATCACTTATGTAATGCATTCTCGAAAAGATGTGGAGTAGTTCCTTGAGTTTAAGATGCAGTCGAAAGCGACACATTTTAATTTTTTAAACACACATAATATACTACATTATCTAATTATTGTACATTCTTGATTTTTGACTTGAGTTTTATAATTCATTTTTCTCAATAATTACATGAAAGGAATTGTTATTGTCAGTACTGATTGCTGTAATCACAAAATTGCTTTATTACTGCTTTTTTACTTGTTCTCTGGATTCCAGAAACCAAAAGAGAATAAAATACACGGTCATTAAAGGTGTGCATCTGAAAGTCTAGATGTATAATATAAATTCATTGTATCAGAGAATACACATTCTTTCCTGGAATAAAAGAGGAATTGATAGGGCTTCGAAAACTCATCATTCCAATAACCCATTGCGTTCGTCTGTTGGGCGCCACTCTCCAGGTACAGCGCCTCCTGTGTATATTGAAGGCGATCTTTCTTTCCCATTGCTATCTCAAAACATCTCGCCCCTTTCCGTGACCTCGCCTCTGGTCCCGCCGCCAGTTCTTCCATCTCACGCCCTCTCCTCCACCTCCGTCCTCACTCCTCACGTCCGTCCTCACTTGCGTTGTGCTGCTGTACTGTATCCGTTCCCACCATCGCACCCGCTCCCTAACACCTGCTGACCCAGCGGCAGCCACTCCTGAAGTCCACGCCCCCGCCATCTCCACCTCTAAGAGCCCCCCCCCCTGTCCCCACGATTCCGCCGCCCCAATCATACCTCTCCAGCTGCAGCTGCTACAGTTTTCGAAACCGTCGTCGGTGTACTGTCGTCGCTGTATCCCCCACCGCTCCCACAGTCTTGCTGCCGTTCTCCGGTCACGCATGTCACTATAACCTATCCGAACACCATCCCCTTCACCCCCTCTATGAAGGCTTCCATTGCCTCGCTCGACCCTGTCACTCCTGTCTCCAGCCACCCTGTCGCCGCGGCCCTTCCTCGCTAGGAGTCTGATCCTGGTCCGCTCCGGCGCTTCCTCCAGGTTCCAAGACGCCCAGTTTGCCCGGTTGTTTGGAGCACCGCCTCGGCGGATTCGCCTCGAAAGAGGCGGGCGGGCGGGCGCTTAGACGAGGTAGGTCGAAGGCACGGAAAGCCGCCTTGTTAACCCCCGCCAGAAATCAATCCCGGAGCTCCCAGACGCCGCCCGGTACACGCCACAATGGCTGCTTCAGAAGTCTTTCTCGTTTTACGAGCGTGCTGGGAGGGGTGACTGCAGATGTGGCCGGAGCGGCGAGCACTGTGAGGGCTGCGGCGGAAGAGAAAGAACGAAGGGAGGAGAAGGTTGGCTGACGAACGAGATTCCCTGGTTGGTGTAAGAGGCTCCGGAAGGAAGATGGTTTAAGACGAAGAATGGAAACAATTCGAGTGGAAATGCTTGAGATATATGTTGCAAGACAGAAGGATCCAGTGAATATGATGCGTCAGACAATCCAAGCACTGCAAAGAATAATTGTACGAATAGAAATCGAAGAGGCCACGAGTCAAAAAGAAATAATTGAAGAGAAAAGCAATTTACTAGGTACATGAATCCATTCATACAAATGTGAACATATATAGTGAAGACCGATCGTATGTCTATTGACTATTGTTTGAATGAATTAGAGCTAGACTTGCAGAAATATAGTTTCCTAAAAATAAAAACTGCATGAAGCACCAAAATAGGAAATGGTATAAATAAACAGCAACAAAATTGGAAGTACAAGAAATATCAAATGGAAGACAAGGATATAGCCACTCCCCAACAAATGCAACCCGGGAATAAATACGGGGCACAGCCGGGCTGAAAGTCAGACAGAGCCGACAAGCTCTCCTTCACAGCGAAGGCGGCGGCGCAAGGCGGGGTAAGGGGCGGCGGTCGTTGATGTCTGCGGATCCGCTGCCCTCCCAGACTGATCCCATTTCCGATAAGGCTCTGCACGCAGATCACGGCGTGCCTTATGGAGATGCTTCGCCACCGCTGTCTGCCCCACCCTCCCTCCCACCGATTTCCACCGCTGCCTACTCCCCCGCCGCCACTGCTCCAGCCGTCGCCTCCGCCGTCGTCTCAGCGCATTTCACCTCCGCCTCGGCCTCCGCCTCCGCCTCCGCCTCCGCCTCCGCCCCGCCTCCGCCTCCGCCTCCGCCTCCGCCTCCGCCCCGCCTCCGCCTCCGCCTCCGCCCCGCGTCCCACGCCGCTATCATCGCCTCCACCCCTTCCGTCATCGCCATCTGCACCACTAGCATCTCCGCCTCAGCTGCCACCTATATATCACCAACGCATCACCTTCACCACTCACCACCGTCCCCGCTCCACCCAAGATCCCGTGCAGAAGTTTCCTTGCGAAGAGATCTGCGCCGACTTTGCATGTGTTCGGGAGGGCTTGCATCGGCGGCGATGGTGGGCCGCATGTGGATGCTGAGAGCGCAAAGAAAATGGTCGAGAAAGACGCAGGAAGATGCTTCAGAGGGAGAGGGATATGGGTCAATGGTGGCGCATTAGAGTGGCAAAGAGCTCAAGGGGGAGATCTATGGATGAAGTCAGCCTTTCTGAAGTACAAAGTGCAAAAACGGTACGTGATCGTGTTGGAGAGTTCGGTAATGAAAGCATGTAACGCTCGAAACAGTTATGATATATAGGGGGTTGAATCGTGTCACATGCTTCATATATTAACTGGATCTCTACAAATATTCAATGAATAATGCATTATATTTGGATACATTCCCCAGAGCATTCTCGAGTTTAAAAAATGTCTTGTAAATAATTTTTTATACACATTGAATACATATAAAGTGTTCTCAAACCTTATATCTCGAAATAATTTACTCTGTTGCTTTGTAAGAGAACCAAACCTTTTTTACCTTGTGGCCATTATTGTAAGTGATGTCTAATATAAGTTCGGAACATTAATATCTGAAATAAACTTGAAATAAATGTAAAAATATTGAAAATAAATTAACAAAACATTTTCAGATGAGCATTTACTTTATATAACATCAAAAAAGTGGTAATAAATTATCAATGTAGGAACTATGAGAGCATTCATTACTTTGCAGATCATTGGTGTCAAACTGAAACCAGCTTCCTACTCGAATCCAGCTTCGATCGGCCATGTTCTAAACTAAACTTTGATCAAATTTACTGAATATTACATCAAATGGTCATAGGCATGATAGGATGTGAGTAATCATTTCAATCTGGAGTTTCATACCAAATAGAAAGACTAGACCTTTGAGACTAAATTGCCCAGATCATATAATAGTCATTTAATTTGACAGAGATTTCAAGATTCTGCACCTTTTTTTTATCACACCTGCTACGAAATGGTGTTTACCAACACCGCCAGGAATAGCTAAATGGAAATAAATTTTCGAAAAATGTCTTATTTCGTTAATTACGTTCTCAGAAACAACTATTGGCTCCCTACTGGGGATCAAAAGCAGAGTTTTGAGGACCTAAAATGCACCCCTTCCGAGCTGGGCAAAACGTAACAATATAACGTAATTCATGTGCATCCGTTAATTTCTTTTATAGTATTTCTTATCTATATTTGTCTAAATCTGCTAGATTCACTTCTGGCGGTAGTTCTTTTAGGATAAGTAGCAAATGTACAAGTTTTTCTGTCCATGTCATCTTATAAATTGTACAAAACGATTATATTTCCTTAGCGAATAACGTGTACAGAAGATTATAAAGAGCGATCTCTCCGTTTGGAATGAAAACTTCAAACGAAACCACTCGAAAAGTTCATATTTCATATTACAGTAATAAATTGATTGTATTATGAGCAGTGGACAACCAAAGACCCTCAAAATCAAGTGGTCACTATCATTGGAAACGACGAAAAACCTGAAATGATATTAACTACTTGTATTTTTAATTCTTACGCTATAACAATGGGAAATGCACGATAAAAATGTGCATACTTCACTTCTTTAGTGTGGATTTAATAGCAAAGTGGAAGGTATGGAAAAAGTCGATGGTTTCAAAAGGAAATAATCTTCCACTAGTTCTAATTACACAGATGTATGCCAAAGAGGTTTGAAGAATTGTACCTCCATCTTCAGTGATTTCAAAGCCTGCCCGTTTTCCCTACAGCCTCTACAACCAAGTAAAAATTAACAAGTTGACATCACAAAAGTGTGTGTGTGTTTGTTTATTTCTGCTTCTCACTATTGGAGCGATTACTCACAAATTTTGCGGGAATATTCTCGAGAGGTTGAGTAAATAGATTGCAATTCAACATGTTGCTCCGAAATGCATTTTTAAAAAGTTCAGTTTAACGTGCAACGGTAATGCAGCTAGACAACATTGTTGCCGGGTGTTGCTGCACGAAGTATGGCAGTGGCGTGAGGGTCCGGATGTGGTAAGCGGGCGGTACCGGGAGGGGCGGTAGTAACGGTGTTCCGGAAGGAACGGGCGGACCGGAAGAAGCATATGAAACATCAGAACGAAAGGCAGGAGCGGTGCGGTAAATAAATACCCGGGCAATGCCGGATAATGAGCTAGGTAAATATATTTTTAGAGACCAGGAACATAATAAAAATGCGGTGTACGAAGTGAATGTAAACAATACTAACTTGAATGGGATATTTGCATTTAGAAGGGTTGTAAGTTAAACGTGAAGTACGTTGAAGTGACGATGTCTACTTGGGATATCCAAATGCGTATTCAAACTGCTAAATAGGTGAGAGAGGCAGAGCGGAGCGAGGCAGGGCGGAGCGGAGCAGGTCGGAGCAGGGCGTGGCGGGGGGGGGGCGACCTGGCGGGGCTGAACGGGGCGGGGGGGGGAAAAGGCGAGAAAGGGCGGGAAAAGGCGGGAAAAGGCGGGAAAAGGCGGGAAAAGACGGGAAAAGGCGGGCCACACGTTTAATATTAAGAGAATTAAAACACATCTTCGTACGTTATGTATTATGTACTTTAGAACGTTAAAAGTATAACGACGAAAGACGCTATAATAGACATGTATGTTGATTGGGAGTACTGTGTTGATATATTATTGTAAATGCGTTTAAAATTACAATGATTAAGTTTATCGAAGTGAAAGAATTTTGCGAAAACCAAACAAGGACAAAAATAGTTATTCATAGTAAAATGTTATTGTGACTGTAGGAGGAAACGATCATTGCTGCGGATTCACTTAATATTTACTTCAATATTCTCATACCAACTTGGGACACCCGCATCAACTCAGAAGAGATCTCACTCCGTAATTCCAACCTACACCAACTTTGTTTTCACATTTTCCCTCTTGGGTACGGTAGCCTTTTCTCACCTGCGTGGAGATCAAAACAGATCACAACGCGTTTTAAGGTGACTTAAGAAAGCGACACTTCTTCCTTAATCCTCTTTCTTCTCGGGTCTCCTTCACCAACACCTTTAAGCGTGTTGCTTCAGAACTGATCACCTTACGCCCTCCGCAAAGAGAATAAAGAAGCAGGCGAAGAAAGAAGCTTTCTCAAATTCCCTTTTCCTTCTCGCATTTTTCGGCAGTACACAAAGGATTCCCAGAATGTTTTCGTAACGTGGAGTGCTTTTATTTCTTCTCGGAGCAAATATGAATGAATGTGATCTTTCTAAAGTTGAAATGAAATGGACCACGCAGTTCAGACTAAAGCGAAAGGGACCCAATGGGTCTATCAACTTTATGAAACGTATCATTTGCCATCACGTGCGCAGTCTTAGAAAATGGCTCAGTTTCTTTCACCAGACGCTGCATGTTCGTGGGTTGAACGAAAGCAGACGCGACAGGGTTGCCCAATGTTGTACACCGAAATCAAAATAGTTTATCAGCATTGATACATGGATGCTGATAAGCGATTCGATCATAATTAAACATTCGATCATAACAAATTTAACATAGTGTTCTGGAATAACTTTGGATACCAAAATTTTATTCACGAAATATTTTTTTATCATGATTAATTAAACAGATGTTAAGTCTTATTTAGAATACATTTATTTCGCGATATGGACAGGATATGGCCTGACACCCAAGTACACCAATAAGTAAATCGTCAACAACATATTAAATTATTTATTCAAAATATTAACCTCACAACTATGTTTTGTATTTTAACTTACATATCACTGATCACATATTACATTAAACTGAATTGATATATTCTAAAAAACATTACAGAACCATGACTGAATTTTCCTCAGAAATGTATTGTTGTTAACGTATAAACACAAGGCAAATATTGAAACTCATTGAAAACATTGGACAACAAAACATTGAAAAACTTAAATTTATGTCGAAAACAGATCAATATATGTTTAAAAAGAAATGAAGATCATTAACATAAAATATGAGTTTTATGTAAATTATTTTACATTTACTTCACTATATCGACCGAGCATGTAAGTTGTCACAGTAAGTTGTGCAAAAAACGCACGTAAGAAATCACAGTAAGTTGTACAAAAAGTAACTTTCCCAGGAATCCCCACAAATTTGGGAGAGATGAATGAGAACTGGACAGAAATGGAATGAAAATAAAATAAATGGGAAGGGAACAGGAAAGACAGAAACGATAGGGGAAGGGTGGAAAAGGGAGAGAAGGGAATGGGATTGGACAGAGAATGACAAGGGTATGGGAGAGCAGGTCAAGGAAATGGGGAGGCAAATTCACTGATCGTTGAATATGGCGCTGCCTTGGTATTCGCCAGGTATAATCAGGAAAACAACGGAAAAGTGATCTACGTGAACCGGCGCTATTCGAATTCGTTGCCGGCAGGTGACACTAACTTTTATGATGTTTAACAAAATTACCATCATCAGTCCGGAAACGATGCGATTTCTCAGTCATTTGCAGACTCAATCGTTACATTTCCTTACAGATAATAAATACGTCACTCTAAAACGTAGCACATTGTGCTAAGTTTATGCAAATCATTTCTTGCTTTGATAATGCAGATGGGATTATCGACCGCCGTACGTCGAACTCGCAGACGTACCAAAAAAGAATTCAACTTCACAAAAAAGGAGTTGATAGGCGAAAAGTTATCCACACGACCACGAGAAAATAACCAAATACACGAGAAATGTAACAGTAAGTTATGAAGACATGTTCTGAATAAAGTGTGAAGAAAAATATATAGCACGAAGATCAAGCAGAATGCGTAGACATTTTCTGTATTTTACTTCATTTTATATGTAATACGACTGCAAGAGCGGTAAATCTTTATTATACTCTGGAAATAATATTTCTTTACTAATGCAAATTATTTATATGTATTTAAACTATTGTGTATTTGTTAATGGGACTATTAATATATTTTTATAACTTTTATTCCTAAATAGTTGGACAAAAGGAAGAATATTAGGTAAGGTTAAAATTGTATTTGTGAACTATGCATATTTAATTATGAAATAACCCACTACGTATTAACAATTATGCTACTATTACTGTTCAAAATATTAACTACGGACTGCAGCTAGCAGAGACCCGACCGCGGCACAGTCACATCTCAGGTGCGAGCATCCCCACCGCCTCTTCCCTACCTGCAACCCGGTCCAGATCCTGTTCAAACACACCGTCCCGCGCCTTCACGCTGGCGAAGCGCTCGCCCATCGCCCACCCGCTGCCGCCGCCCATGGGCGATAGTCACCCCTGGCGGAGGGTGATTAGCACGCTGGCACTTTGCGCCTGCGCCCGCCCCGCCACATCAATCATCGCCCGCCTCCCGCGCACCGCCCCGCGCCCCCTGCCCCCCACCCACCCTCCCATCCGACAGCACACACTGGAACGAAGCCGAAATTTACACGAACAAAAATTCACATTTGATAGGGGACAGGGGGGTTAGTACGGACTGGAGAATACTGTGGACAAATGTTATTTCATAGCAATCTGCAAAAATATTTTTCATTTAAGTATAAAGTGATACTGACACCAAATCTTCAAATGGTGGGTGGGGGTTAATGTGGAAATAGACTTTATGGCTGTTTACACTAACTCCACAATACGGAGCAGCAAAATTAATCGGTTTTTGTTCAAAATGTTTGTAAATAAAATCATACATGTGCACAAATTTTTAATTAAATGACGAAATCTACCCTGGTTTTGAGAGCTTAGTGTATGATTCATTCAAGTTACAAACAGAATATATTTTTGCAATGCATCTGAGTTTAATATAATTGTTCTGAAAAGTATTGAACGAATAACAATATATTCAGTACCTTTTGTAGGGAATAATTGATAAATAAGTGAACTTAATTTTTCTTAATTAGCTTTCTTCTTTCGCATGTAAGATGGTCAGAACGTATGTAAGAAAAAACAAAAAATTGCAATATCAGTGAGGAAAGAACGGAGGTTGTATTTCATTGCTGTCATAACTCTTTCTAATAAAAATAATGTGTTAGAGTATATTAAAACACACATGAAACAAATATAACTAATTAAAAATGTTCCTATTACATTCAATATGTTTGAAATACAGAATTATATCGAATTTCGCTGTTTTCATATTCTCAAAACACTAACGAAATTTAAATAAAAAGTACGCAAAGACCGAGAAAGAAATGGCGAGATTGGAAGATTTGTTTGAGACAGGTCACCGATACAGTAGAAGAAGATTAACTACAAGGTATCCAAATCCTAGTCATTCTTTTAGCGCTTGGTGTTAGAAGTCAACGTCAAACATTCATTCATTCATATACATTTCTTCATATTCGGCATTGTTATGTACGCAAAAAGACACAAGTCAACAATAACAATTTATTGATCAAGCTTTTTACAGTAGTGATCCCGTTTACCAAAATCCAGAAGAGTAGTCCGTTGTACAATGCCACGGTATCCAAAATCCAGAAGAAGTCCCAAGATACGCGCACGGTCGTCCAAAATACCAGGAGAGAGAAAACAAGTTAACTTCGCCGAGTTCGCACAAGATACACCATACACTGGGTCTCTGCTGGGATGCTGGTAAAGTAGTGGAACTACAGAATGGCACAGAATTTCTCGTGCTAGTTAGTTTTCTGTTTTCTTTGGCCTGGGCACGCTTTTCGGACTTGCCACAAACTCCAGCCAGCTGCCATCTACAGTTGTTCAAAGTACATATTTTTTTAAAAAAATCTCCATTTTTCGGTTTCCTGATAGTAAACAAAATATTACTTTAAGAATATAATAAAAGAGTAAAACCTCTCATATACGGAAATTTTCGTTTTAAGATTTGGAGCCGTTTTTGAGAAAGTGGTTTAAGTGTTACTGTAAATGCGAAAATTTGAAGCTCTTATCGAAAATCTTTATTGAAAGTCATTTGAATCACATTCACTTACAAACGCAGTAGTCTATATAAATTGCTTGAAATGTGCATACTAAAGGCATGAGAGATATTTTAAAAAAACTTTGCAAGGTTGCAACAGTGAACTAGCACTATCCATGCCAAAAGTTTGAAAAAGAACGTTGAGCTGGTTTTGAGAAAATGGCATTTGAGCATTTCTGACAATGCGGAAATTTTTGCTAATTTTTTCAAAAGAGTTTTCAAGAAATTTTAAGGGATATAATTTAAACCACATGTGTTATAAACGAATAGTGTGAACAAATTGACTCCAAAAATTAACCATGTTAGGGAGATACGAATAAGAAAGTATATTTCTATAAACAAACTGTCGTAATGTAAATATTAACGACGTGAGAGACAAGTCAAAAATTTTAATTTGTGAAAAACAAAATAAAGAGCAAAATGCCATTATGTTATCTTATAGATACTTTATCTCTATCAACTAAAATTTAAAAAAAAATTTAAACCTTTTTAGAAATCTTGTTAGTTAACAGTGAAATATGGACCTATACTACCTTTATAAGTGTATTTTACTAATGCTTTAAAAAAAATTGAAGAAACAAATTGGAATCATTTTTGAGAAAATTTTCAAAATGACACTGCGGCTTCATATAAAGTACCCCCAATTTTTAAAGAATGTTTTTCACAATCTCAAAGCTTGGAGACGAGCCACATTGTCCGGAGAATAATCATTTTGAAAACAATCATAGGTATGGTTTAAGGGATAGTGGTTTTGGATAGATGAATAGGCGGATGGACGTTTTGTCGTCATTCAATTTTCGGTATGGAGGACCCGCAAAACATGGATTCTGGTTACACCACGTGTGAGAGGATTTTATTCTAAATTTAGCAACTAGATTTATCCACATTTTCGTTATCCGGGCCCGGCAATAAGAGTTTTTCTGTCGAAAATTCTCCGTTTTTGCGCACCATTATATTGTTACAGCATAAAAAATAGCGAGAATGTGAAAATGCAGGATCGACGTATTGAATTCTAAACAATATACCGAATTTCACCACTAACTTTTAAATTGGCAATGTTATTTGTAATATATATATAATATGATGTACTACTCATTTCTACCAATCACTCATCCTGTTTTAAAAAGGTATTTTTGAAAATATACATATTTTTATTCATTAAAATAGTTACATAATCTCCATTTCATTTTATTCGTAAAGTAGACTTTTAATAAATGCTTATTCGTAACACTCTATTTTTACTTCATTATATATCCATACATAATAAAAATTGAATTATTATGGTTACGTACAGGAAACAAAGATTTGAATTCTGACCTCATGCACTGAAACATCGACCAGTGTCTGACCCCGCCCCTGAGTCTATGTCGCTGCTGCTTCCGCGGAGTGCTGCTATTCGCGATAGTTTCGCGTCTGCATCACCTTAGACGCTAAGCGCTCCAGCAAAATAGCAGCACGTTATTCCTCGTAAGAAAACCATTTTTATAAAGGAAATTCAAGCTGCACAGCAAGCTATTTTTTGCTCTCTTTAAGGTAATAGAAGACAGGGCCTTTTCTTTAGAGGATATGATTATTCCAAAATGAAAATAAGTGAATCTAGGAAATGTTTAAGTATTTAAACTACTGAGAAATGTAACACCGACTGTACTTATATAAAAGATTTGAACGTTTCACGTACCCAGAAGTTCTCCGAGAAATAGTAACCGTGGTTACAGTCAAATACGATACATCACTTAAATTAAAATACATTCTTAGAATTGACATTAAGAAGCGATATTCAAAAAGTATACAAAATAATGTGGGGTTTTCAAATAATATATTATGAATACATTAAACGCTGTCTTTAATTTGTATACATGGTGAGTGCAGGGTAATGCGTCCCTTAAATTTCAATTTCAATTTCAATATATTTTTACGCATATCTTCTAAAAACCTTCGTATTGACCTAATATAGTCTAGAAATAAATATTAGCCCGATTTATAAACGATAACCCGTGCCGACTTGAATTTTTAACTTGTCCATACAAGTTGCGCGGGCGCAGCGCTGTGACTTGTTACAGCGAGATTCAATTGTCATTTCATACGTGATTTCTAACATTATTAGTGCGTTGTTGTTTATTGTGTGAAGATGTCTGTGGAATTACGAAGTGATAAACAAAATATTTACCTTATCGAACTGCCAAGCCACTAGATAAATGGTGCAAAATTACCATCTAATCGACAAGTTCTCATCGTTTTATTTTACAATATTCGTGAAGTCAAGATGACTGATAGTGAAAGTGCAAATCTTGTTATAAGAGTGTGCATTATATTTGGGGAAAAAGCCAGAATTCCTACGAAGGCATTTCCTAACTGCGTGAAGAGACTTGTTGAGTTATATTATGTTTGGAGGGAGCTGCAAAAAAACTGTAAAAAAACTCAGGTGACGTTCAAGAACCGTGAAAATAATTTTGTAAAAGACCGTGATAACTTATTTGATATTGCACATGCTGATGCTTTCGACAGAATGAAGATAGAGGAAGACAACGAATTTTTAAGGAAACAGAGAGAGCCAGGTCGACCGGGATGCTTAGATGGAATTGACAAAAAATTGGCGAAGAAAGAACGAGTTAGGCAAAGACGATTGGAAGAAGAGGAAAGAAAGGTAAAACAAAGAGATTTATTGGCTGTTGCATCTACTTCTTCGATAGATAGCTTGGAATGTCTTGAGAATTTGGATGAGGAACATATTTCGAACTCTGGGCTTAGTACTCAGATTCCTTGCCCTGAAGAAAGTTCTAAAAGAGGCACGAAAAGCTTCATAACTCCTTAACTGGTAGCAGCTTTAGATCGATGCTAATTAAGCATAAGAGACTCAGTTTACATTCTCCATGCGGTTGTAGAAGCGCTTGGTCTGAACAGCGAAGATTTTCCTATTAACAGATCCTCGTTTCAGCGAATTCGTACTCAGGCGAGAAAATCCAGGGCAGAAGCAATAAAAACTGACTTCCAGAATAATTTGCCTGACGTAGTCACAGTCCATTGGGATGGAAAACTATTACCTGGATTGGATGTATGAAGTTCAAAACAAGAACGCTTGCCAATTATTGCTTCATTTGACGATAGAGAACAGCTTCTTGCAGTACCAAAATTAGAGAGTTCTTCTTGAAAACATCAAGCTAAAGCAATTTCAACTGCACTCTTTGACTGGAACCACCATGATAAAGTACAGATAATGTGCTGCGATACAACAGCTTCAAATACTGGCCGTTTCAGTGAAGCTTGTGCTATTTTGGAGCAGACTTTAGAAAGGGAATTGCTGCTTTTTGCTTGTCGTCATCATATTTATGAGTTGGTCCTTAAAGCTGTTTTAGAAACCAAGGTAAAGCAAATTACAAGTAGCCCAGATATTCCAATTTTCAAAACGTTATGAGATAATTGGAAAAATATTAACACCGATAACATTGAGCCACCTCTGAATTTCGTTAAAGCACATATTGTTGAGACAAACATTACATCTTTGTTAACTTTTTATAAGACTGAACTGGAAAAACCTTTTATTAAAGACGATTACCGCGAATTGGTTGAACTATGCGTTGTGTTCTTAGGAGGAGATACAGAGAATAAACTAAAACTCAGCCCCCCCGGAGCTTTGCATCAAGCGCTATGGATGGCTAGGGCGATCTATTCTATAAAAATATGTTTGCTTCAATCGCAACTTAAAATTACTGCAAGGAACAAAAATGCTCTACCCTCCTGAGACCCAGAGAATTTTTTTCACAAATTGCACTTGTGAATGTGCGCATTGTGGTATATTTGACCTACTGATTACTAGAAAAACATTTTTAAAAATCTCGGAAACCTCATTCGCCTGGAAACATTGGTACAGTATACTGTACTTTGGGTCTCAATGAATACATTTCATGTTGTATTTCGTACATGATTTATTGAGGAACATTTAGAAATACTGAATACAATTAGATTTATTGAATATGCATACAGTAACATAAAACATACAAAAATATTACACTTTTAATATATTATATCTACTAATTGTGATATTCCATGAAACAATTCCTTTTTGCCACCAGACATAAAAATATTTTGCAAGTGCTGCAGAGTGTTCTTGTCCTGCCATTGCACCCCGGTTTCCTACACTTTTGCCAGTCCTTGACATCTGCAATTGTGGGCATATGTCCACATTTAGCTTTTCTGACTTTTTCATTTGGGAGCGGAACTGAACTTTTCTTTCTTAGTAATAGACACTGAACTGTCTTCCTCTTCTAATGCTGAAACATCATTTTCAACATTTCTGTGATTATAAATTAAAAGCTCGCCTAACATTAGTTTGTATTTTCTAAGTTGTGGAATTCTTTTGCTAGAAATATTTTTCTTTATCATATCAGTTTTTAGTTGAAGCCAGGCATTTACTACACATGTCCATCAAGTGAAGAAAAGTTCTGATAGTCCATTTTTTGGTCCTTGCTCTCGAAGGACAGTAAGAAAGCATTCTGTCAAACAGATCTACTCCACCCATTTTCGAATTGTATGCTTGTATTACTTTCGGTCTAGTGACATCTATATATTTCTTGTCCTTTTTATTATATCTTCTACATTTGTCTGAAGGATTGATACCATGGACTGATGACATCATTAGAACACCTTTCCTATCCATCCACTTGACAAGACATTTGCTTCCATCATGGAAGACTAGCATATCACTAGACCCTCTACCTTCTTTACTGAGTTCTTTATCAGTCTTGAGCCGTGCTTCCTTGGGAATCCTGTTTTTTTGTACAGTACCAGTCGATCCAAATCCTCTTTTTGACAGTTCATCCAGTAGTTTGCAGGTAGTAAAATATCGATCGTGATATATGAAGTGTCCGGGAGTAAGACTTTCAGTCAATTGAATAACTGCTGCTTCTGCCAAACCAAATCCTTGACTAGAGTACTCAGGATATGTAGTTTTACCCTGATAAAATGTGAAGTCCAAAACCTGTCCATTTGGATTTGCCAAAACAAAAACCTTTAATCCAACAGGATTTGGTTTGTTGGGACAATATTGCTTTAGAGAGCACACTCCTGAAAATGGCACAATCATCTCATCGACAGCAACATCGATATTTCTTTCTATTTTCAGGCAACCTTCTCTAATTCTGTCTATTAATGGACGTAACTTCCACAATCGGTCTATTTTCCGTTTATCTTCCTCAATGTCATCGTCAAATACAACCTTCATACAAGTTCTCAAAGTGAAGAATCTGTTGCGAGTCATATTGTCACTGATGACAGATACTCGCCATCTGTTCTCCCAGTACATCCTAATCATTGGATATTGAAGGCAGCTCATTACCATATTAATTCCATGAATATTTTTAATTCTGTCAAATTCAGATTTAGAGGACGACCATGCACTTTAACGTAAGTCTGACAAGCTTTCTCAACAACTGACTCCAATATCTCATCGTCAATGTATTCCTGAAAATAATCGCTAAAGTCATACTCTCTTCTATCTAAATGAGGGATAGTGGGCTGAGATAATGGTGGAAATTCTCGATTAAAACTCTTTCTTCTCCACTGCCATCTCGGAATGTCTTCTACTGGAATCTAAAATTAAAAGGAACACAATGACTTAATGTTTCAACCGAATGATAAAGCGTGGAATTGTTGATAGCAGGCACATATTTTATTTAACAGCAAAATAACGTTTTAAAACTACGTAGTACCTCTTCGTCTTCACTGCTGGATTCTTCAGTATTTACCTCAGCTTCAGGAATCAGCGTTGGTATCACACTAGTATTTCCGTCATCTGTATCATCTTCACCGTCAGACAAATCGCCCTCAGATTCATCTAATCCATTTAAAATTTCTTCCAAATATTTTACATATTTTAGGTCATAATAAACACTATTTCAATTCCACATATAACAAGTCATCAACTGAGACCCAAAGTACAGAATCATGTACCTCAATAGAAACACTGTCATCATCATCAAAATAAAAAATATTATCCTGATATTTTGCTATTAAATTACATTCATAACCCTTGAGATAGGATATAATAACAATAAACTATCAAAACATGCAAGAGAGTTAGGAAATTCACACCTACCTTGAAGACGGCGTTTCTCATGCGGAAACTTCTTCGGCGCCATTTTCTTAAAACTGTTGTTTACACCGCTAAGATACGGGAAGTTGGTCACGGAGTATCCTATTCCGTTCCTAGAGAGCGTAGTACTTTAATAGCCGTAAATCATTGTCTGGGCGCTGATGCTATCTAGCGAGGAATTTTTGAAACTTGAAGTACAGTATACTGTACCGGGGGTCTCAGGAGGCTACAAGATGTTTGCTTATTTATCGTCACCTTGTATACTAAACTTTGGCTCGAATGCACATTGGCAATTAAAGCACCTAACCAAGACTTGTGCTTTTTGAAAGCTCTAAAAGAATATGAATAAGTAGACGCGATAAGTTCCAAGGCGATAAGCAAGTTTGTTCATCATTTATGGTATTTGTGTGAAGAAACAGTCATGTTATCACTGTTCGCTGAAGTTGATTCCGAACCAGGACAAAAATGATTAATAATTTAAACAGAGACGAAAGTTCAGATTCCGCTAAACGCTATGTCCCTTCGAAGGAAGAAATTACGCAAGATTTGTTTAGTAAGCTTAATATTTTCTTGTTTCTTTTTTCAAAGTTTCGTGGCTTAGTTTTCGCTTATTTGAACTGTTTTTTCTTTCAGATATGACGCTGGATGATTTTGTGACTCAAAGAAGCAAACAATTTCTATCTCGACTGCAGATCGGCGACAGTTTTCGTCGGGAAGATGTATCTTCTTGGAGTGACAATCCTACTTTTTTGGAAGCTAGAAGACAAATAAGTCGTTTGAAGGTCGTAAATGACACTGCTGAAAGAGCTGTTAAATTAATGCAAGATTTTAATCGACTTATACGGCTGAAGAAGAGCAAAACAGTTTTTGTTGCACAGACAAAAGAACATAGAAATCTGTATCCAGACTGTAAAAAAACTACACTAACGAGAAGTTACCCTAATTAATTATTATTATAATTTGTATTTAAATAAAAGTTTAAGTTGATATTATTTTATTTTTACTCATATTTACTTTATTTGTTGCATTTTAATTAGTTTTGGATCAAACCAAAATGTTAGGTCAAAACACCATTTTTTATTAAACTTTAGAGCTCGGTCGGCACGGGTTTCAATCATGCTACAAATATGAAATTTCATATTTAAGTACGTTTTGGCATTTATAAAAAAAGTAGAGGGTATGCGTTTCGAAATTCTGAAAAAAAATTTTTTTTGCCATATAAAGGACACCCCTGCACTGCAGGGTTATTTACAGGATTAGCTAGACTACATTTGGAAGCTTTTATTAAAGGGCATTAAATTACAGAAATCTAAAATGATATTAAATATAATCGTGCGTAATTCATAACATAATATTTGAAGAATATAAAAAAACCTTATTTACAGGCATACATTTGTGAATTACTAAATGGGCATAACTTTTCGAAAAATAAAACAATCGCGCTAGAAAATGTAAATCAAATTCCAATCAAAAAATAATTAATTACTAAAAATTCAATTACTCCATGCATTACTGCACGCTGAAGAGCCATCGTAATAAAACCACATATGAAATTACCCTTTATTGGGTAATACTCTTATTACATATTATAAATATTTCACACATAGAAACAACTCTTGTAAAACCTTTTGATGTCTCCATATCACACATTTGGGGTCGCCATATCACACCTTTTGTCTCCAAGTTCTCTCTGAAGTAGTTAACTACACCAACACTGTGAGTAGTGCTAGTGTTCCATCAACTTCAACACACTACCCTTACTCGCTAGAAGACGTCGCTCGACTGCGTGTGATGTGGTTACGGCTTAAATTCACTCGGCAACGTCTCTTGTTAGTTCGTGGTTGCCAAGGGCTTGCACACAGGCGCGCATATTTAAGTTAAAATATGTAAAGTGATTGGTTAAAAATTTTATTTTGTGTAGAACTTTTTGAATTGAAAATGAGTAATGAAGAAGGTGAGAAAATTTACAGAATCATCCAATATCATGGTAAAGTGTGGTTACTGATTTACCTTTTGTTTTGAAATGGAAAACCTTGCAAATAAAAAAATAAAAAAAACGTCTGATACAGATCATAACTGCACCTCAACTACTCTCACTCACCTACGCTCGATCTCTTATGACTAAAGCCATTCATTCTAAGGATACATTTCTTACTCGCATTTTTAAGTTTCGTTATTGCTTTCTTAATTATAAACTTAATGTAATTCTTAATTACATATATATGCAATGACCTTGGAGATGCCCCACGAATCCAGATACCTAATTCTCTTCATCTACGTATGGAAAATTAAATGTAGTTCAAATTTGAATATATACGGGGAAACAAATTAAATGTGATTTTACATTTTGTAAATGTTCATGAAAAAGTTTATGAAACGTTGTTATTTTTAAAGTTACTTTTACAATACAATATTTGATATTACAATATTTAACTTTTCATAAAGAAGTTTTCCTGTAATATTATTTGTGAATGTTCAACACTGACATATCTATGTTCTGCGTTAGAATCCCAACCTCAGAATGGGAACGCCTGTATTAAGAATCTATTCCGAGATTTTCGTGTATTGCAAAATATATAAAATTCACGCTGATCTACTGTCATTACACACTGACCATTGACTCACAAGAGACTGGTTCCACTATTTGGAACTTTATACGGCTGAATTCATTTGGTGAGATTCATCGCAAACAACTAGTTAACAAGTCAAAGGTAGACATCCGTCAGATGATGTAATATGCCTCACGCTAAACGGAACGTTGATAATGTAGCACAATGTCATATACAGAAACCTGTTGTGATGTGGTTATGACCTCCGTCTGCAACTTGCCATCGAGCGCCGTGCAACTGTCGCAACACATTGCGTCCAATTGTTCAAACAATTTGTGTCAGAGACCTCGAAACACTTAATAACTCAGAGATGAATACATAGAGTAAGTAATGATACAATAGGATAATAAGGGATAACTCGATAAAGAGAGTTTTTGAAAGAAAAAGTGTTTCCAATAACCAAATTTTTAGGTACAACGAAATACTTGACACCCGAGTGAGAATGATTCTTGTACTCTATATTTATTTCTTCTTCCTCCATTATTGACGAGTTTTTAATATATTAAATTTTGTATTGTATCTTTTACACCTCGAAAATATTTGAGTAACCTCGATAATATACATACATATATAAATATTTTTATACATAATAATATAATAAAAATTTATATACCATAAATATTTTTGACGAATGTACAATTACTCGTCTAATGATGAAATGTACGAGAAAAATATGTAAAACAAAGATGATAAAATAGTGCCTTATTTCTCTCCCAAACTATTATTTCAGGACAATTTTCACTCTACATTTTAATCACATCCTTTAACACTGTACAAACATCTGAAAAATATCTCAAGCAGTTCCTGAAATTGAAATCTAACGAGCGAAAATTGCAATAAGATTTGAAACTCATCCAGAAATTTTAAGTTGCATTTCAAGGTACTTTTAATATTCGTATTATACTAATTATGTATCAATCATCCTAGTGGTAATGTAATTTCAGCCTGCAAGATTCCACATAGCTTTACATCGAAGTATTTACAACAGCATCACTGAATTTATTTGATCAATAATGAACAAAATGATGAACGTATAAACAGTCGCCTTTGAAAAACCACTCATCAATCTGCCACTTATCCTAAATTGAAAAATTAACTATTTAATTTTTATATGAAAATCCTTCCCGGTCAACGAAGATTTCGAATCATGTATGTCCTAATTTGATAATTACTAGTATATTACTATCGGCAATGCCACTCTAATGATAACAAGTGGTGCTTCAACAGAACATACCATTTCACATTACTTTTAATCTTTGAAGTCGTTGACAATATGTGCACATCTTCTTGCATTTGTTGAAACTACAATTAAATTGAGGCTAAAATTTTACAAGTTTCGTTGTTACAAAACTTAGAAGGTAATGGAGTCGAGATCAGCCTCAGCTTCTCCTCCAAAAGGAACAGCCACGTTCAATACTAAGGCTGCTGGAGCTGATGGAGTATCGAATCATCGCTATCGGCGTCATCCATTGTAACAACGTCGTTTCCCATCTCCGGCGAAAATGCAGGGCGCGGCGGACGAGAATGGATGACGACAGGTGAAATAAAAGAGCAGCGGCGGAGAACGCGCGCCTGCCGCTCGTGAAGAATTACTGCAACATCCTTCCCTGAGGGGCAGGCGCAAAGACGGGAGCGGCGGCACGCCGGGGCGGAGGTAAAGAGCAAGGAACAGCAGGCGAGCAGGCAGGCAGCAAAGCCGCAAGGCGGGCGAGCTGGCCGGAGGGCGAAAAGGTAAGCGGACGAACAGGCAGGTGAACAGGTGGACGGGCAAGCAAGCACGTGAGCGTGAGAAGTGCGGGCGAATAAAGGAGGGGAGGGGGGGGGGGGAGGATGAAGACGTGCAAGCAACTCGACATGAAAGCCAGTAGGCGTACAAGCCAGTAGGCGTACAAGCCAGTAGGCGTACAAGCCAGTAGGCGTACAAGCCAGTAGGCGTACAAGCCAGTAGGCGTACAAGCCAGTAGGCGTACAAGCCAGTAGGCGTACAAGCCAGTAGGCGTACAAGCAAGAAGACGCACAAGCAAGAAGACGCACAAGCAAAAAGACGCACAAGCAAAAAGACGCACAAGCAAAAAGACGCACAAGCAAAAAGACGCACAAGCAAAAAGACGCACAAGCAAAAAGACGCACAAGCAAAAAGACGCACAAGCAAAAGGACGCACAAGCAAAAGACGCACAAGCAAAAAGACGCACAAGCAGAAGACGCACAAGCAAAAGGACGCACAAGCAAAAGGACGCACAAGCAAAAGACGCACAAGCAAAAAGACGACAAGCAAAAAGACGCACAAGCAAAAGACGCACAAGCAAGAAGACGCACAAGCAAGAAGACGCACAAGCAAGAAGACGCACAAGCAAGAAGACGCACAAGCAAAAAGACGCACAAGCAAGAAGACGCACAAGCAAGAAGACGCACAAGCAAGAAGACGCACAAGCAAGAAGACGCACAAGCAAGAAGACGCACAAGCAAGAAGACGCACAAGCAAGAAGACGCACAAGCAAGAAGACGCACAAGCAAGAAGACGCACAAGCAAGAAGACGCACAAGCAAGAAGACGCACAAGCAAGAAGACGCACAAGCAAGAAGACGCACAAGCAAGTACACGAGATGGAAAGTACACGAGAATACAGGAAGGCGTACATGAGCATGTATGCACGTAGACGGGTGGACACATAGCGCAGTTGGGCGGAACGAGCGGGCGAGCACGACGGTTGAGCATGCTGGCGAGCAGCCGGGATATGAAGTTAAGTGTAGGGAGCATTCATACGAATGAAGGCCACTGGTCATCGTGAGACGGAACAATGTCGTTCCAAATAAACGAACGATTTAAGAGGGTTGCGTCAACCTGCAATGTAATTAGTCACGTATGTTTAATGTACATTTTTGAACAGGATAGTTTCAGTGCCAGGTCAGTTTCTCGTTTAATCAGTTTCCTCTAAATTCATAGGTGGATAAAGGTAGAAGAAATATTTTAGAAAATTAACAGCAATCTCATAAAATGTTAACACTGACAGTTATAAGAAATAGTAAATTTTAATTTTTTTTTTAACCCCAATTAATTTTAAATACTCAATAATAAATTATTTTAAAAAAAATCATTCCCAATTCCAAAATTGGAAATGTCTTTTTGTTATCTCGTAAATTTCATTAATTATCCAACGAGGAATTATTTCCCAAAAATTTTAGGTCGGTGAATGAAACTTTAGTGTATGGTGAACTAATAATATGAAATATTCTATTATTAATTTTATTGGTAATTTCAAATAAAACAAAAGTGTGTTAACACCGAACAATGAATGTGTCATACATTTGTACTATCTGTGACTTGCACTATATTGGGCCATTGTAATAAGTTTTACTGTTGTATTCATGCCCCGGATAAAGAACGTATTAAACGACACAGAAACAAGCACCTTTTGTTAAGCCCATGATAAAAATACACATAGCTAATAAGTTTTTTTTTACTTTTTTTATACCTGCTCAATGATTTCAAACATTTCCCTACATATTTCGACTATGAAATGATACTATTCTTGAAAATAAAACAATTCGATGAGTGTAACGAGGGCTTATCTACTCTCGGAATGAAATACAGCACTGAAATAGACTACATACATTGCGTTTGCGTGAAATAGGCTGCATACGTTTTTAGGTAATTCCAAAAGGCCCGAAAGTCCTAGGATGTAGGAACGTGTGAAGTTGGAAAATATATTTACCAATCCTGTTGGCTCGAGAGATCTCTACTGGGTACATACTAAAACGTCCCAATCAACTTCCCGTCAGCCAGTTTTTCTTATGAGAAATGAAAGTCTTTCTCAACAACACGGATAACAATTTAATGACAAAGCTTCTGTTTTGCAGCTTTACAAGTCCTATTAACTTCCCTCTGATAGATTATGTTGAAAATGTATACAATCAAGGTTAAAATATATCATTGATAAAGGAGGGCAGGCTAACACATTTGTTTTCTACCAACAGTTAGTGTAGGTCAGAAGCGAATTTGGCAGAGAAAGTTCCTTGGTTGGGAAATAATATTATATTAATACTTCCTAGACATGTAAATCATTCAAGTATTAATTTGTCTGGCGTTAATTATATTTTTCATTGCTTTTTATCCGCTGTGTTAGGGGTTTTTGCAATTTGCCTTAATAAAAGATGTGAAATTAAAAAGTACAATGAAATGTAGTTTATGGAATTTTTCCTATGTTCATAACTGATATTGCAAACTGAGTAACACTAGTTGTTACAACAGCACTTACTTAATCGCATTATTTTTACTGTAACATAATATTATGAAACAAAATTTAACCCCCAAATGTGTTTCCAATACGTCAAAACTTGTTGCTGATACTGGGATTCAAACTGGAATATTTAGATTTCATGAGACCTTCAGTTATTCGCAGTATACGAAACTGCAGAGTCGTCATATCAACGTTCCCGATGCTCCAAAAAGAAAGTTGAACATCTTCAGTTTTTTAAAATTCCCCTTTAATATTGTAGTTATAGACGTTGAAAAGAAATTAAAATTTTGCAATTTTCCAAAATTTGGAGTATACAGTAAAATTTAGACCTGACTCATTTTTTAAGAGTACTCTACACAATTCGAGAGAGAAAACTAGAGCAATTTTTTGAAATATTCTGAAATAAATTTGGAAGCTTTCTTGTAAAGAATACTCCAAAATCAAAATATTCATTTTAAATTTTCGAGAAGGAGCGACATGAGCCAGATTCCGCAGGGAGTATCAATTTTGGAGAAAATCCACTGAACAGTGGAGTCCCTAGCGTTGCCATCAGAGAGGCAGACGCTTTGCCGTACACCAAACCAACGGCCCACAACGTTAAACTTTCATCAACGGTTACATAAAAATGCCTTTTCTCCGGAGCGACCTAGGGTCTGTATGAACACGGTGTCGCAAACTAAGTACCTACGTGAGCACGAGCAGGTAGGGTACGGCGTTGAACGAAATTAGAAGTTTGTTGGCGCGGAAAATGCAGTTCCACAGGTCGCCCGAAGGCAACGGTGCGGGCTGGCGCGGGAACCGAGGCCAATCATTACAAGTATTACCTCCTTCCCAGCGTTTGAGCACATTTGCATAATAGATGTTTGATGGCGAAGTGGCGGTGAGGTCGGTGGCAGAGGACAGTGACGGCGGCAGTGGGGGGGCCATGGTGGTGGTTGCGGCGATGGGGTGGTGGGGCGAGGGGGGTCATGGGAGTGATGGCGGCGAGGGCGGCGATGGGAGCGATGACGGCGATGGTAACGATGGTGGCAATGGCGGCAGTGGCGGCGGTGGCGGCAGTCGCAGCAGTGGCGGCGGTGGCGGCGGTGGCGGCGGTGGCGGCGGTGGCGGCGGTGGCGGCGGTGGTGGCGGTGGTGGCGGTGGCGGTGGCGGTGGCGGCGGTGGCGGCGGTGGCGGCGGTGGCGGCGGGGCGGCGGGATCGGCAGTGGGGGGGCGGCAGGGGTGGCGTAGGCAGCAGAAGGGGCGGCGGAGATGGCAAAGGCGGCGACGGCAGGTATCGTTGCAAGGGAGTGAGCGACGGGGATGGAGGTATTCTCAGAACGGCATCGCTCACGAGACGCGCCAGAGTGCTCTGTCGTCGCTCTAAGGTGCAGCCAATGAGGTGAATATCCACGTGATGAATAGACGGCGGTACTCAAAGGGGTGGTGGGAGCTCTATGAAGCAACGTGAGAACTTATGGTGAAGTTCGGAGGTGCAATTTAAGTTAAATGGAGACGAGAAAGTTGTTTCATAAATATTCTTAGCTACACAATAGTCCGGAATTTCTGAAATAAAAAGGAAACTCGTTGTCGGTACTTCTTATTATGGGTTTTTAAAGGGGATATTTATAAAAAATATATGCATGAAAATTTAAGAATAACTTCTGAGATCATGTTTTAAGTGTACTCAATTAGAAGAAATGATAGCAAAGAATGTTAATTAATTATAACAGGAAAGAATAATGTTTTAGGTAATTTTAGTTTTAATTTTAGTTTTTGTTGTATATAGTATATATATATATATATATATATATATATATATATTATGTTGAAAAAATCATCAAACCTACACTCCATTATTTTAATATTCATATTGTAGCTCTACATAAACTAAATTTAGGAAGAAGCTTTAGTATTATTGTTATTTGACATTATTAGTTACCAAATTCTAAATGTCAGAGCATGTTTGATAGCTAAAAGTGGTATAGGTTGGGATAATATGTTTCTTGAAGAATTAACTACGAGATTCAACTTAGGCTAGAAATAAGAAAAAGGCTTGTCGAACAACTCAATTAACAACCGTCTGAAAATAATGATCATAAAGATCGAATTTGCTCATGAATTGCGTTTCATACAGATTGTTAAGAAGTCGAAGTCAAATAACGGCAAAGTGGGCAAACACTACATCTGTTATTAGGAAAAGGGTATGTTGAATTTCATAAGTTGAAATTCCTCCTTGAAAAGGTTTTACGACAGTTTTTTTAAATTATTTATAATGTGAAAAAAAATGGATTTGCGAGTTTTTTAGTCTATAGCATCCACAAATTAATGTCCAGAAGCCAAGCAAGGACATTCGCCAAACGGATGAGAAAAAGAGCAGAAGAACACATTGATACGGATCCTAACTTTAATATGCAAATGATATGAAGTGCTTTTGTAGAGATTACGACTCTGTTAACAAATCACTAATTTTTTACTTAAAACGTTTGGAATAATTTACCTATTAATTAAAATCGTTTATGATTGTGATTTGATCGATACACACGGGATATTTCCGGGAAATAAGTGGAAATTTCTGATCCTAGCCAATGAATGCAGACACTTTCTGCAAATCAAGTCATCACCACAAATTTTATGAGTGACGTATACTGAAGAATACTTCAAAAATACAACACAAAATCTTTCGCGCCACCTTAATTAAGGCACTTCCGAAAAATATATTTTTTCAATTGTCCTCCACTTCGCTCGTCATCTGTATTCGGCGGCGGCCGGCGTGAGAGCGAAGCAATAAATCAAAATCGCGCAACAGACAGCCGCAAATAATTTCTTTTAAAGCCCGCCGCGCGACGTCGGCCGCCATTTGCAAAGATCGTTCGATGCGATGTCGCTGCGCGCACAAAGGCGGTCGCCATCCATCACCTCGTCCACGACGGCCGCAGCCCGCGTCCCGGACCAACTGCTTCGCTGGGGCGGCCGCTGAGCGCGCGGGACAGGCGAATTACGACAGTTTGCGGAAGTGAGTGGCACCGCACAATCGAAGCGCAGGAGGGAAGCTACCTAACAAGACACGTACGTCGATTGCGATCATTACGCAACACGCGTTGTACGGACTTGTTTTAACTCAAGAGAGGTTTTTTATCCAGGCATGTTGACTGGTTAACTGACGTATTTATGGATTCTGAATGAAAGTAGGAGGAAGCGCACAACTTATTGGGAGAAATGTATTTTATTTTTAAAAATGTACGACCTTCATCGTGACAACCCCATAAGTTCATTCAAAACTTTTTTCAACTCTTATAATATAAATATGATTTAAAACAAAGTAATAGCAAACTTATACATTTAAAGAAAGTTTATTTATTTATTTATTTATTTTACGTCAAAAAACAGTTGGAACTGCGTATGACGTGCTATGGGGAGAAGTGAATTCTTAGCACATTTTCAAAATTCTGTGATCCCTACACTGTTAAGTTAATTTACAAGTTAATTTCCAATGAAAAAAAAACACACTATCTAAAATACGATTTTTAGGTAGTAGTTTTGGAATGTAGTTTATTGGGCAGTTTATTCATATACACAATCTTTCAAATGGGCCTACCAATAAAATGACGTGTTGTTTTTACCTTGATATTTTAAAATGTGTGTGTTTTCTGATCTTTTGTTGTGCTTGATGGGATAGAAGCATTTAGTACAATTTCAATAAATTCCCTACATTTTATAAGATTCTTTTCTTTGCATAGACGTTATCGCAGACATTTCACAAGTTCCGTGGACAATCTCTCATTCTACTACATTACTCTACCACTAATTATTGTCACAATACTAAGAAAAGCATCTCGATCAAAAAACTCGCATCAATACAGTCAGAACTCAAATCTTATTGAAAGGTGTACCACGAACGAGACCTCACAAGAAACTAAACGTCACCCTTTCACAAAAAGACTGTGACAGCCAAGGTGTATTTCTTTTCGCACTCCTTGGCAGTCTTCGTTCTCGCCGGAGAAGGGATGGCGGGAACGCCAGAAGTGTGTGCCTGTGTAGATAGTCTGAAGGTAGCCTGAGGAAGCTGCTCGCTCAATGCGATGGAAAGTCCTTGACACTGATTTCATATGAAGGTACAACGATTTACAACAATGCTACACAATAAGAAGTAATAAAAATGTGTCTAAGAAAACAACTATCAACAACAATGCTCAATAAAAATAACACGATACGATACTCATTTGCAATGAACATGTTGGCAAGTTGAACCTGCAGTATCAGGGGCATATAGGCAACACACTCATCGATACACATTAGCGTTCAGCGGATTGCCCACCCATTGCCCCGTCAAAATTTCTTGGAGTCATCGCGGAAATTCCAATGGTCCCCAGACCGAAAATGTATCCGACTTAAGAATGCATATCTTGAATATTTAGAATTTCTAGAGATTAGCTAAATGTATTCTGAAATATGCAAGGTGTTCATGGTAATCCAATGGACTGATTTAACAACCAACTTCAAAATGTGTGTACTGTACATTCTGTTTTGAATCTTCGAAACCTCAATAGCCGAAATCTTCATGTATGAATTCGAAATAGGGTAAATAATAACTAAGAATCGCTAACATTACCAAGGAGGGAGGCATCAGAGGTCCACAGATGATTTTTGTATGTTCTTTATAGGTTATTGTTTCAGGAAGCTGTGCATCACTGATTTTATTTGTAATTCTTTTCGGTTTTTAACAAAAATATGAGAAGACTATTTACTTCACAAGAGTTGGTTACAGTCTAAGTTATTATAGTGCAAAGATAAAAATCAGCACTATTCTTTTGAAAACTGATAATTCAGAATACATTATGGAAATATTTGTAATACTGGAACTTATATTATTTGTATATATGTATTTGGTGGCATTTTAGGGTCGGATGAATCCAACTTTTCCCAGATAGCAGTGTTCTCAGGCCTGGGTCCAATCACATATTTGGCCTGCCTGAGCTTTTCTTTCGTCACACAGCTATAGAAATTGAGACGGTCGCAAAGAAAAGGTAGTATTGCTCTATTTTTGCCCCGACCCGGGAATCGAACCCGGGAGCTCCACGGAAAGCTAGCATGCTGTCTCTTAGTATAATATAGTTTAACTATATTGTGAAGAAATATCCGCTATTTTTATATAATATAAATATATAAATATTACATAAAAATGTAGTAGGTTTTGTCATTACAAGCAAATAATAATGCGGGAAAATATAATTTGTCCATATGGATAAAATAAATTGATTTTTACTTTCTCGTATACGTACGTATATACGGAGTAATATATGTATTAGAGAGAAAGTAATGTAATGCTGCGCGAAAAAACGGCGGATTTTCGGTGGAAAAAATTCATTGCCGGGATCTGGCGGCAAAAAATGCATAAAACCAGTTACTAAATTAGAAGAAAAAAATTTTCTAAAACGTGGTGTAGCCAGAATCCCTGTTTTGTGGGTCGTTAATGCTGAAAAAGTAATTGGATTTAAAACGTCCGTCCGTCCGTCCGTCCGTCCGTCCGTCCGTCCGTCCGTTCATCTGTGAGCACTCCTAGTAAACATACGTACGATCTTCTCCAAATTGAAGAATCCTCTGTCTATCTGCTCTAGTTGAAGTTTGAAATTTTGAAAAACATTCTTTAAAATTTTAAGGCACTTTACATTAAGCCCCCCGGACATTTTAAAAATATTCTCAAAAACGGCCCCAAATTTTTTCTTTAAATTGCTTGTAAGATAAGAGCAAAATACACTTATAAAGGTGGCATACGTCAATATATCACGGTTAACTCTGAATTTTCGAAAATTGCAAAAGTTTGAACTTTTTCCGACGTCTTCCTTCAACTACAAGATTGAAGACCTGGATTTTTCCTTCAAATGAAATTTGTCGTGCATAAATACACTTCCAATTAGATAGTGTAGATTTTTTGGAAATTTTAGTAGATTTCGTGCAATAGAGCGTGCAGTGTTTGCTATTTTAAAAATTACAAAAACAAAATTTTTCTCCAAAACGGTTCCAATTTTTTTCTTTAAAATGTTGGTAAGGTTAGTGCCAAGCGAACCCCATGCCGTGACATAAACACGGTATTGATGTATGCTTTTGTTTTTTCAAATATTTCAAAAATGAAAATGTTTGACTTGGCTCTCACGTTTGTAAAACTTACGTTAAAGGCAATTTCTTCACATTATTATATTTATGAGCACATGAGCTTTAAATAATGTCAACTAAAGTTTCTCGAAAACGCATCAGATTTCTGTAAAACTGAGCAGAAAATTCGGCATTTTCAGAAACGCTCACACGCCATTTTTCTCAAAAATGGCTCCAAATGTTTTCTTCAATTTTTTCCAATAGATAGTCCTAATCGCACTGTTTGTTATGACAAAGTTCGTTTTGGTGTATTCATATATTTTTTTAAAAGTTACACAAATTAATTTTCTTGAAATACCTCTCACGCCGTTAATATGGCATTCCATCGATTTGTATGCATTATTACATTTGTGAGTGGAAGCGCTTTAAATGACTTTAAATTAACTTTTCGAAAACTCAATAGATTCCTGTGAAAAAGAGCTTAAATTTCTCACAGTAATGCTTAATCACCATTTTCTCAAAAACGACTACGAATTTTTCAATGAAAACATCTTTTTGAGGCTGGCTTTTACACTTCTTTAATATTCTTGAAGTAATGATTCAGTTGTACTACTAAGATAGCAAAAAGTTGAGAAATTGTCAAAAAATGTACTTTGGAAGACGATAGATGGAAGCTGGCCAGAGAATGGAGCACGTCCTTAAAGCCAGTCCATACAAAGGAAATTAGACAAATTTGTTACGAGAAAGTCTGTGCCTTTCTGTAGCACCACTGTCTCTCCGCATCGAGTCGAATCCGGGGCTGCAACGCCGTCGCTTGTGCTCTGGGCATCGTCGCTGTGCATGGCGCTAGTATTGGTGCAGCGTGCCATCACCTCGGTCCCACTCCCCCGCTGCTTCTACATCCCCTCTAGGATAGTCCCACAGCTCGTGATGCCTAGATAATTTGTTTTGACAGCACTCTCATCAGCATGGTGTCATTGCGGAGAAACTTTCCTGGCGTTATCTATATTATCAATAATATCATCTTGTATCAATTCTGAAATTATGAATATCACCCAAAACATCAATAACAAAAATTTAAGCGCTTGGTCTCGGTGCCGCAGGAACATTGAAAGTTCAAGTAAATACGGTTTTAATTTAGTTATAAGTAAATGTTCAATGTGAATCTGTTATAAGGTTTCAAACTATCGTTAACTGAACAATTATATTTCAACACATACGTTAGTGAACTTTGTCAGCAAATGTAAAGTAGAAGGGAGTAATACACTGAAACAAAAGTTGAATTCGATTTTATCTTGTTTATTGCAATTTGACATTTTGCAATATATTATAAATCAAGCGAATCGAGTAAAATCCACTCCTGGGAAAACCCCAAAAAGGAAGAAAAATTTTTTTTTTAAAAAAACCTCAAGAACGTTAATGTTGGATAGGAAATTATCTCTCAATGGCCCAATATTAACAGATTTAAGGCGAAAATGTAAAATTTGTGGATTATTCTACGAAGAAATCAGCAAGCGCAAAATTAATCTGCACATGTTAAAGCTCAATTCACATTATCAACGTTATCATCGCGTAAAACTGTGTGTCATAGTCTCGTAAAATGCAACTTTTGGACCCCAAAGTTATGTTACATAGGACATAAGCTACAAGAGATATTATGTCCTTTTTGCCCAAACAAATGTCCAAATTTCATTTGGTAGGTTAATCTGCTCTGAGTACATTCACGTCGTAAAACGGGAGAACAGAATTGAGCAGAATCTTCAAATGTGTGTAAAATTAATTCTTTGATGTTCTACGCACTTCAATTGCACGGATATTTATTTCCATTAGTTTAATTAATAAATTATACATTTATTAATTTATAAGGAAAGTCAAAACACAATGTATTCTGTATTTGATGTTTGAGAGAAAAGAAAGCTACACCAAAAGAAAAACAAGGTGCCACCTTTATGCTTGCTTAAACGGGCAAAGAAAAATACAGGATGGAATTCACGGTCATTGACCCAGAAGCAGCTTACGTGGCGAGGGAAGCGAAGGAAGTACTACTTAAAATGACGAACTCTTCAACTTTCACGATTTCGTTCGTGAACAAAAAAGCAGAAGTTCCTGTAGTTTAGTGGCAAGTTCATATTTTATTGTCAATATTAGTATTTGTACATGCCAAGGGTAATTTACTCTCTAAATTTTCTTTTCAGTGTAATCAGTTGTTAAATAACGGCAATTATTTGACAAGGAAAGAATTTTATGATAAGATTTATGTTTAAGGTAAATGTCAGTCAGGGAAATCTAGCGACAAGCAACTATTTCTCAATCGTAAGTGAATTGAAAATGCAGATTATAAACGAGTCAAAAAGTTTAAATTAATATATGTTTATGAGTTCTGTTGGATTTGAAATAAAATGTTATTTGCTTCCTTTCGTTCACGTACGATAAACCCATAAGACCACATGGTGTGAAAGGTTGCAGATTTACTGCCAATGGTTTACAGAGATTTATAGTTCAAAATGAGACTTTCTATAGACATAAATCAGCCGATGAAAAAGATAATGAGTGTAGAAAATATATTTTTCGAATTGAATATTTACAATAATATGATGTTCATAGTCTTATTCTTGTATTTGAACTTGTCCTATTTCTTTCACTTCACTTGTTGGTGTTCTCAACAAAATGTCCGTCATTACAATCTTAGTAGTCCCATAACCACTAAAGTTGATTAATGTTCTCAAACCTATTTCAGGAATTTTACTAAAATATTTTGGACTTTTAAAAAGTTACATGCAAGTTACATACTTTTAATGAGTTACATGCAAGAGTTACATGTTACTCATTATTTCTTAAAAAATCAAGTAACTACCGTATGAAGTGTTGCCTTATAAAAACTGCCATTGGTCTGAGAAAGTTCTTTGAGAATAACTATACAGGCATATAACTGTTCATATTGGTTGCGTTTCTTCTCATCTTTTCGAAATTTTGAGTAATTAACATACAAGCTGATTATGAACATTGCACTTTGAACTTTTTACTTCCAACAAGTTTAATATTGATATAACCAAGTGACTGTCATTGCAAACGCTACAAGGTACTTCATAAAACAGAAACGTCACCACCCTGTGATCTCACCGTTGAACGCTCTCTTGACGTACGGCTACGCGCGAAAACCTCTTGCACTGCCACCTGGTGAGAACTGGAGGACCCTCCCCTGAGGCAAAAGTACTTCCAGGCGCTGAATAATGGAGAAGCCGTGTCCACGCCCGCAACCCAAACGCCCTGCTCGTCCTGCTCACCCGCCCGCGCGGATTCAGCACACCGTCTGCACTCCGCACAGAACGTGCATGGAGAACAAAAGGAATTGTTTACGCACGGATATGAGGAACAATGCGAAAGTAATGCTAACAAAATGGATTCACTAGAGGCACTTTTGAAAGAACAAAAGTACGCACCCAAAGAGGAACAGAAAATAGTGAAAACTAATATAAAGAAATCGAATTCCGAAAAGACAACTTGTCGCATTTAAAACCAGGATATCATTTTGAGCTCTCGTACTTTGTTTTTTTTCATACGATTTAGAAAATATCTTATAATTTATATTATATATTGGATCGCCCTAAGAAACAGTAAGTTTCTCTAAGCTGTTATTCAAAATGCACCATTAAACAACTTTTATACACTTTGTACATCGAACTTATTGAAGGTTTAAACAAAATGGTAGTTTTGAAGTCACCAATAAATCTGACCTTGTTGATTGTGGAGGATTTTTAAACTTTTGCAATTTTCGAAAAAATAAAGTTTTCAACGAACACGAGACCTGTGTCATTCTCTTAACATCCTTACATTTCCAACAAAATAATTAAAAAAGGAGCCATATTTTTGAAACCTTGAAAAATGTCTAAGTGGTTCGTGTAAAATACTTCACAAACAAAAAGTATCAGTTTCAAATTCAAGGGACCACGACATCAGCCAGATCGACTGGGGAATATCAATTTTGGAGAAAATCCGCAGAACGGTTTAGCCACTAGCGTTGTTCACAGACGGACGGACAGGCAGACAGATGGACACACGTTTTGCAGTCATTCAATTATTTTGTTATCAAGGATTACAAAATATGGATTCTGGCTTCACAATACGTGATAGAGATTTTTTTGTAAATTTATCAACTGGATTTATCGACTGGTTCATTACCAGGGCTTTTGATACTAGTTTTTCTGCCAAAAATTCGCAGTTTTCTCGCGCAGCATTACGTACCATTCTCTCTATTTCATAGCCAGGTAGTAAGAAATGTGTTTACAAAATTGAAGCTGCTCTTAGAAAACTGAATAAAACGCATGTAGCTCGGAAATATATCTAAGACAACCTTTATTATTGTTTTGTTGTTTTTTATTATTATTATTAATATAATTTTATTATTGATGTGTCAATTGCATGAAAAGGAAACACCACTACTTTTTCTGATAATTATGACTAAAATAATAGAAAGCGTACATTTTGAAGTACACTAAAAAAATTAGCCAATAATTGATTAATTTCATGTGTTAACATATCTAATAGAAATACAAGTCTGACCATGAACGTTGAACTTTACGAACAAAGTTCTGAATCTTTTCTTGTGGCAATTCCTTTGATTATTTTTTCACGCTTGGCCCAACTCATGAAGCATCTATGGGAGATTTTGGTGCCAATTATCACGCCTTTCAAGAACATACTGTTGTATCTGCAGGATGCAGGGTAAATTAAACATTCAATGTTTAATAGCCATTTACTTTCACCATAACAAACACACAGAATTTACGTAACAAATAACAGTATAAATTTCCTAACGGCGTTCTTGCCGTTTCGGGCCTTATCACCGGCAGTGGCGATAAGCGTCGTTATGCGATAGCTGGCGGCAGTAGCCTCGAGTCCCCTAGTAGCGCGCAGTTGATTACACCGCGATTGGGCGTGTAGCGAGCGGCGGCGGTGGTAGCTAAGCGAAGTTATCACTGAACGAGAGCGCTCTGCTCCCGGCCTATGACTTATACTCCACCGCCCGGTGAAGGGGGAGGGGAGGGGCTGTGCCCCTCCACTAGCGGAGCGGCGGGGCGTAACTCCGACTCGTCCTCTGATTGGGGGGATACCACATACATAACGTCCTCTATGGGGTTTTAATGGGCGGAGTGAAGCAGGTGATTCCGTAAGCTGAACATCCTTGCTCTCCATGAAATCGCCCACTACGCCCACATCGCTCGATGATGTCGAGTGTTATCATCATCCATAAGAACAAACTTTACTCGCGGTTCTTGGCTGCTGTTTAACTTTGTACAAGTTATTTTATATATTTTGTGGACAGGTGTTTTACCATATAACTTTCCGCTCCTTTTTTTTTAAATTTCTCTTATATTAAAGAATTTGTAAACACAGCATTTAACATTGTTCACAGTTCAAATGATGACCCATGACACTATTCCTATAATAATGTTGTTTCCTATAATAACGTGTGATGAAGGCGCACGTTTCTAGCCGTCTACTAGAAACTAGTATAGTTCTAAGCTACTCTATCAAAAGGATCCATGATACAGTTGCTCAGGATAATAATGTTTCAGAAAAGGCTGCGAGATCTGATACCAATCGTCCTGACGTTTCGCGTGATATGGTTTTGCTCTGACCATCATATAACAATCTTCACAAAGCTATGTAATACTGTTTTTTTGTAACCACCGGATCTTGGCTGTGAATTGTCCAACTTACCCCATCCTGCTTCTCCGAAACCACGAAATCGGAATCAAGGATTAGCGAATGTTTGTGGAGCAGACGTTATATGAAACACATGCCTGCTCATGCGTCACAGTTTGCACACGCCTATCTCGATCGAAATCCAACAAATATTTTTATAGATTATTGTTTTATCACGTTGTTGAATTGTGTGTGTGGTGGCGGGAGTACCAGTGTCCCTTTAACCCATCCTCTCCGGAATGCATCACTTCATTCATTGAACGTGAGCACTAACTCCTCGAAAAGAACTTTAAAATATACGTGTAATACGAAAAATATTCGTATTATACGTACTTCATACGTATATTGTATTTGGAATAGAAGTCGTATTGTGAGGTAAGACTGGAAAACAATTACTTTTGTAGAGGGAGAACTTTCGTTCAGTCGCTCCGAATTCATTTTATGACCTCATTGCGGTGTTTTTATCGAAAATTTGAAAATGCTTAATAGAGGATTTTTAAACTCTATAATGGTTTTTGATTTTACATATTTAAAAAAATATTGAAAAAAAATAAACATATAAGTACATAGTTTGCTAGTTTTATTATAATGAATACTGTTTCCTGGTCATCATGATACAGCTTCATTACAATACAGGTGTTTGACGAAAGAAAGAGAGGTTTTCAGTTGAGAAGTAATCTATCATTACGTATCTTTCTATTAAATGTCTCGATAGATTTATCACTGTTCAGAGTCATTCTTGAGGTTGTAGCGTTAAACCGCACAAAGACCTGTTTCAAAAACTCAGAAGAAAATCAAAATATTGCAGAACATTGTGACATATCAATTTGTGGGACCTTGTACTGCGTCACAAATATTGTAAACAGGGTAAATTGTAAGGATAAACATTTGTAAATATGGCGGCATAGCAACGGTACACGAGATGTCGTCAAGGTCAACAAACTGCATTGCTTTAAACCACAGGGCGCGGCTAGTTGATAACGTAAACTGTTTGGGAATTGGCCGAGAAAGCAATGACAGTCTGGGGCGCGGCTAGTTGAATTTGTAAGTAATTTAGGGATTGGCTAGGCATGGAATGACAATGTATTTCGACGGAAGCGGGTCGAAATTTTTCTGACAAGAAACAGTAGAATGTATGGACCGAGTTTTGAAGGGCTGAAAGAGGGGAATTGGCATTGATTTCTGTCTGGGAGCGGAAATTGGAGCTTGGAAATATTTCGAGTGCAGCAGCTAGAATTGTGAACTTTGGTGAATTTTTCGGCAACAGGACTGGGAGTATTTAATGCAGATAATAGTTTGCTGAACTTTAATATTTTAAGTATACGCGTTGAAAGAACTGGGAACTTTTAAAAGGAAAATTAATTAAGTCTTATCAACTTATGAGGCGGTGAGGATCAGTGACTTGACTACACTTGTGCCAGAACGGAAGAAAAGATGGTATTTGGACCTGGAGCCATCGACACCGGGGAAGATTGAAAATGGTTCTACGCGGCGACATCGGTCAACAGCGCGCGAAGACGGGTACTGCAATATAAGGTTTGAGACTGGTCATGATCGAAAGTACGTTCTGTATTGTTACCAATGAACAATGAATGAACTTACAAGTTTCTGTGAATAGAAAAGATGACTTTCATTTAGTCAATTCCAGAAAATGAGTAGCTATAAATGTATATTTGCTTTTCAGATTCCTCGACCACTCAGTGCAGATGGCAGATCAAATAATCGGCTATTAGTAGTCAATAGCAATTATTTCTTATAAGACCCATCGACCCAGTTAGCCGGATAATTTATTGGAAATAGCAGTTGAAGATTAATTTTAATAATTGAATTAACGTAATCTTTTCCTGGCGACCATATTCTTATATAAATTTGGAACGGGTTACGTTGAATTTATATTTAATAATATTAGAAGGGCAAAGGAAATATTAAATTTAAAAATCAAAATCAGACGGTTTGTTTTAGTATCAATTACTAAGCTGAAAAAAAGTAAGAACAGATACTGAAGTTTCTTGACATTTCTTTAAGAAATTGAATCCTAACTTAACTCGTGTACTTCTCATTTGAAGTTGGACATTGTTTATGCTTAACCTATGCGACTAGGAGGGTGGACACCTAGAAGGCTGTGCGATAGGTGGCGTTGGCTGAATGCCTTACCTGTCTGTCCAATGTAAGAGTTTAACTTATCATATACATAATTAGTATTAGTCATCATAATCATATTCATGTCATTAGTCGTGTAAAAAGACTTGTTGAAACTCAATGTAAAAATATTAATACATTTTTATGAAGTTTACAATACTCGCTCGAACTGTAATATCATTTCAGTCTCGTGTATAATTATCCATCATTACATCATCATTTCATAATACATTATCATGCACCAGATTTACTTCGAAATTTCTCAATGTTTTTTGTAAATAATCACCTACCGATGTATTGAATTGTTTCAACAAAGCTACTCATAGTTTTTACGCAGGACGTCGAAGGTGACTTACTGAAAGTGATAATTACAAAATACCATTCGTTATCGGATGTCCCATAGTTAACTTTGGCCCTCATCTTATAAGTTAAGAACTAGGAACATTCTGTTTTAGCGTATGTGCACTATTTCACTAATAAGAGAGCATTTTCCCTTCACAACTTTACTTTAAAGAGCCGAGGAAGTGAACTGCTCCTTAACCACAAACAATTGTTTTTCTACTCCCATTGTATAATTCTGTCATTTAATGGCTACAATCCGTTGCATAATGGTACTCATTACGATACGGATTTCATTATGATGCAGGTTGTTGACCAACCACAAGAAGCTTACAAACCAAGTATGACCCTTAATCATTGAGAATCATTATAGAATTGTTTTTTCGATTGTGTACATTAAAATTGCATATAATATTATATTATGCATACAGTTTTAATTTCTTTTATTATCAGTAATATTTAAAATAAATATTATTTAAATTGGATCATAATTTCACATTGATTCTATTTGACTAGGACAGTGGTAGTTATTGGAGGAAACATTTTACTGACGTTTAAAATCTGAACACACACAGTTTCAAATGTATAGTGATTAAAAGTTGGAGTTGACATCACCAGAAATAAGAAAAAAAAGCGCGAATATGTACGTCAGAATTATTGCTGTAACTGTTTTACTACTTCCTCTCAGGCGGTCTGGTAAAACAAAGTCACCTGCGGTGGATAGGGCACGGACATGCCCGTTAGGTAACCTTGGCTGAATCCTCCATGTCAACTACCACGAAACGATTCAATATAAAAGTTTAATTTAAAAAAAAATAAGATAAGTCGTAGAAAAAGTACCGTATGAAACTCAATGTAATGGGTATTAATACACTCGTGTGAAGTTAACGATACTCGCTCGTTTCTCGCTCACATCGTAATATCACACTCGTATATTAATCCCCATCATTACATCATCGTTTCCTAATGTACTATTTAATTATTTTTATCTACAAGGGTGCGTTAACAGCCAGATTGCGCGTCCATTCGCTTGATATTATGAGCTTCATAATGACACATATGTTCTTATGGGTTCATAACGTTTATGAGAAAATTAGTAGATTATTGAACATTACTCACATTTTTAATATTTTTAACCTTAATTTTAAAACGATTATTGAACCGTAAATCATAATATTTTAAAAATCCTTGAGACTAACGTAAATAAATAAAACAAAAGTTTAATCACCGTATATTTTGAAGTTATTTTTTCCCCTTTATCAATACAACAAAGTTTAAAAAGTAGTTATAGGAATGAATACAAAATATTATAAAATATAAAACTTAAGGCGAAACGAAAACTGAGTGAAGTTAATGAGTAAATACCATAATTCATCCTACTTACTGAAGTACCAAGAATTATCGTAGCTTCAAATAAATAAGTGATTTAAAGCAGCCTTCATCTTATGTTCTGAAGCATCGAAATGTAATAACGAAATGCGTGACAAAAAGGATCATGAAATGGAGACAAATAGAAAAGTTCTGAAGGGAAAAAGTTTTACAATAGATGTGCTTTTAATACGAAATTATTCATTAAGAACTATACTGAAACATTTATAATTATTGATAATATATGTAAACCGTAACCAATTTCCGAATTTATAAATAATTTGGGCACCAGGAAAAGGTTACACTTGAATTCCTGATTATTAATGTCTTCGGATGTATTACAATTACGTGTAAATCCCGCTAGGTCGGTTGACGGTAGTTAAATAATTGTTGTTACTTTCTCCGCAACCAATTACTCAATCTGCCATCCACGCGGAGTGGCGAGGAATCTGAAAATAATTCTAAATTTTCTACTCTAGGATTGCACGAAATGACAAATGAGAATCAGCTTTCTTTCAAACTATACATTTTAATTTATTATGCATGCCAAAAGTTATCAGACTATCATTGATTATTACAAGTTATTGTTAAGTCATGACCATTTTTCTCGTTATTGCAATGACAGCGTTATAAAACCTTTTATCCTTTCTTGCCTCTTCGCGCGCACGTTCTTCGATGTCGCCACGTAGAATAATTCAATCTTCCTTCTTATCGAAGTCCACGATGATCAGCGACCATGTCGAAACTTCCTCCAACCACTTCACAAACACTACCTATACTCTTTATATTGCGCCTCAGGTGGGCATCTACTTCAAACTGATTACTTTCCCAGGTCGGAATAACATGGCAATTCACAATTCACTGGTAACATTTCTAAGTCAAGTATCTAACTCACCGCGAAAATATTCAAGTTCATTTTCCAGTTCACTCAAAAATCAAGTCAATAGAACAACACGTAAATTTTAAGTTCCAGTTGACACCTAGTGCGGAAATATTCTTAGTTTAAGTTCAATGTTCACTCTCACGAAACATCACAAGTCCCGATTTGATAATTAACCTCAAGAAAAACCACCAAGCGATCCGCTCACCACCACGACACGAGTCGGAATGCCCTAATTCCCAATCTGGTCCATCCTTCAAAGCTCGCTGTTTTTCTCTCTTGTTTTCGCGTTGCTATGGTGTACCCTCGCGTATTTGCACCTAGAAACCCACGTCTCAGGACGAACTCGCGTTGCTACGGTGTCATCTGCGTATCTGCACCATAGAAACCCATGTCTTTTGCAATATCTACATCATTTTGACCTTTCGTTTCCTAAATAAAGTGTCCGTCATTTTTGGTATGTCACAATACATTTTGCAATTTTTAAAATGTTCATTATGATGTTTTAAGGACTATGCTCCTCTTCGCGGTCAACTGCCAATTACCAACCAACCACCGTCGCCGTCACAGCTCGTCAGGGGATAGGGGAATGGAAGCAATGTGCGGCTTGGTGGCACGTTCGCTTGTGAGCACACATCCCCATTTTCATGGTTAAAGTTCGTTCGTTAGTACGAATTAAAGAGACTTTTAAAAATATGTTCGGAGAATGAAAGCAATTGTTGCAGCACTGAAACCCGATGTGATCACGACAAAACTCCCCGAAAGCTGAGACACGTTTAGCGATTCAGGCTCACGCTTCATTGGTCATCTGGAACCAGCAAACGGTGCGCTAACATACGAGATTCTTGAGCATGGATCCAGTGATTGTACAACCCCGACTCCAATGTCCCATTACTAACATATTCAGTGTATCAAAATGCGAAAAATTCTTTCTTACCAGATACGCAACATGTCCTGGTGATATTACACACTCCTGAACTCGATGCAACATGCGTTCACCACGTTGAGTCAACTCTTTTAATTGAGACAACTTGTTATAATAATGATTACCAGCTAAATACGCATCTTCTCCATTCTTCACGATGTGCTTTAACCGACTCACAATATTTGTTGGAGGCTCGACTTTTAATTTAGCTCCAAGTCCACGTTCTGCGAGAGAGGCATCTTCATTACTTAGAATTCGGGAAAAATTAGAGAAGCCGTACAAATGATCTATTCTGGGTTCAGCTTTATCAAGTACGTCTAGGTCAGCATATCGAGGAGGGGAAGCGAGGAAACCCAGCAGTTGACCAGTGTAGGCATTATTCAACACCAAAGTGAAAAGTAAAACTGTACCGAGGTACACTCTTTGCACTGTGGTATTAGCTGCTCGATTACAATTGCCCCAAAGTGAAAGTTGCACAACATCCAGAAGAGCACATAAGATTCGTTCTGTTTCTCCATGCTTTCGTATTTTTGAATTCTGAGAAAAACTTTCTTGAAAGCGATGAACGATAAAGTACACGGCAGTAGTCATGACGAGAGCACCCAAAATGCCTGCCCATGCACGTGGATGGTAGGGTAAAAGTAAAAAAGACTAAATGGGATGTAACCTGTCTTCGACTATGACGCACAATTGAGACTCGCCAAGTGACACTGTGAAATCCACAAATTTATATCTGTCCACTGAAAGTATGTGTGTGTTGAACGTAAAGTCTACTGTTCTATTTATAAGGTAGGGAAGGGAAGCAAAAGTATGAGACGCATCTAGCGGTTGACGGTTCTTGAAATCAAGTCCAGTCACCTTTTGAAACAATTCCATCATCTTGTACTCTGGTCCATCTAAGATCCTGTTTCCATCACGGTTCTCCCAATATATTGAAAACGGTGATGGTCTAGTGCTGTGTTTCACCACATTTTCAACATGTGTCTTTATTAGATGCCTTCTAGCCAGAAACGACACTCTGCAGCACAATTTTCGAAAAACATTTTACACAAAGAATATTCAACTGTCTTGTCGTCATTTGTCACTTGATTCATAAGCAATTCTAAGTGAACTAAAGGCACTTCGCAAACAGATTCATCATAGACGTGCGTAGATTTTGATTTAATTCTGGTTAATGAAGTATTATACAGAAAATAATCTTGAATATTTTCATTTCGTAAGATCAATATTACACACGGATAATTCAAATAGCCATTTATATCTCCTAACGTAGTCATTTTTTCATAATCTCGCAAAGTAATCATTTGTAGAGTCTCTCGCGCAAAGAAAGTTGCATCGCCCTCATTTGAAACAGAGCGATCAGTGAGGGTGACGGAGACGAGAGTGGTGTCGTGTAGAGCCCTTATCATCGCCTCTTGCACCATGTGGTTCCGCCAATGGACCGTAGCACCACTGCGCCAACTCCAATTGTGCCAACACAGTGTATCATCGAATCAAAAGGTTCTTGCACGACACCTTCATCGTTTGAGATGAAGGCGGATGTGTCAACGCCAACGAAAAAAGTCAACAGGATTACGAAAACAAATGTTTGCGGATGATTATTTGTTTTCGACAGTAGGAAATTCATTATTTTACTTTAATACCATATCATTCATGATAATAACGCATATAGTATTCGATAGTAGAAAGAAAGGTAATCGATGGTAAACAAAACCTCCAAATATCTTCCAACATTCACTCCGCAGATTTATTGTTGGATTAAATAAAATGGTGTCTAGGAGAAGAGGATCGGATACGGAATTCGAAATTTAATGATTATATTTTAAAAAATGTAACAGTGTCAGAAAGGTTTCTTCCACAAATAAGGGCTATATCTTCTTTTTTCTTCTTTGTAATGTTGCGCAAACTTTCATAGTTTTTTATGTGATAATTCATTAACCAGTAAGAAGACTATTTCATGTATAGCTACATTACTCTACGCTTAATATTTACCTCATTTAATTCGCTTTAGTCTAATATGAATACACATTTTACACTTTACGATTTCCAATGTGCCATTCGCATTATTTGAGTTTATGGAATTACATTTTTTAGAACAATAGGCAATACTAATTGTCGTTCTCGTAGACTGCCATGACGACGCAAAAAAACAAGGTAATTTGTCGTTTCACATATCATATTCCATCTGCTTGTCAATTTCGCTTATTGACTGAATTCTTCTAACAAAAGTAATGAACAATTTCACAACGAATTCACGAATTTTCATAGAAGTCAAATGAGATAGTGTTTAACATATGACCCTTTCACACGGCATTTCATACTTTCATACACAATCCACTCAATATTCTCATGGGACAATCTACAATCTTATAATTGTGTATTACCTTCGTGACAGCTATATTAGCAATTTCCCCTGCGCAGCCTCTTTACAACACGTACGGAGGGAAAGTCGATACACATCACATAATATTTTTTACTTTCTCAGTTACGTACTATATACACAGTAATATACGTAGTATAGCGAAAAGTTATGTAAAGCTGGGCGAAAAACGGCGGATTTTCGGCAGAAAAAAAATCATTGCCGGACCCTGATAACGAAAAAATGAATAAATAGTTCCCAAATTTTAAAAAATCGTCTTACACGTAGTGTAGCCAGAATACCTGTTTTGTGGATTCTCGATACCGAAAAGTCAGTTGCCCGCCCGTCCGCCCGTCCCCCCGTGAACACTACTAGCGCCTAATTACAAAAATGCAATTTTTTTACTTGTCTCTCACGTCCGTAATACTTACTTTAGAGGCAATTTCTTCGCAGTATTATACTTATGAGAACATGTGCTTTAAATAATGTCATATAATTTTTCTTTAAAACAATAGTTTTCTGTAAAATTGAACTCAAAATCCCTCATTTTCAGAAACGATCAAACGCCGTTTTCTAAAAAATGACTCCACATTTTTTCTTCAAACTTTTGTAAGAATTAGAAGTAATGGCAATTTGATATGCTATAAAGTTCATTTTGGTGTACTCTTTTGTTTTTTAATAAATTGTACAATTGTAATTTTTTTAAATATCTCTCGACGCTAATACACATATTTCAATGGATTTGTATTCATTATTGCATTTGTAAGTGGATGTAGGTCAAATGAAGTGTTTCGAAAACTCAATAGATTCTTATGAAAATGAGCTTCTAATTTCGCATCTACAGCAACGCTTATCTCAATTTTCATAAAACCCGCTCCCAATGTTTCAAAAACAATTGCTACGTAGGATGACGTAGGTAAGTTTTAGAATTCTTTAATGTTATTAATATTTGAGTTCTACTACTTGGGAAGTGAAAAGTTGAGACAATGTTTTTAAAAACTGTAATTTGGGCGGCGATAAATGGCAGCCGGCAAGAAGGAGGGGCAAGACTGTACAGTAACAATCCACAAAAAGGAAATTAGAAACCTTTATTGGATGCGGGCAATTTATTGGATGTGTCAAAAAGTCTACATTAATATTTAATTGTAAAACAAAAATAACTGAATTCAAGTAATTAATTTCTAAAAGTATTATAATATTAACTTTATGTTTTCCGAGTATTTTACAATTTTAGACATTCCATATTACTATGCATCAATTAATTTAAATTATTTTTAAGTTGAAAGTTAATATTTAAGAGATGTGATTAATACCAAGAAATTTAATTATGTTCTGCTGAAAAGCATTTAAGAGTGAATGCCGTTATAACAGTAAGAACACGAATTCGAATTCTATACACAAATACACAAAAACATTTGTCAAAAAAAGGTAGGTACTATAGAAGGTCACGGTCTCGGCGCCCAAGGACAGACTAACAACAAAATATAGTCATGTGGGAATGGGGAAAGTGAAAAGATAAAAGGAGTGTGAGCGCGATGAAAGGAATATTCAGGAATAATTCTGGAAAAGATAAAGTGAATGAGTAAATGGAATTTAAGTTCGTTAGTTTAGGAAGTTCAAATGAGCAACTGAAATGCTACGTTAGCAGCCAATGATATACGTATAAGGCTGTTTTCTTTTTTGGTGATATAGACACGCATTCAGAACTGACGAATGGTAGTCAACAAGCATGCAAATTGACGATAGAAGAATTAGTGCCTCAGTAGTCACTCATGAAAAAGTCACGATAGTTTATGAGTATTTAAATATTAAACTGAAGTAGTTAAAGATATGCTCAAGTATAATGGATATTAAACTGACCATAATTTCAAACACAGCGCGAGTCGTGGCCTTGGATCGGCGTGCCTGTAAGCTGTAAGACAGGGCCATATATATTGCAATAGTTTCAATGTTCACTCGCTCAATTCTGTATGGGATAATGGTTTAATAAATTGAACGTACGTAGTCACTTTAATCCTTAGCGATTGTTATAAATAATTGATATTGAATATTGCAGATAGCGTGCACATTACTGGGAGATAACTGGGAGTTTGTAATGGAGACAATAGATGATAAAAGCAAAGTTGAAAAAGTATAATATTTTTGTATACAAGTAAAATATGTACGAGTAATACAATACGTAAAAGTAAAATAATCGTATAATATAAGCAGTCTCTTTGCCATACGCAAGTGAATTTTTTAGGATTTGAATATATATATATGGCAAGAACAACATTTATTTTTTTATTTATATATATATATGGCAAGAACAACATTCATTATATTATTCCATTAGAATCATTGTCCTGATTTATTTTCTTCAAATCGATCTAAATAGATCAAAACGGTGGTAGTTTAATGCATACACTAAAACGTATTTTATTACAAAAAATAATTAGATCTCAATTTAGAAAGAAAGTATTCATAGAACAATATCTATCTCCTTGTTCTCTGTACTTAAAACAGGTGACCAGGAGCCGTCTTCAAATATGTCTATTTGAGTTGATCCTTGTCGTAGCGAAGATTTTAATGCGTTATCAATGTATTCATCAACTACGAGACTTTCAAACTTTGCAGGCACATTGCACAAAGGACACCTCCAGGTGGGTTTGATCGCATTGAGGCGAATAAACAATCCGGCATCGAAGCAAGCTAAATGTTTGCAGTGAATAGAACGGACAGGAATATGAATGACTGTCAAGCCAATTGGACATATTAAAGGTACTCGCAGAAAGCGTGTCGTTTGACAGTGATTATCTGTTGATAAAATTTGCTTGACGAGTTCTATTATATCTTCCTTATCGCGATGCGGTTTGCGAATAAGCTTGTGTAAAAGATCAGAATGTGCTAAAGGAGTTCCAATGCTAATAGAAACAGCGTAATTACTTCGAAATTTCCACTGCAACGAAATGTGATTTACTTTCCCATTGTTCTGGTAAAGAAGATCAGTGACATCAACTGGACCAGGATGCAACGGGAGAGTACAAATTACATCGTTAACCTTCACTTGCAGATCACGTGGAAAGGAGTCGTTTTGTGGTTTCGAAGAACGAGCTTCACAGAAACGTAAGATAGTTCTTTTCTTCTTGTTCCAGTCCCAAGATGGACACCATGTTTTTCTCTCTTCCAAAACCCTTATTCGACGTGGAGTTGAGTAAAAAGAAAAACACGATTCAAAGATGTGTTTTGACTTGGTGGGACTTGGAAACAATTTTGTAGGCTCTTGAATTTCTGTGAGAATTTCAAAGAAGTCCAGAGGTTTCATGAATATTCCATTATTTCTCTTTGTGTTCGAGGTTTTTGAAAGAAGGTTTTTTGATGTCGTGTAAGCATTTCAATTATTTGTTTAAACGTCGCTAATTAGTTCCAAAGTTTCTTAATGTTCGTTATTGAAATATTTTTTCCAATCTGAGTAGGAATTTTTAGAAACTGAATTTTGAATATAAAGTTTCATCCTCTCCAGTATTCCCAAACACAAACATCAATTAAATCACATTTTGCAGTGACGCCGAAAATAAAACTTATTTCACTACCTTAATTTAATCGTATCCCAGATACAGAACTACACAACTAAAAAGGCAGTTTCTTTTTAATAATAACAATATATTCTATTGTCACTGAAATTTCAATAATGAGTACAATGATAAAGGAAAGGATATAAATATTAGCACAATAGATCATAGAATATACAAGAACGACATTAGCAAAAATAACACAAGAAAAATACAGATACAGTGCAAACACCACACACAATTGTGTTCATAATACTAGGACGCACACTTATGAAGCAAAAACTTGAAAACCCCTCGTATAACACTGGAATAAATTAAATATTATAACAAAAACAGTCTTCACGAATGCTAGAATAACACAGCATAATATATAGTAACGCAATAACATTTTGTACGTACCAAGAACTTAAGAAAGTTGCTGATACCTAACGCTATTTACCTGTTGCTATTCACGTGTTTCTGTTGCAACAAGTGAAGAGCAACTAGTTAATGGTGGGCGGCCACTTCCTTGGAGCCATGCTGCCACATGACGTCAGCTCGTCAGCGTACAAAGTAACACACTGAGTATGAGAAATAAATCGGAACGAACAATACGAGAACAGGCGGAATAACGCAAATATTTGCATTTTTCAATCAAAGAGGAAAGTTTCAGCGGTATGTGTTGGAATAAGCAGCGAAGAGCGTCGACACTGCTCGTCCAGTAACTTCTTGAGACGGAGCGCATTGCCAGATTCCTTAGAACAGTCACATTTAGTCACTTTACCAACTGGAGGAATAATTTATATTTCAGTTGACAAAAATAAGTTTAATAAATATCTCGATGATGAACGAGTTTGCTTGGTTTATTCCGCGTTTTTTCGTCAACTCCACAATTCTCATGGTTGTTACGTTATTTTACTACAATATTTAAATGTGTAAAATTCTTACATTTGTTTTCGATTACACAATATTACATCTCGTATAAACACAAGTATATATTAATGTCGTAGGCTTCCGCCGTCAGTCCAATGACGCCGCGTCGAATGCAACGGCGTCGACGTTTTGACCATTATTTGGTTTTCATCGGGGCTGAAATGCTTATCTAAATGAGGTATCACCCGGAGTACAGGATGGTCCACCTAATTTAGACACAGCAAATATCTGCGACACGGATTTGGTTAACAGAATGTGCTTCATACTACATTGTTATCACAGGGCGCCCCTTAACCGCACATTGTGGCGCTTAACGGTACTACTTATGACAAATGTGCTCTCTCCATTAAACACAATCTATTTGAGAAAACTTTTTTCGTTTTGTATCGTATTGATCATGACCATATATAATTTATACCGTTTCTAATTGTCACTATCACTCAACCGCCAACATCAGTTGCAATAAGTACGCCTTACACTGCAGTCCCTTCGCAAAATATCTAAATCGTAAGCTGAGAATGATTTCCTCCGAACTTTGTTCTCCCTGTAGACTTCTTTGGACTCCGTACATCCCTCTCCCTCACAGTTTCCACAACATGGTCTTCCACCCGAGGGCGATCTTGTATTTATTTCGGTGCGCTACACAATCTGTTTCCACGAACCACTCTTACTAGCCTTTTTATAGTGTTTGCCTGAGGCAGAGCTTTGTGATACACCTTTCTGAAGCGTCTTCTTTCAACGTTGATTGCGTATCATGGTACACAAGCAACTGTGACGTCGTGGAACACAACAGTAATCACAGACACGAGCTTAAGATATTTACAGATTTATTTATAAGTATTTACAAATAAATAGTTTCATCAGTTATGTACAGCTCTGTTAGACCCTATCCCCCGATCGCAAGAGCCATCCTTAAATGATGCAAATCTGCTTGACTCGTGGCCCTCGCCACTCCTCAGCGAGCTTACGCGCACAGCGTAGAGCCCCGACGACCGCAGTCACCCGTGGAAAAAACGTTCCGTAGCGGCGTCCCAACACGTGGGTTGCCCTACGAGGGTCGCTCGTCTCCGCACCGCCATGGACACACGTTTTGTGCATTCGCGCGAGGTTTTCAGAAAGTCCAAAACCCACCCCTGTGCTTTGCGCCATCGCTTATATATCTTCCAGACCACGTGACGCGCAAAGTCATCTTGCTTTCGCGCGGCACTTCATGCCACGTGACTGTCGCGCCGCCACGCATTTTGGGCATCCCTTCCCATGGATTTGTGGAAGTTCCCAAAATACCTCTGGGTACCTCCGCCTCTAGCTACCACCTATTTACTTGTACTTTTCTTCCTCCAACCAGCATTCTCTGCGTGCTCTAATCCTGCGACGCGGTGCCTGCAAGGTGCCGGTCTTTCTGCTTGTTAATACAATACGTTACACAACACTTAGTACGTTGTACGTTTCAATTACATCTGCGATGAAACTGTTCCCGACAAACGAGTAACTGGGGAGACATCTGGTGATGTAAGCTTAAACCTTGAAAACACGGCGCGAGGTTTACAGAGCACTTGGAGAAATTTCAGTTAGCGTTTCGAAATTAAATTATGTTATATTTAGGTAACTAATTTATAATAACATGTTTTTTCCATCATCGTTCCAAAGTTCTTGAAGAGAGTAATATAATATAAGAGTTGTTAACTTTCCGAAAGAAAATGTAGAAAATGCGCCTTTTGCATTTCCTCAGGAGCCATTAGTTTCGTATACTTCCTTTGCGATTTTCCAAAAGGCGGAAAGACTGTCCTTTGCTGGTATCAATCATCACAGATAAAAGATAATTGTATGTAGTATTTCTCGCCCTATTCAATAAGCAAAAACTTCAGAGCTTCAAACAAGTGAACATGTAGTATTGTAACTGGATCTTCCCCTATGTCAAGGGAAACCATCACACCATAGTTCCCTTGTGCGTTCAACACTATTTCCCACTACTCACCAACGTTCCACCCTGACTTCCCCGATTCGGTGTCAGGGGAGCGAATGAACAGATCTTCCTGCGGCGAAGGTCAGCACACACAGCGTGGTTTCATAACGGGCGCGTGAGCGTCCAAAGCGGTCGCAGAATAGGGCCCATCACTCAACGCGTCCGTCCGCCCCAACACAATGAGGCTGTCCTCAGAGCGGCGCCCGCCGCTACAAGCGGTTCTCGCCTTCTGCACACGGGTCCACCGACGCGCGCGCTCCAAGCGGCGGACGCGCGCGGCTCTGGCGGCCCTTACTGTTAGACGCGCCGGTGGTCCATTGTCGTTATTACACACTGCTAATGAGGAGCGATTGCGGAAAATTAGATGGGCATAGGGCAGGAATCGATTTTGAACGGTCGATAATAAAAGTTATGCTAGTTATATGACTTTTTTAAAAATTTTTACTTTCACAACTACGTACTTACGTAGTTGTACAAGAAAGTATTGTAATGCAGCAGCGGAAAGGGCGATTTTTCATCAGAAAATCTCGTATTATGACGCCCAGGTCACGAAAAAGTAGATAAATCTTGTAACTATATTTAGTAAATCATTTTCTGTTACACGTTGTGTAGTCAGAATTCACATATTGTGAGCCCTTGATATCCAAATATTCAACTGTTCGCTCGTCCATCCTGCCTGGTGAAAGCAAATGCAATAGGTGAGGGCGAGGGCTGGGGCAAGAGCGAGGGAGGGAGCGAGGGGGCGAGGAAACGAAGGTGGCAGAGCGAGGAGGCGAGGCGAGGGACAGGGGCGAGGGCGAGGGCGAGGGCGAGGCGAGGCAGGTGAGAGCGAGAGCGAGGGCGAGGGCGAGGGAGCAGGGCGAGGGCGAGGCGAGGCGAGGCGAGGGCGAGGGCGAGAACATGAGCGAGTGCGAGTGCGATGCGAATGCGAGGCGAGGCGAGGAGTGCGAGGCGAGGCGAGGCGAGTGCGAGTGCGAGGCGAGGTGCGAGTGCGAGGCGAGGGCGAGGGCGAGGGCGAGGGCGAGGGCGAGGGCGAGGGCGAGGGCGAGGGCGAGGGCGAGAGGAGAGGAGGGAGGTGAGGGAGAGTGAGGTGAGTGAGGGGGAGTGTGAGTGTGAGTGTGAGTGTGAGGTGAGTGTGAGTGAGTGTGAGGTGTGAGGTGGGAGGTGAGTGGAGGTGTGAGTGTGAGGTGAGTGTGAGTGTGAGGTGAGTGTGAGTGGAGTGTGAGTGTGAGGGCGAGGGCGAGGGCGGGGCGAGGGCGAGGGCGAGGGCGAGGGCGAGGGCGAGGGCGAGGGCGAGGGCGAGGGCGAGGGCGAGGCGAGGCGAGGGCGAGGGCGAGGGCGAGGGCGAGGAGCGAGGCGAGGGCGGGGGCGAGGCGAGGCAGAGCGAGGCGAGGCGAGGCGAGGCGAGGGCGAGAGCGAGGGCGAGGGCGAGGGCGAGGCGAGGGCGAGGGCGAGGGCGAGGTCGAGGGGTGTCCGGGTGATGCGCTTCGCACGAACGCCCGCGAACGAGCAAGAGCCCCGCAGCTAATGAAGCGACTGCAAGGCAAACACGTGCGCTGCCTCCGCGTGTATGCATTGTGCATTCTCCTCCGAGTACGCGCCTCAAAGGCCCGCCTGCCCTCGGAGGGTAGAGGCGGCGGAGATGGCGGCACTCGCGTACATGCTGGAGACAGTGCAAGAGACTAGGAAGAGGTAAAAGGGCACAGGTGGAAGAGATAGTGGAAATTGACAGAAATGGAGAGTGAAACGGCAGAGGAGGTATAAACTTGTACGTTGGAGTTGGGAGAAAAGTCGCCAGAAATACGGAGTCAGTGAGCGAGTGAGTTTTAATTCCGGGTGCGTCAATCACTAAAATATTTCGTGACGTAAGCATAGTACATGTTATAACGCGGGAGTGGCGTTGTTCCTCCTCCACTGAAAAGTGAGATCGGGCTCTATTAGCTGGTGTCGAAAATTCGCCTTCGGAACACAAAATTAGAACCTCAAAAACGAGAGACACAGAATGGCAAGATAGAAATTTTGACTTCACAATTCGATTTCGAAAATGTAAAGGGGGAGAAAGAGATATACCACAGGTAGCAGGTGAAGGCAGTAGGAATGTTAATTGACTGTTGTGTTTCCAGGAGCGTCGATTGTCCTGTTAGTGCAGGTTATATCGCGAGAGGTATCGGTGTACCTTCCATGCTATAGCATGAGGTGTGGCGCCGATCTACACATTGTGGGGCGACTGCAAGTACAGGTAGCTCCGTGAGCAGGCCATCGCCCCAGCCGGGTCAATCTCTAAGCTCTCGAGAAGAAATAAAAGAGGTTAGCTAATGCCTTATTTTACGTGGCGAGACTCGGGCCATCAGGCCCGCTCTTTCGTCTAACCACGCAAATTTCGATACGCTCCTTTCACCACCTAGCAGAGAAAGGAGGTATTATCTTGGGCGATGAAACAGGCAGAACTCAATTTTGCTCAGAGGCTTCAGTTACGCTTGAGGAGCTTTTACATGCAGTAAATCTACTACATGAGACAGTCGGCTTTACTTCCCCGCCGAAGGAAGGCGTACGAAGGATTTTTTCGCCCTTAAAAATTCACGGCTTCGATCGGGTTTGAACCCGCAAACTCGAGTACACCAGTTCGATACGCTAACCGTTATACTACCGAATGCGCGAAGGTCATCTTCGTCAACATATTATTTTTATTAAGATCTTAATACAAATAATATGTTGACGAAGATGACCTCTTATTTCTTCTCATAAGAACGTCAACAACACCAAGTCATAATTCCCACAATTCTAAGCTCTCGAGTGGTCTCCCGACATGTGTGATAGAGTAACGCATGAAGTGTACGTGTGTATAGAGGGAGAACGGGAAAAGGATGAGGAAGGAATTATTATGCACACTTCCCTGACCCGTTTGTTAGGGTGCTTCTGCGACATTCGTCTGTTATTTATCGGAAAATATTGCGGAAAAATACCGACCATAGCCGCCGATTGCAAGAATTCCAATCCAGGCAGCGGCAGAATTTGACCTAGCTATGTAGCTAGTCAAATGTCTTGATTGAGCCCTAGAACCTGCCGGGTACCGAGGGTTGCGAAAACCCGCTGGGTCCCGCGGCGACTGCGCTGAGCTATCGCAGCTGCTAGTAGGAATGTTGTATTAGGGTCTTCGAAACAAACGCCGCAAGCCGTGCGTGGCGGCAGCGGCGGACCCATTGATTGCGGCGGCAGCGTGGCCGAGGGCGGGGCGAGGGCGGGCGCGGAGAATTCCTGCGGTGGAGCGCCGAGTGGAGGGTAGGGGAGGGGAGGGCGAGGCAAAAGGCCTCTGAGGGGGAGGGGCAGCGCCGAGGATGAGAAGCAAGCACTGGATCTGAGAGCGCCGGCCGAGATTCCCGCAGGCGGAAGGGAGGAGTTGAAAGATAAGTCTCCCCTCGTGCTGGTTCTTTATGACTCTCCCGCTGCCTTTGCGGAGCACATGACGTGGAACTTCAGGGATGCGTTCCGTCTGCCATTGGAAGAATCACAGGCTTTATGCTCCAGCTACAGTGCGTCGGCAATTTCCACCGTTGGAGTACAATGCAAATTCACTTTTAGAATTTCCTATACTTGTTTCAAATTAATCATTCTCATTGAATTTAAAATCTGCCTCAAATTCTTAAATATAAAAGTGATTTACAACAGTATCAAGTTCTGATTTTCTTATTATCGTCCGAATAATTTTTTAGGTGTACATAAGAAAAGAGTTACTAAGGGTTTTTGGGTAAAACGTGTAGTAGTGCTGAATATATCCATCATCGCTGACCATGAATAAAGTTTTTTCAAACAGTGCAAAAAGTCTAGGAGAATGTTTCAATTTACATTGTTTTTTAAATGAAATAGAAGTATAACAAATTTGAAAACTGTGGTTAACATGGCATTCTAGATAGTTAAATAACTAGTTTCTTCGATGGGCATACTAAGAAAAAATACCTCAAACTTTTATTTCAATTAGGATTTAACAAAACAAGAAGCGCGTCCGAGGAGGTGGTTATTACTCTCTACTGAGTCGGAGGAACATATTCAGATATACATAGTTCTTACTAATTTTATACGTCAATAAAAATTCTTCAATGTCTCAATTGAGTGCGTTCAAAATAAGTGTAAATCAACAAATATTGGTAGTTTATGCAATTATTTTATAATGTTGAGCTTTATTGCATGAGAAAATGTTTTGAAAACGAGCGACGTTAGAAGCGAGTTTTCAAATTTGTATGAATGCAATAAAGCAACATTATGAACAAGTTTGGTATGGTTTGGTTTTTTCGTGTTTCCGGGCGCATCAACTGCTTTGGTCATTAGTCCCGTTAGTGTAGTGCATGTTTGTTTCTCGGAAAATGGCGGTGGTCTTCCCTAGCAGGATGGAGAAATCCGGCGCTGACCTACCGTCGGCTAGGGGGATTTCTCCCTAACCAGGACTCTCCCACCAGCGGGGCACCGCCCTAGCCGGGACAAGCTCTAGGCTCCCGACCGGTCTTCCGGAATATGTGATAGTGTAGTGCATGTTAGGTTAAGTATGTGTGTAAGGGGAGAGGATAGGACAGGGAAGAGGTAGAGCAGATCGCGCGCGGTCCGTGGCCTGATTGGTAGGGTACTGCTCCGGCATTCGCCTGGTGTTGATCGGAGAACCCACGGAAAACTACCGATCAGAGCAGCCGGCTGCTAGAATTCTTCTCCAAGCAGCGACTGAATTCGACCTAGCTGAAAAGCTAGAGTCGGAAATCTGGCCGCCATCAGGACTCGAACCTAGGACCTCCCGGTCAGGGGTGCTGCAGTGACATCAGTTGATGCACTGAGCTACCGCTCCCGGTATGAACAAATTGTGTACCCTTTTTTCGTGTAACAGCATTATAATTCTTTAAGATAATCAAACTTAATATTTCGAAACAACTTCCTTGTGACGTCCCGGGTCTTTGACATCTGTGCGAGAAAACGGTGGTCGGATGAAACGGGGACGCAATCATTCTTACTATAAAATCTAATACGTCTTATTTTGTGCCGTAAAAGGCCCTTTGATGAACGATTTCTTGCAATCGTTTATAGAGCTGGTATTCAAAAATAAATTTTAAATTGAATATAACTGAAAGCCTCTTTAAAAGAAAACATTATGTCAACTGGACACTACACTTGCAGCTACTTAATTTAAACCAACTGTCTGCTCCGCCACTCTATTTTATTATTATAAATTTGAAAATTAATCGGATAAGTTGAGACGTTCCTACGAGACCAATGAACGTTTGGTTCAAATTTGACTGATACATGATTACTATGATCTAGGGTTATTAAGCTGACAATTTTTGGCCTTTTGTTTTATGGCGCAATCGTGTCTTAAAACCCACCGCCCCCTGCCAAGGAGAGGTGGACGAGAGTCCCTGGCCTCACAGCTGGATAACATCTCCCTTGGATAAGATGGCCCCTCGTCCCTACCCGCAGCCTGCAGATTACTCCGCCGTCTAGGTACAAAAGGTAAGAGGACGATAAGCTCATCTACTATCGCTTTATACAAATCCGATCAATAGGCGTCCTACTATAAACGACGTTATCTGCTGGATACTGGGTCAGCGGAATGAACATTAACAAAACATAAAATTTGTATTTAATTAAACACATTGCGCCTGCCAGTTGATTAGTGTCCTTTTGATCCGTTGATGTTGCAGAATCGGAAATAGGTGCCGAAAATGAGTAAAGATGGCTTCACCGCATGAAGCGAACGCGCCAACTGTTTCTCCTGCGTTAAAAAAGCTGCCCACATTTACTTTTCTAAGGCCCGCAACAGACTACACCGAGAGATACGTTGCGAGAAATGCACGACGAGAAATGTGGAAAATCGAAACAATAGACATTTTTCGACCCCCACACACTTCAAAAAGTTTTCTCGTTCGCCTCTGCGGAGGCGAAAGAGTTTCTCGCTCGAGTCGGTCAGTAAGCGAGTTTTCTCGGACACATTTCTACTGCTTCACTCTTTATATGACATTTAAGTATTCGCTGCCGCAGGAAAACACTAAACAGCGCGTAGAACTTAGTGAGGTAACAATATTTAGCAGTTAAAGATATGATAATCAACCAGTTATTTAATAGTTTACTTAATTTTCTCTTTAAACGTAAATAAAGAACAAACAACTCGTGTGGAAGGTATTCTTACTTGCATGAATCTTTACCTATCTTTACCTACGCTTGTACGAGTCCTCGATCGTCAGTGCTCCACTGAACATGTTCAAGGAATTTCACTGGATGAATCGCTCCCATAGTTTAAATTTGGTCGATAATGAATAATTTAGTGTAACTGACGTGACATACTGTATCTATTCGGTTGATTACTTGCTTAGTGTTTCCGCACGCGATAAGGTCGCCAGACCCGTGAATGTAGCGCACGATTTATCGCGGGAAGTGGCGATGACCTTTCCCCACTGGGTGCAGGATCCGGCGCAGACTTACATCGGCCTGCGGGCATTTTCCCCAACCAGGCATCCCGCATCAGTGTAGCATCGCCTCAGCCGGGACGGTAACACCTCACAACTCGTTGATTGATTGATTGATTGATTTTTCGTGTCTCCGGGCGCGTCAACAGCTTCGGTCTTCAGTCCCGTTAGTGTAGTGCCTGTTATTTTTCTCGGGAAATAGCGGTGATCTTCCCCCACTGGATGGCGAGATCCGAAACCGACCTACCGTCGGCTAGTGGGGTTTCCCCCTAACCAGGACTCTCCCACCAGCGGGGCACCACCCCAGCCGGGACACGCTCTAAGCTCCCGACCGTTCTCCCGGAATATGTGATAGTGTGGTGCATGTTAGAGGTGTGAGGTGTGGTGTGTGTAAGAGGAGAGGATAGGACAAGGATAAGGAAGGAAATATCGCGCGCGGTCGTGGCCCGTTTGGTAGGGTACTGCTCCGGCATTCGCCTGGTGTTGATCGGAGAAACCACGGAAAACTACCGGTCAGAGCAGCCGGCCGCTAGAATTCTCCTCCTGACAGCGACTGAATTCGACCTAGCTGAAAAGCTAGTGTCGAAAATCCTGCCACCATCAGGACTCGAACCTAAGACCTCCCGGTCAGAGGTGCTGCAGTGACATCAGTTGATGCACTGAGCAACCGCTACCGGTCACAACTGGTCTTCCGACAAGTGTGGTAGTGTAATGCTCATGTGTGAGTAAGTATGGGATGAAGAACGGATAAGGACAAAGGATAAGAAAAAAGCAAGATTACACGCGGCCGTGGCCCGCTTGTTAGGTACTCCGGCATTCGCCTGGCAATAGTGCAAAACACGACGGAAAAATAAGGATCAGAGCAACCGGCCGCTAGAATTCTCTCCCAGGCAGCGGCTGAAAAATTCTATCACCGTCGGGGCTCGAACCGTACGATCTCTCGGTCAGAGGCTTTGCAGTCAGTTGATGACCTAAGCCATCTTTGCCGGTGTAACTATTCGGAGTATTATTATTATTATTATTATTATTATTATTATTATTATTATTATTATTATTATTATGATTAATGATTCCAAACCTTTATCTCGAAAAGAAATACTTTCTTTATTGATTCCCGAAGACGGAGACTGAAGCATTCGTGCGCCACTTAAAGCGAGTACAGTGAACATCTTCAGCGGATCTGTGCGCTGGCGCGCGGGAAGGGGTTAAGCGAGATGGGTCAACGCGGGCGCGATCAGAAAGGCAGCGGCGAACGTGGGCAATTACGACTCGACGAGCGCTGCAACAAAGCGGAGCGGTGCGGCAGGCGGGCGAGGAACGGACAGGGGGGGGAGACGCGGGTGGTGGTGAAGGCGAACTGAAGGCGGGAGGAAGGGGGCATATGAGCGATGGATTAAGGCACGGTGTCGTGCACGGTGGGTATAAATGGTGGGGATGAAGTCGAGCGGAAGGGGAAGTGCAAGATGGAACACAAGGCGGAGGGTGAAATAGTAATCATGGCAAAAGGGGGGACGGAGAGTGGGACGGAGAGCGTGACGGAGAGCGTGACGGAGAGCGGACGAGAGCGGACGGAGAGCGAGAACGAGAGCGTGACGAGAGCGTGACGAGAGCGTGACGGAGAGCGTGACGGAAGCGTGACGGAGAGCGTGACGAGAGCGTGACGGAGAGCGTACGAAGCGGAGAGCGTGACGGAGAGCGTGACGGAAGCGTGACGGAGAGCGTGACGGAGAGCGTGACGGAAGCGGACGGAGAGCGGACGGAGAGCGTGACGGAGAGCGTGACGGAGCGTGACGGAGCGGGACGGAGAGCAGGTCGGAGAGCAGGTCGGAGAGCAGGTCGGAGGAATTAAGGACAGTGGTTACTTAATGATTCCAAACCTTTATCTCGAAAAGAAATACTTTCTTTATTGATTCCCGAAGACGGAGACTGAAGCATTCGTGCGCCACTTAAAGCGAGTACAGTGGACATTCAGGAGAAGGAGGAATGGAGAGCAAGGATGCCGAGGGGACGGGCATTGAGCGGAGTGGAGAACGGATGAAGGGCGAAATGGAGGCGGTGCAGAGCCGAGGAGGAGGGGAGCGACGGAAAGGGGGATGTTCAGTCGAAGGAGGAATGGAGAGCAAGGATGGCGAGAGAGGTGCACGCAAAGGAACGCCGGAGCACGATCGAGTAATAGGGCAAGGGCGGAGTGCCGTGAGGTGATCAAGAAGGGGCAGAAGGGCCAGGTGCGAGGGGGGTGTTGGCGCGCGCGGGTGCGTGCGTGCGGGCGGGCGGGCGCCGGGCCTCCCGCCGCAGCGCCTGTGTGCAGAGGCGGGGACGAGTGGATTAGGGGCGCGCTAGGGGCCTCGCGCCACCTGCTTCGTTGGGCGAGGGTGGTGGGGGTGGTGCCCGGTAACCGAACCAGGGCACGCCGACCGTGCAGCGGACTGAATTTGTCTGCAGAGCAGTGTTCCGCAATGCGTGGGATGCACAAGAGTTGAATATTCATACTTTCATGCCAAAATAAAAGAATACGAAACCTGGGCAGTTTTGCAAATCGAAGCAATTTCCTGCTGCAGTATCTAGAGCTTTAATGAGATGAAGATTGAAAATCTCGAACTTTTATTTTCATTTTCGCGACTATGTATTTTAAAAGTATGTTTTTTTTAAAATTAAAAATCCTTTAATATCATGAAATTTAGATAAGCAGGCCAAATTATTTCTCTCTTGAAGCACTTCGAGTTTTCGAAGATTGACTGTATCTCCAAAAAGAAGTTTGTTTTTTTCTGCTATCCCCACATTATATCGCAGTTTCATTATCCATCGTTTGTAAAGAAGCTGGTGAATGTGTAGATGAATATTTTTGAAATCAGAAAGTGGGAGACAATATTACGGGTAGCAATTGGAAAAGGTAACGTCTATGTAAAATTGACTTTATTTGTGTATTTTTGCATTTAAACAAAAATTAACCTTGAATGTGATCAACATTTCATCACGTATCAGTTAATGAAACATTGATAAATCTTTTCATCATGGCCTTTTGTTTTACTCGTTACTGTGTAATATTCTTCGTAAATATATTAGTGTTAATTAAACTTTATGATTGCACTATTTTTTGACTTTGCGTTCGGGTACATATACGTACAATCTTTTAATGAATACAATTAATAGTCGAAATAACTGATCGTTTTCCTCGCGTTTCCAAATATAAACCCCTTTATTCTTTTAATATTAATACTCTCAACGTAACCTCCATTTCATGACAGTATATCTAAGCATTTATTGAAATAAAATAACACATAAGCAACAATATATGACTAGTTGGAATAAATATTTGAGCTAATTGTACAGTTCCTTTCTGAAAAATTCATATTTGCGTAAGTAAGAACAAATTAGTTATCAAGCCAAGCGATCATAAGTCAAGTGACCGACCATAAATAGGCATTCACTTGGCACGAAAACACACAGTGATACTTACTTTATTTTTATTATTATTAATAATTAATATTATTTGGAATCCTAGTCCTTTCACCTCTGGGACCGTGGCGCAATTATCGATTGCTACATATGGAATTTGTGAAGGCAATCGATACCGAAGTAGGTTTTATCGGGGTTTCTCTTTTCCCCGCTTCCTCCAATCAATACTTCATTATCGATCGCTACATATGGAATTTGTGAAGGGCAATCGATACCGAAGTAGGTTTTATCGGGGTTTCTCTTTTCCCCCGCCTCAATCAATACTTCATTATCATTAATTTCATACATCATTTTTATTACTCATAAAATTTGGAATCTACTCCTAACTATTCCAGGCATGACCATAAAGGCTTGTGCACTTACAAAGGCATCGTAAAATATAAAGTAAATGGTCCGAAATGAAAAATTAAATTAAGTGATAATTTAAACAATGATAATGTAATTTCCAGCAGCGAGGAAACGGGTGAACCCCGACAAAACCTTCCACAAATCCTTTTCGATCAGCACAAATCCCAAGTGGATCGAGTACGCTTTGAACCCCGGTAACCAGAGGGCGAGCTGGAGTCGACGCAACCAACCCTCTATCATTTCACACATATCTCCCCCTCACTTGCTCGCAGCGCTGCCTAGAGCTTCCCGAGCGCTCATCCCTGCCGCCATCTGCCGGCCGCCGCCTACGGGGCCGCGCCCCCGCCGCAGCCGCAAACAAACCGCGCAGCCCGTCCTCGTTAGGGCTGCCCCGCGCCGACCGCAGACGCTCCGACGCAGCGCGCCGCCGCGCCGCGCCGCACGGTGAGGACGGGCCGAGGACCAGCGGTGGACCGAACCGCACGCATCGGTGCGGAAAGGGAACCAGGCGGGGACAAACGTCGGAGATACGGTAGATTGACGGGGACTGCCGCAGAGTGGTAAAGACATAAAGAGTGGTGACAGTGATAAGTGGAGTTTAGTGGAAGATAGTTGAGAGTGGTGGATAGTGGAGGCTGGTAGAGGGTGGTGGAGGATAGTAGAGGGTGGTGGAGGATAGTAGAGGGTGGTGGAGGATAGTAGTAGGTGGTGGAAGATACAGAGGTGGGTGGTCATGCGTGGAATCGAGTGGGGACTGGTAGGGACAGGTGGGGACGGGCGAGGAAGGTGGGGACGGGGGACGATGGGGACGGTGGGGACGGTGGGGACAGGTGGGGACGAGGTGGGGACGGAGTGGGGACGGTGGGGACGGTGGGGACGGGGGGACGGGTGGGGACGGTGGGACGTGGGGACGGTGGGGACGGAGTGGGACGGGTGGGGAGGAGTGGGGACGGGCAGAGGGACGAGGTGGGGAGGGTGGGACGGGTCGGGGTAGTGGTAAAGGGAGGTGACGGTGGTTGCGATTGGTGAAGGTTCATGACAGTGAAGGGCAGAGGTGGTAGATGATGTCGAGAGTGCATTGAAGATGATGTTCGCTAGACTGGGCTGCGAGTGATTGTTGCAGGTGCATAGTGGCGACGCAAGAGGTAGGTACAGGCAAATGGAATTGACCAAGAGCAAAAATAACGACGGCATCATCTCTTACACAAACTTCTTCACTTTCACCGCGGAATGAAATCTTATGTGCAAAGATCCTCGCAGGTACCACAATAAAAAACGTTCGTGAAATAGCAACAGCTTCACGCCAACTTCTTTGGCTCCCTTATCATCTCAACAACTTGAATGTTCTAACTGTTGTATCTACGAACTAATTTAAAACATATATATGCTTATACCGATACATTTATCTCAAACTACTTTCTATGATACTGACTTCACTTTTGAGAAATGTAATCTTCATACATCTCATTAAAAACATAAAAATAGATGAAAAAACTAGTTAAATTATTCAGCATGTAAGAAAACTATTGGAAAGATTTAGGGCATTTTAATAGAAAATTTCTTCAAATGAATATTGAACAAAATGAGATTCATTGTGTGTTAACTCATTCGGATATTAACAGAAAATTTTCTGCGTTTTCTTGGAATAAAACCGGGAGAGGTGTCTCAGGTCGTCAACTGATGCAACTGCTGTGCCCCTAACCAGAAGGTTATGTCGAGTCCGACGGGTGCAGGATTTTCGACACTAGCTAGATAGTTGACAGAAGCTAGAATTCAGTTGCTGCTTGTAGAAGAATTCTAACAGCCGCTGCTCATCGTGGTTTTCCTTGGTTTCTCGATCAACACCAGACGAATGCCAGAAAATACCCGAACAACTTACGGAGCTAAATCTTAGCATTGACGAGCCCGGAATCCATAAAAAAAGTCTTCTAATCAACCGAGACATTCACTTACCTGCGTGGCATTGTATGTATTGACGCCTCTCACCACTTGTGTGACGGTTGGAGGATCGGGAACCAGTGATTTATCCATATATTTGTCAGTAGGCGGAAACACTATTGCCGGACTAAAATCTACGGCGGTATCTAATGTCTCACTATTTTGTTTATACCGAATCAAACCTCTAGAAGCGGCGTGATACGTTTACAAGGTGTAACAAGAATTCACCGAGAATAAGATGAAGTAATAGGGGAACCTGCTAGTCCTCATGGTCGCTGCATCGGGAGGACAAGCCGACTCCAGTGGGGAGAGAGATTGTGGTAAAATACCACTCATGGAATAGTTCCTTCTAGAACTCAAGAAGGAAATGTGGTAAATAGGAAAATGATCACCAAAATACGTAAGGATATAAACTTAGAGAAAAAATAAACACAACATAAATACAACTATATAATTTATATCGTTCGTGCCACCTTACAATATTGCCACCAAAATTGTCTATGAGTGGATTTATACGATTGGTCGCGTCTGTCGTAACCATAAAAGTTCTTTAAGTTTTGTGCAGAAACGTCAAACGTTGTGTCATCGAAAAGTTTCTCGGAGACGCTCGTAACCTGACAACGGCGACAATTTACGACGTGCTATGCGTGTGAGTTTATAGGGACCTAACATTCGTTTCAAAGGAAAATGTTTTATATTGTTTTCAAAGAAATTTTGCAAGAGGACTAGGTGTGATTGAATGTTCTCATCTGTAGTACTGTACATTACGAGACACATAAAATATAAAAGTACCGTCTGTTGTATTATATAAACATAACTGAGCTGCCACTAACAGAAACAATTTCAACAACCTGTATAATACTTATTGTCATGTCCTTATTATTTAATTTACAGTCAGAGTTAAGGCCAGTTGTAGTAGATGAATTCAGTAGATATAACTTAATTTGGAATTTATTGCCAACATATTTTTTGTTTACTACATTTCAATGCTATTTATTGCTTCTATTTTAGATACCGTATTATTGATTTTTTAGGATTATTATAAATTAATGTTCTTGAACTTCTGCATTGATAAAATTCACTGACAAAGCTTAGGATAGTGGGAAAAAATTATTTTAAACCCGTGAATATAATAGACTGTAAATTTAGAAGATATCTCGGGAGAGTTTCTGATTAAATCAACGATATTTTTGCTCAGTTTATTGAAGGACAGAGAATACAGAAACAATCCACACACAATAACGGAGATTCAGGAACATAATTTATTATATTGAGAGCAAGTTCTAACCAAGGCACTACGATTTTAATAATCGCTAGTCAGAACTAGTTTTGTCGGAACAAAATACGTAGAAGAACGCGGAAAGGATTTTCAACGTATGCCAGGTAAATTACGTTGAAGCGAGCAGCGAGCGGTCAATTCATGAGAAATTGAGAGCTTATGGACTGCGCGCTGCAATGTAGACGCTTTTTAGTATATCCTAGTTCACGGAGTAGTTAACAACGTACCGTGAATATAACCGTAAAATAGTTATAAATGTTTACAGTGTGCAAATAACCTCTTCGAAATGTGGCACTCTTTACAATGAGGAGGTAAAATAGAAATGCAAAAGAGCGTCACGATTATATTGTCTACATGCCACGAAAATGATCAGAATGTTCTTTCTATAGAATATCGATCAGAAGGAATAAATCGTGTTTCCTCACAATAGATTATTGTGACTTTGGAAGTCTCAGTAAAAAATGCCCAACAGTTTCATCAAGAAATGCAGGTGGCAGACTTGGTTACATTCTTACCGACGAATTGCATGGCCAATTCTTGAATTGATCAGTACTGAAGGAGGAAAGCATTTGTAAGTGAGCTAGAGACTGTGGAGCAATTGATGAAACAAAACCCATTCTTTATGGCAAAATTTGAAGTATGATCTAGTGATTCTGGATTGAAAGCAGCAAGCTTTCATTTTTTTCAAGGTTCTGCAGAAGAGAAACACAACTATTTCTGTTAATATTTATTTTCTATATTAATTTTACCAGTAAACGACGTTCGTTACTTAAAAACAAAATAAAGTAAAAATATTGAAAATAATTTTGTATTAAATTTCTGTAATATTTATTTTCTATATTAATTTTACAGTAAACGACGAACAAAAATTATTGAAAACAGTGGAACAAAGTTTTACGAAGTCATGAGTGTTTCGTTATGAGTGTAATAACGTTTTGTCAAATGTTTTAGGCTTATTGCAGATGTCATTTGGTCATGGCAGTTCATTTCTCAAAAAAGGAGTAACAAATATATTGTCTTAGAAGCTTTTGAAAACGTTCTTTAATCATTATTCGGGTCATACATCAAAAACATAAATTATAACTATTTCATATTTTTGGGAGTATCTATTTTAATTATTTTTTACTCATCATTAAACATATTTCGAAACAAACAATATTTTTGCAAAAGTATTAACAATGTTTCCTGTACCTGGCATACCTGAGAGTACTTAAACGTGAAACAAAGTTTCCTTTCTTACACAAGTCTGAAAATATCTTTGTAAAACTTACAAAGTCATAACTAGAAGTTTCAACAAAGTGTAAAACAATGTTTCAAATTTCTTGCAAAGGAACGAGTGTTGAATTATTAATAATGTATGTATGAAGAGCATGATTATTATTCTGCTAACATAAAGTTCTTCTGAAGTTTCTTTTCTGTGTCTTTCTCAATTCATATAATGGAAAAGGATAAGATCATTTGTGGATACATTTTATTCTTACTGGAAAGACTGGTCTCCCGCAACGAGAGGAAGAAAAGATTAAAATTTTTGAAAGAACTCAAGGAAACAAGAATCCACTCACTTTTATTTCGGGCTCTATTTCTCTGAAACCCTCAACACGCATTTTGAGCGTTATACACTTCCCTCTATGAAGAGAAAATAATTAGGAAAAAGCATTAAAGGAAATTATTGACCTCTACATTCTTAGTTTTCTATTCGGCACACTATATGAAACTCCGACTAATGTACGTGACTAATTACTAAATGTTCAATATATTTTGAAATGCATTACAGGGAAACTAATACAGGATTATAATGTGAAATGTCAAGTAAGTGTTTATTTATGGGGAATCAACCTCTTTGATCATTAGTTCGTTCCATTAGTGTATTGCTGTAGCTTTATATAGCTGGGAAGTGACAATAATTTCCCTCGCGGGAACACGAGATCTGGGCCTGATCTACATTTACGCTTGTGGGGTTTTCCCTCCTCCAGGAATCTCCCCACATCGGGGCATGACCTCAGCAGGGGCAATCCCTAAGCTTTCTTCAGATCTAACGACGTGTGTAGTGATGTCCATGTGTGTTTGTGTGTGAATGTAAAAGAAGAGGAGGGGACAAGGGTGAGGAATTACAAATCGCACGCGGTTCCTGGTCCGTTTATTAGAGTACATCTCCGGCATTAATCTCGAATTAATAGGATAAACCTGCCTACGACTCCTCAAGCCTGGGCTTTTGCCCTCCTTAAGCCCTCTGGGAGCCTACAACAGCACCAAGAAGTTTCTTTCACACAGTTGGTTGTATTTGGCCTCACAATCTATCTAGTGTCAAAAGCCCCGTCACTGTCGGCACTCAAATCCTATACCCTCCCGGTTAGAGACGCTGCCTCGACAACGGTCGTCACCGAACCCCCTTATCAAGTAATAAATGTCGACATTAGCTCGATTGATTGATAATCTTGTCTCTGGGCACGCGAACTGCTACAGTCATTAGTCCCGTAAGGATAGTTCATGTTTTATCAAAGGAAATGACGATGTAATTTTCTTCCTGGATAGTGAAATCCGACTCGGACCTACACAGCGGGGTTTTCCTTATCCACGTATTTCTCACCGGGACAAGCTCTACGTTTCCGACTGGTCACCAGATATATGTGGTAGTGTAGTGCATCAAAGTGTGTTTGTAGACAAGGGTATGGGATGCAAGGAAGAGAAAGGGAAGATCGTGCGCGCTTCTTGGCCCGTTTGTTTGGGTTCTGCTCCGGTATTCGTCTGCTTTAGATTGGAGAAACCACAGAAAACTACCGATAACAGCTGTCGGCCGATAGAATTGTCCTCCAGAAAGCGGTTGAATTCGACCTAGCTATGTAGCTAGTGTCGAAAATTCTGCCACCGTCGGACCTCGAACCCTCCGATCTCCCGGTCAAAGGTACTACAGTGACATCTTGACATCAGATGATTCCTGAGCCACCTCACTCAGTCATTAGCCCGAAAAACGATACATCATAACATACAGTCCCCTCTTTGAATATACTGTAATTTGTCTCATTTAATCCACACTCGGAAAATATCAAGCGTGCAATAATGAATTTCCTCTCATGTTATATAAAGTTGTTATATCTGTTTTTGTAAGAAATACATTCTGCACTACGATGAGACAGGTTCATGATACTATGTCTACAAAGTTGTTTCATATTAGGAGGAGTTAAGACAGGCACTCACGTGTGTTTGGATACATTCATACAAATTTTAAAAGTAAGATCTTAAATATTTCTGCTCCTTATTACAATACATTCATATTTGCCACTATTATTTACTACACTCTGTAACTCACAACCACATTCATTTTCACAATGTTGAAATGGAGATAACCTATTCATTTTCACAAAGTTGAAAATGAATAGGTTATCTCCATTTTTTAGACATTGCAGAAATAAACGCTTACCGTCTTGCAGCTTATTGAAAAAAGAACGATCCGGACGAATTATGGCACAGAACCGTCAGAAAGGGCAAAAGAAATCAATTTTGCACATCCCGCTCCAGGCCTTGTGGAACGCCACTCGTTGCGAGACCGTCTTAATTAAACTGCTTCGTCCTAATTAGTAGCCGCAAGCGCTGATGGCCGCCGCGTTATTATTAATCAAGAGATTTAATTTGAGGGCACCCCCAGGCACGAGCGGTTCATTAACCATTCTCTAATGACGTTTGCCAAGCCACCGACACGATGCACGGCGGTGAAAGCTTGTGCAGCAATCGCGCATACAAAGGAGATCAATGGAGGTAAAGGATCAATGCCGTTGAATCAAGGTCTCGTCAAATAATCCTTAACTTTAGATAAGGTAACCCAAAAAATTCTGAAGAATATGCAGTAATGCACTCAGACTTTTTGTGAATAATCGTTCACAAGCGCGTGTGTTGAGTGTATGCGCGAGTTTGAATTTGACTTAGAGAATTGTTGTTAAAGTTATTAAACATGTGAACGATTTTTGCATGAAAAATACAATTTTAATAGTTATTTTATCCCCAGGGCTGAAAAGTTACGGGATATTTGGAGACATGTTCGGGGAGTGTGGAACTATTTTTTCACCTCTAATTACATTTTTTGTAGTCTAACGAAAATGTTCCAACGTAGATGTTTTTAGAAATATTCATTATGTGTAGGTGAATAGTAGGAATTATGTTGCTGATATTTGTAACTCGAGTTGGCAAATTAATACCGAAGTGTAGCTGTGCCATGTCAAACCTTTTATATCAAAATAAATATCTTTGAAATAAATTAGTTATATAATCGAAGATTAACCAAATGAAGATAAATAATTAATAATATAATAATACATATAAATGTTCACAAAAATAAACATGCACCTCTTAATACAATAACAAAAAATTATCAAAGTTTTGGGAAATAATCATAGTAGGAAACAGAACCTATTGAAATAAACAAAAAAATATGTTAACCTGTGCTTATTTGCTAAAACGTATGTAAGAACAAAATGTAATCTGCACAATGTAATCTGTGGAAACGGACACTTTGAGTTAGCGGTCAATTCCATTGTCTGCCATTATTTCGAGGAATCCACTGATTTTCAAAGAAGATCGTTCATATTCCTTTTTACTTTCTTACATACATACGGAGAAATACACGTAGTATAGAGAAAGTTATATAATGCTGTGGAAAGAAACAGCGATCTTTTCAACAGGTCATTTCGCCTTCCTATCAGCGTCCAGACACATTTCGTAGAATACATAAAACTGTATTTTAGCTTTCTTATAATAAGGGATGATTGAGAATTAAATGCTTTCGTTGTCACTTAACACGTGTCAACGTGTCAAAAAGGTTCGGATACTTTTCAGTTAAGGTGTAATTTAAAAACACTTTCTCCGTTGGCCTGTACAAACTCGAGCGCGGAAATTACTGATACATCGGATGGTAGAAAATGGCGTGGAATTTACATTTGCAGCATAGACATGGATTTGAGACGTTGTTTTGTTGTACTTTTTTATTTACATCTAAGCTTTTATGTTTTGTTATATAAAAACATAAAATAAATGTTTATATATATAATATAAATAATATATTAATGTTAAATAAATGTTTGTCCTTCGCCTAAGAATCTCCGCTCCCCACAGCAGTGCGTCGCCTGCGAGTGCGATCGCACTGAGAGGGCGCTGGCGGCGTCGCGCGCCCTCGCACACGCAGATGAAAGGGCGCAGTCCTAAGGCGGCGGTGCGTACTTCACGCGGCTACCAGGAGGGGAGGGATTCGCTGCATCAATGACAGGGGAAGTGGTCGTGGAAGAGGCCGAGCGGAGATGAAGCAGAGACCACAAAACGTGATGTCAACTATCTCAGGCAAGGGGGACAACGGTGGCTGAGATGTAGAAAGAGACAAACAAGAAAAAAACTACTAGCTGGTCGACAAGCACACAAAGCAAGTAGGGAATAAAATAATGAGGTGAAGGGATGCTATAAAGTTTGTGCAGAGACATTGGAAACATTGTTTGATTGACTATATTGTTAGATTTCCGAACGCGTCAACTGCTGTGGTTATTGGTCTGGTGTAGTGTAGAACACGTTTCATCCCGAGAGGGAAGGTGTACTTCCCCATTAGAGCATGCGATTTGTAATCCACCTAGAGAGTTTTTCCCCTGCAGTTTTCCCATTTAACGAGGCATCGCCGAAGCCGGGAGTTCCAAGGTCCAACGTGGTCTCCCGAAATGTATACTTTTGCAGTGTACGCAAGAGTAAGAGGGGGCTGACAAGAGAAAAGAAAAAAGCACGCGGTCTTTAATCCGTTTATTAAGATACCGCTTCGACATTCGCCTAGTATTGATCGGAGAAACGATGGAAAACTGCCAATTAGAGCCGTCGGTTGCTAGAATTCCCCTTCAGGCAGCAACGGTATTCTACTGTGCTCTCTAGTAGAGTGAGGAAACTGGGTGCGTTGACTTAAAAAAGATAAGCAATGGAGGAAATCAGGAAAAAGAAAAGGAGATCGACAAGCAGAAAATAAAAAAATAAATAAATAATAAGGCAAAGGAATGCTAGAAAGTAAGACATATGCATTGGGAACGCAGAAACGGAACGCGACGATGCTGAGTTTAGTTAGACAATAATAGCTACGGGCGGGAGAAAATGTGAAGGCGGAAAACGAAATCATAAAGAAACTAAAGGCGGAAAAGAAAATATAAATAAAATGAAGGTGGAAAAGGAAAGAAAGGAAGTGAAACACAATGTTGGGTATCAACTGTGTGAGAGTGAGGTATTTCGTAATGTTTCCTTGAATGGTCTGCTGACGTGGTAATTCAATGGGATAGCGTTCCCGCACTAAGATGAGTGTCCATTTGGTATTGTATTGATTTTGTTTTGTTGTGTTGTTCGTTGGTTGTTTTGTATATAAAAATTGATATGTAGAATAAAAGTTTCTGTGTCCCATTAGTTTAGCACCTGAAGATGTAACAAAACAAGTTACGAAACGTTGTGAAATTACTGAATAAATGATTGTCATAAAAAACTTTGGATACTTTTATTTGTAAACATATATTGACAATCAAAGAAATATTGATTTAAAGGAAGTGAAAGCAAAGAAAAGACGTTCAAAGAATCGGGGAAAGTACGTGAGGAGGTGGGAAGGGCGCAAGACGAACCGATGTTGGTAAAGGCGAAGACGAAAGGAGTGAAGGTAGAGCGAGAGCAAACGCAGATGCCTGTATTGGCGAGGCAAAGCTACAAGGCAATGTGGGAAATTCAGGAATGTAGAGATCTTTGAATAACGGAGCTGAATATAGGTAAGTGCTGAAAGCCAAAATTTGTGAGGAAAGTGGAGAAAAAGGAAAGATGAAAGAAGATTATAGCGAGATAAAGATCACAGAAGATGGCGGTCAAAACGTAGTTGGGAAGAATCACAGAGGCAGCGAAAATATAGAACCGAATAAGAACGACTGACTGGAAGGGGAAGCAAAAAACTTTGATTGAGGCTCCGTTAGTAAGGAAGGTATCAGAGAGTCGCTGTGGCGACAAAGGCGACAGCGAAGGCGGCGCGGCGGCGGCGGCGGAGGAGGGAGGAGGAGGAGGAGGAGGAGCAGGAAAACGAGGAGCACGGGGAGGAGGAGGAAAGGGGGGCAGGAGCACGAGGAAGGGGGGGGGGGGAGAGGAGAAGAAGGAAGGGGAAGCAGGAGGCGGAGCAGGGGGAGTAGAAGGACAGGAGAGGAGCAGGAGAGAAGAGAAGGAGGAGGGAGAAGAAGGACGAGGAGAAGGAAGAGAAATAGAAAGAGGATGAGCAGGAGGACAAGAGAAGGAGGAGGAGGAGAGGAAAGAGCAAGAGGATGAGCAGGACAAGAATAAGGATCAGAAGAAGGAGCATGAGGAGAAGGAGAAAGGGAAGGAGGAGGAGAAGGATAAAGGGAAAGGAGGAGGAGAAGGGGAAGAGAAGGAGCAGGTGGAGAAAGAGCAAGAGAAGGAGCAGGACGAGAAGAAGAAGAAGAAGAAGAAGGAGCGGGAGGAGAAGGAAGAAGAGCAGAGGAGCAGAGGGGGAGAAGTAGCGGGAGGAGGAGGAGGAGGAGAAGGGGGAAGAGGCGGCGCGGCGGCGGCGGAGGCAGTGGCAGGGGAAGGCGCCGCCTGTGATGTGCCGCCTAACGACGAGCGGCCGCAGGGACACCGTCGCGCCAGGCGTCCGGGCGGCGCCAGATCAAAAGGGACGCTGTGATCCGCCGGCGATCGCCGACGAGCGGCGCGACCCTCCGCCCTTCCTTCCGCCTCGACGACGCCGACGCCGACGCCTCCGCAGCCAGCAATCAGAGACCCGCTCACCTGCGACGCAAGGCCTCTGAGCTCCTCCACTCAGTCACATCGCACCATTGAGCCCTTTGAGGACGCGAGAACTCACCTCCGATTCTGAGTTTCCCCAAGAATGTGTTGCTCACTATTATTGTTCATTGGAACGTAACGTATTGATGTAGAGGTGTTTCTGGCAAGAGTAAATGTTGTGTATCTTCATGCCCTTCTTCTCAAGAGAATTAAAGTCGAACACCTCAAATATAGCTGACCTCGACCTTAGAGAGCGCCCCTAAAATTCGTTAACCAAAGAGATACTCTACCAATAAAATATGCTAATAATATTATTATTATTAATAATAATAATAATAATAATAATAATAATAATAATATATGGAATCATGTAACTCGATCTAATATATTCAATAAGGCATACAATTGGAAATACAATAAAGCATTGTATGCTACTATTCCGCAGTGCACATGTGAAATGAGGAAAGCCTATCAGAAAGCGCAGGGTAAACATTTACGCACGATGGATATCTGTGTACACCAAAACTACATATAAAGTCATGGTCATTTGAGAACTCAAAATGTTTTAAAAGTTCATAATATTATGACTCAATAATCAATATTATACATTTCATATTTGGAAAAACAATGATGAAAAGTTTTAAACAAAGATTAAAATGTTTAATAATACTTCTACATTCTCTACTATTAGCAATTAAAACTAGTGGCAGTGAGAGCAAATTATAAGCAACTATTGAGTGACATTTGAAAAAATCTTACAAAAAAATTAGTTTAAGAAATGTAATGTAAAAGGAATAGAACTTCCTTGTAAAATAGCATTTAGTAGTAATGTCGGAGAAATCAGAACCAATTACATTAGTGAAATCTACAAAATTTAACGTACTTATTAACTAGTTTATGCAAGTATTAAAAAGGTATCGTTCATTAAAATTAACACCTTTAGAATAATAAAAATTCAAAGAAATTCTAAATATGGCTGTATATTGAACTCAGAATTACAGGCTGTATTTCTCACGAGCCCATATAACATGTTCCTTAAATCTTCTCCGAAAATTATTAAGTTTCCACCCTCGGTAATACGGCATAAAAATGGTTCTCTGCCGTTCATATTGTTTATCAGTAAGTGATACATGTACTCATCTGCTGCAGTTAGGATTAATGCTTATTCAACGATTTTTTTCACATCGTTGTTATTTTCAAATATTGGTAGAAGAGCGCTTCAATCTTCAACGCTGAATTCAGTTACTCGAAACAAGCCAGAGAAATACGAAGGCAGATGGGTAAGTAACACACAATGTTTTTGCTCAACAATTTAATTGCTACCAAAACAAAAAATCATCAAAGATCTTACATCTTTAACCTACTTTTCTACAAAGTTGGCAAGTTTGTCAAACTATTTCTGCCAGCGAATTACCAATTTCAAAATGCTCTATTTGTAGAAGTCTGGTTGGTTGAAGTACAGCGCTCTTGAAAGAATACCGCCACCTGGAGATATTGCTACGAAGACATTGTTACGCAGTCGTTTCCATACTTCCACCCTCGTCTCTGTGAATTTCGTTAGGATCATGCCCTTTGGCCCATGCATTTCGCACTACACTTCTCTGCTCTTCACAAATTGACAACTGTAACATGCACGTCATTTTTGTTTCGTAGTTCATGCTACATTCGCTAAAACTACACACGAAAACAAAATACCTGCTATACTGCGAACTTGAAACTTATTGTAGTGCAATTTCACCACTCCAGTTGCAATACCAGCGGAGAAAAAAATATTGCGCGTTACTGCGCGAGCTGCCCTCGTATCTCATCTCAGCATTTTTTCCAATTCACGCTAGCTTTTGATGTTTCATACCGCCTTTATGTACCTGTTAGAGTCCGGTCATGATCTTTCATCAGCCCATCAGTTGCCGCCTCTCCGCCGAATCTACCTTTGAGCGCACGGCGGCGCCCGCCGGGCCGGGGGTGGCAGTCGCCGGCACCTCCAGCCGCCCCTCCGCCGCGACACGCATTCAGTGGGTAAGCGGCTTACGTCGAGGGCTGAGCACTCCCTCCTCCCACGCGACGCTGTCGCAGCCTTCTTGCCGACGCCATGCTGCAGTCAACGCCACCGCCAACACTTGACCCGAACATCTCCGGCACCCGATGCCAATATTCATGGCACCTCACATTTTTACCCCTACAGGCCACCAGTTTTTCTTCTTCATTGCAATTCAACATCGGTCCTCGCATTCTGCGGGAGCCTCGCCTGTTGTTCGGAGCTTCGCGTTTTCCTGGAACGTCGCTTATTTCGCGATTGTTCCTTGATTTCTCCTGACCCTCGTTGATTTCTCGAACCTCGTTGATTTCTCGAACCTCGTTGATTTCTCGAACCTCGTTGATTTCTCGAACCTCGTTGATTTCTCGAACCTCGTTGATTTCTCGAACCTCGTTGATTTCTCGAACCTCGTTGATTTCTCGAACTCGTTGATTTCTCGAACCTCGTTGATTTCTCGAACGTCGTTGATTTCTCGAACCTCGTTGATTTTGCGGACGTCACTTATTTCTCGGACCACTTTAATTTTTCGGTCGCCCCTGTTATTTTGACCGACAAATTCTAAAATATAAAATACTTTTCTTTCAATATTTTTGCCATTTAAGTACCTCTCTTTTCTTTCTTTTCCTACCTCCCGTCTCTAACTCTGAAGTCATCTGTCCAGTGGTGTTTGATGAGTAATTTCTTCAGTGTGAACGCTACTTCTCGTAGCTTCTTTGTAATCTTCCGGTGTGACGAGTGTCTCGCGAAGGCGATGAATCCCTCAAGTTTCTACTTCTCGTGAACCACCACAAAACCCCCTATGTGTTGTCTTGCCTAAATGTATTCGCACATTCATTCTCGAATCTCACATATTTATAAATAAAAATTTTCATCAAAATTACACAACAATTTTTGCTTAAATTACATATTGGCCTTTCCGTTTTCTGAATTCCACCCCATCGTTTTTAATGCTTCTTGGCGATTTCATTACTTCTTGCCGTGTTTTTACTCCAAGAAATATTCGCCATTCACAGTTTCCATCATGATTAAGTGTTTCATTATTTCCTTTCCATATTCGTATTTCTCCCGCGATCTCTGTCAGTATCCTACACTCAACCTCATTTTGAAGAATCAGTAGTTGAAAATATCATAGTGATCGGTCTACCCACGCGCCGGTCCAAAATGAACACCACTTCTGGCACATACATTTCCCTCACAGATCTTGGACACCATTTCAGTCACCATATCCACCACAGCTGGGGTACTCAAAGCAGAGCACATCAACATCGCTACCGCAGTGACCAATTTCAGTCACCTGGTCTCCTACCGGAAACAGTAAGTGTCCCCAACTCTGCCGTTGCCGATCCCTCTTATAGATGGCTCTCGCCAGCGTAGTCGTGCGACGGGACGTTAAATGGCTTTAGCGGTCAAAGCAGCCGCGAGGAGGACGCAGGTAGAGGAGCAGTGAAATCAGCGCATCCAGCGACGCCGCAAGGAAAGGCTTTGTGCAGAGAAGGGGATGCGCGCGCGAGGCCGAGTGAAAGGGTTTAATGACATGGAAATGACGGGGACTCTGAGATATTGATGCTGAATGCTCAAAGAGCGTATCCAGGATCAGTTTCTAGAAGACAGAGTAAATTTAGATGTACGAATTCGAGGGTTAAAGACTTTGAATATGATCAGTAATAATAAATAACTCAAACGTACTTCAAACGAACATTCTTGCATTCTCGGGTGTTGTACGTAAAAAATAATTTATCAAGAATTACAATACAAAAAGTATGGTCGCAACTCTTCTTGTGGGATATATTTTCGGGCTAAGGTTACTAACCATCCAAGAACGGTGTTGGAGAACGTAATCCAAACCCTCCCAGAAGAGTAGTTTTAAAAAAATTGAAATTTCTTAGAATCTTCTGAATATCTTCACAAACAAGTCATCAGTTACCCACCAGGAGTCCCAGACGCGTCGAATTATACATCATTTGTCTGGATTAGTGGACAGGAAGTCATCCAACAGTAAGTGACGGACGGACGGACATAGCGAAGATACTCAAATTCTTTGTAAGGATAAACGGTATCATACATATGCATGTAACTGTGTCTTGTGAATGTGTATTTTCTATATCAGCGTTGTAAACAACCTTTTTCGATAAACAAAATAGTTCATAATCGGCATATTATTGCACGAAATATTATGTCGTCCCTTTGTCTACACGAAATATGAGTTATCGCTATTCACAGCCCTGTTCACCATCTAGCTTCGGAGTATAAAGAAGTCAGCGGTAAATATAATGTAAAATAGATTCCAGCGTTCGCGGTAAAATCAACGATATTCTCGTAAAAACAATTACTTTAAAAAAATAGATTATAAATATATGAACTCTTCTGAAAGTATATTTTTTATTGAAAAATATAACAAATCAATAATAAAAAAGAACATCAAAAAAATATATCACATCACATAAATATATATCGGTAGCGGTAGCTCACTGCATTAACTGATGTCACTGCAGCGCCTCTGACCGGGAGGTCCTAGGTTCGAGTCCTGAGGCGGCAGGATTCTCCACACTAGCTTTTCAGCTAGGTCGAATTCAGCTGCAGTCTGGAGGAGAATTCTAGCAGACGGCTGCTATGACCGGTAGTTTTCCGTGGTTTCTCCGATCAACACCCGGCGAAAACCGGAGCAGTACCCTACCAAACGGGCCACCGACCGCCCGCGATCTGTCCTTCCTCCTCCTTGTCCTATCCTCTCCTTACACACACACTTACACTAACATGCAATACACTACCACATATTTCGGGAGACCGGTCGGAAGCTCAGAGCTTGTCCCGACTGGAATGGTGCCCCGCTGGTGGGAGAGTTCTGGTTTGGGGGAAACCCCACTAGCCGACGGTAGGTCGGCGCCGGATCTCGCCATCCAGAGGAGAAAGATCACCGCCATCTACCGAGAAAAAAAATGCACTACACTAACGGGACTAATGACCGAAGCAGTTGACGCGTCCGGAAACACGAAAAAAATAATCAATCAACATAAATATAGAACATAAAAAAAGAACAACAAAAATAATATTACAATTATATAAGTTTGTAGATGCTTAACATGCTCGTGATTTAATATTTAAATAAGCAAATATTATAATAACTACCGCCTTTATTCTACCATATGATATCTGATTAACCGACCTTCTTCTTCAGGTATGCATGTACAACAGCCTCACATATAACATTCGCTTGTTTTACATCCATTCCATTCCTAAACATTGTATATTCTTTTTCATAGAGTTTTCTACACTTCTTTCGAATTAATGAATTTTCTATTTTTGCAACTGTTTCCAAACTTTCTCGTGGCAACGAATACATTATTTCTATAACTTTGAAGCTAATTACCATTTGTAAAAAAATTCGTTGCTTAGGTAGCACACTCACTCTTCAAGACGTGTGTTGGTAATATTTAACATTTTAGGTACAGTCCATCAACATGTTTACTGTTTCTTTGTTTACTTTATTGCAAGAAAATCTAATTATAAAATAGGTAGGCCAAGGGAAATATGTCGATCATATATTCTACAGAAAGTAAATGATCACATACATTAAATTTACGTTAAATGAAACCGTAGTTAATCGCCTTTTAAAAGCAAAATGAAATTCATAATTCAATTTTATTAACATAATTCATTTATAGTGAATTTTTTAAATGTTTTATACATGATAAAATCAATTACCTTGAAATATATTAATCTAATCGTACTTCTTTATTACAACATTAAGAGGAATTATATCATTCTGTTTCAATATCAAAACGTATTATATATTAGTATCATAAATTTTTTTAAACATTATACATTTTCATTTTCTCTAAATCAATTTTCGAAGGTTATGTCAATAAAAAATTAAGTGAGAAAAGTCAAAACACGAATAGGCACATTAAACATGTGTAAAATTTCCACTCCTTCTGTATAACCCTTCTCTTGACGACAGTTCTCTTTAAGTTCTTAGAATTCGTGAACAGGATGTCATGCACAAGATACGTTAACAGCTCCTTTAATCTCTTAATTACCTTTCGCGAGAGCCGACTGTCACGAGAAAAGTGAGGAGAAGACAGCTGAGTAAGACAAGAAATTGCGAAATGAAGGGACTTCTGGCGTGTCGCATTTCAGAATCAGAAGCAGCAATGACCCAATTTTCCCACTTCAGTTGGGACATTGATTTATTTCCGAAATATAGTTTCGAAATTAAAATGTCAGAATAAAAAACGAAAAATTACTATCAAAGTATATAATTTGGAAGAAATAGTTAATCAAATAGAACTAGACCGGGTTGATCTCATACAAGTAGGTCAGTTTTAGATCATCCCGCTTGATTATAATCACTGCTAAAAGTACCATCAGAGAAAAAATTCACGAGTTATTTTAACCAAAATTCCAAGTGCTATTATTACTAAACTTTTAGTGAATTATAATTTGTTATAGAGTGGAATAAGGAAACTGTAGCCAACCATCTATAACATATTTACTGCAAACATATATTATATTCTTCGAATTGACGTTCGTGAAAATGTAAAAGAAGAATATTAACGCAAATAAATCTCAAAGTGAAACACTAAAAAATTCGCGAAGTAACAAATATACATTGATCTAGCAAACTTTCAAATCCATCGGAGTTGGTAAAAATTCACTGATTCGTTCAATTTGTATAATCAAAATAGACAATATTTAAAGAACAGCTTTTATTAACATTTTAAAAAGTCAGTCTTCTGTCTTCCAAACCTCCCTCTCTCAATATCAAAAGAAAAAAGAAAAAATCACATACTATTGGCTACGAAAATGTTGGGATTATGCTCATTATGTTTATTGAAATGACACTACCTACGTACCGTTAGCGGTAGCTCAGTGCATCAAGTGATGTCACTGCAGCGCTTCTGACCGGGAGGTCCTAGGTTCCAGTCCTGACGGCGGCAGGATTTTCAACACTAGTTTTCCAGCTAGGTCGAATTCAGTCGCTGTCTGGATTCTAGCGGCCGGCTGCTCTGATCGGTAGTTTTCCGTGGTTTCTCCGATCAACACCAGGCGAATGCCGGAGCAGAACCCTACCAAACGGGCCATAGACCGCGCGCGATCTGTCCTTCCTCTTCCTTACACACACACTTACACTCACATGCACTACACTACCACATATTCCGGGAGATCGGTCGGGAGCTTAGAGCTTGTCCCGGCTGAGGCGGTGCCCCGCTGGTGGGAGAGTTCTGGTTAGGGGGAAATCCCACTAGCCGACGGTAGGTCGGCGCCATCTCCCGAGAAAAACGGGAACTAACGGGACTAATGACCGAGGCAGTTGACACGAAAAAAATCAATCGATCAAACACTGCCTACGTCACCTACAATGTCACCTACGGAAGGACGGCGGTGGCAGCAGGTAAGGTAAAAGGGGGCTGCGGAGGGGGCACAGTAGTGGGGCAGTGTGGCAGGTATGGGCAGTGCTGAGTGGGGGCAATGATGAGAGTGAGACAGGTGATCGGCGAGTGGTGAGCGGTCAGTTAGTCGATCGGTCACTCGCCAGGGTGTCAGTTGATCGGCCCGTCACAAGGCAGTCAAGGACGAGATGTCAGTAAGTGGTCGGCGGGCTTGAAGCTGGAACCAAGACGAATTGTGACTCCGTAACGGTTCTACGCCCCATTCTGCTGCCTTGTCGCGTCGCTCGACAAGACCTTCGAGGCGTTGCTCGCGCCTGCCCCGTCGCTGCGCGCCCGTGGCGAGGACGCCGCGCGCTCGTTCGGCTGCCTTGTCATCGCGGCGCCCTGACGCGCCCTCGGCCAGGTCTTCGAGGCGATGGTTTTTTGGTTGGTTGGTTGGTTAGTGATTCCGGGTGATAACAGCTTAGGTTCTTATTCCCGTAAGTGTAGTGCACGTTTTGCTCGGGAGATGGCGGTGGATGGCGTCCCCACTGGATGGCAAGATACGGCGCCGATCTACTGTCGGCTAGTGGGGTTTCCCCCTAACCAGGACTCTCCCACCAGCGGGGCACCGCCCCAGCCACGACAAGCTCTAAGCTCCCGACCGGTTTTCCGGGATAAGTGGAAGTGTAGTGCATGTTAGTGTAAGTGTGAGTGTAATGGGAGAGGATAGGACAAGGAAGAGGAAAGAAAGATCGCGCGCGGTCCGTGGCCCGTTTCTTAGGGTACTGTTCGAGCATTCGCCTGGTGTTTATCAACATTAGCTTTTCAGCTATGTCAAATTCAGTCTCCGTCTGGAGGAGAATTCTAGCTGCTCTGATCGGTAGTTTTCCGTGGATTCTCCGATCAATAGCAGGCGAATACCGGAGCAGTACCCTAACAAACGGGCCACGGACCGCGCACTATCATTCCTTTCTCTTCCGTGCTTTTTCATCACCTCTTACTTACGCCTACATGCACTACACTACCACACAAGCCAAAAGACCGGTCGTGAGCTTAGAGCTGGTTTCGGCTGTGGCGGTGCCTCGCTAGTGGGAGATACTGGTTTAGGAAAAACCCCGGTAGCCAACGGTAGGTAGGTGCCAAATCACGCCATCCAACGGGGGAAGATCACCGCCACCTCCCGGGGAAACATGCACTACAGTTACGGAACTAATGATCTTGGTAGTTGTCACACCTAGAAATACCAATCAATAAATCCCACCTAAAATGTCTCGTTCTACAAACCCTCCGAGCGCGCTCCGCTTGTCCGGAGACCTCCTGTGGACAGGGCGCGGTGTTTCCGCGTGGAAAGCATTTGCGCAGAGCGAGCAGGAGCGCGTGGCGCATTTTTAATTCGCTTAATGACCGCACCGGGATGACAAAGCGCTCGCGCCGCGCCGTAATGTCGCGTCGGGCTCGGATGTATGGGTAACACGGGGCAAAAAGGGGCCACCCACGGGACGACATAATGATCTAGTGATGAGTGAGTTGGGGTGGTGAGTTTGGACGGTTGAGAGAAGTGCCATAGAGTGGAAATATTTTTTTCTCGCAAAACTTCTGTAGCTTCTCGTAATGTGTGTTGTACTCCACGCTGTGGCGTTTGGGTACGTACAGAAACGCGGCAAAGAGGTTGGGGAGATGTTCTGTAAATTTGAAACGAAAAATTTCACAAATGTAACTTGAAAGACAGACTAAGTTTAGTCACATTAGGGGAATTATTGTAGAAGTACGGTGTAAGACGAAACTTCTGTAAAAAGCGTTACTATAAAATGGTTTTCAACTGAGTCTACAGGTGAGCGACTGACTCAATTGCCAGAATATAAATAATTAAGTGCTGAAATTAAGCGCAAATACCAGAAAATCTTATTGAAGACCCCTTACGGTTCTCATTCCAATGGTAAAACCCGTGTTTAAACCTTAGCAACCGTGAAAAACAAATCATATGTAGAAAGAAGGCTATGATCGGACTATCCTGGTTTCTCCGGTCAATACCAGGCGAATGCTGGAGAAGTACCTCAACAAACAGGCCATGCACCGTGCGCAATCTTTCCTTCCTCTTCGTTGTCCTATCCTCACCCCTTACTTACATGCTTGCACCACACTTGTCTGGAGGCCAATCGGGGGCTTTGATCTCGTCCCAACTGGATATATGCCCTGGTGATGAGATAGCTGGTTGGGGAACACCCACAAGCAGACGTGTAGATCGGCATCGGATCACACCATTCAGAAGAGTATGATCACCGCTACCGCACATGGTAAAACGAAGCACTGCACTTACTGAACTAATGTCCATACGAACTGACGCATCCGGAAAAACGAAATAATCAATCAATCGACCTAAAGGAATCGAGCTATGAATTACGGCAGCAAGTGGTAGCAAGCTAACGCTCTTCTTTCTGTTCTACTGAAATACCATCCTTTTTACTTTATTTAATAATAAATAATAAACAAATATATTATAAACAAAATGTTCACCTGTCAATTAATACTTATTTTATTTTGGCTGGTTCAGTTTTTATTTTACTCCCAAGAATACTCACTACTTCGGGTTTGCCATTACTTACACTTTCCCAGTGTTTCTTCAAAACATTTACTGGATTTCGTGGATTTGAAAATTACAGCTCATAGGAGGATTCGTTTGGTAAAAGTTTCATATATTTGAGAGAAATCACTATTAGTATCTAATTCTCATGACACCTCAATACTCCGAAATAACAACACGTAAATTTGGATTCATTATAGTAACGCAACAATGTCTAATGGTATTTGAATACAATAATACTAGCGTACCCGTGCCAGAACTCTCGCACGATAAACCCAACCATCTTTCCTATTTTTCCATGTCCATATTCAGCTTGTAATATGTATTTTTCTTCAACATCCTATTTTCCTCCGGCACTTGTTCTATATATCTCATTTGAATTGATAACAATGCTGTGTAACTTGTTAATACAAACTATTATTTAACGTTTACCGTGTAGAGAGATACACCCGCGTAATTAAATCGCGTAGAATATCAAGTAATTAGGTTAATTTCACATACACTTGCAGATCGTACATGCTCTGAGCAGGTGGGGTAGAATCGACAAACGTTGAACTAGCAAAACGCAATGAATGCAAACTGCAATAGAATGTTCAAGAAAATCTCATCAGAGAGATTACAGTGTGGGGAATGTTTCTTTGAAACCTCTTGTCTTTGACTTCAAAAATTTAGTTTATAAGGCGCTAAAACGCTTCGTTGAGGAATTATTGAACAATTCAGTTTCAAAAATGCGACCGAAGCGGGTTGCATTTGACATGAATATTTAAATACGTTTGTTCGACAAATCCTTCATATTTTTAAACTCATAGTGAATTCGTCACGTCTCCGAGAAGTCTCTTTCTTTAGAGACCTCATTTATAAAGATTGGTTGCGTGTAAGAGCCGCAAAAGGTGTGTATACTACTGAAATAATATAGAAAACTACTTTCTGATTTGAATATTAAACACAGAACACATTTACTATCATTTTGAACGCTTGAAAAAACTTATCTAATCAAATATGTTCTCATGCATACACACAATTTAAAATTATTTCACTTTTACACGCTCCGATCCGTACCAGTTTTAATACCAGAAAATTGTATTATTATGGGTATTTTTTACTTGTTCTTTCAATACTCATTTTACTTGTAATTTTAAATTTTACTTACAATCTTGGTCTTGTACGTGAAAGATGAAAGTTTTATGTACTTATTATGCTTATTATGTTCACTTTTCTTGTGAAAATGTTCAGAGTGTTTGGCAATTGGACCTAGGTTATCGAATACTTCTCCTTCTGGCTGCAACTCTCACTATTCGTTTTTCTTATATATCCAAAAAATAATGTTCCATTAATTCACTATTCAATAATATCTATCGTGATTTCTACGCACATCCATTCTCTCGTTAATTAACTTCTTAAACACGTTCCCGGCTCAAAACTATATGCACCCGTCTACTGCTCACATACGTCTGCCCACGCTCAGAGCTTGCATCCGTCTACCAGTTTTTCTGATGTCAGTAATACGTTTCCACCGATCGTTTATTGTCTCCATTGTTCCAACAGCATTTCAATGCTATGCTATCTTCCTCTTTTTGTATATCAGTAATCTCTGTTGTTATTAATTTAATAATTTCCCATTATTAAACGTACTTTAGATTTTAATTTAAATATCATTGAATTATAAAATATTCTTGAATATAATCAACGTATGTCATATCAACGTCACATTTCTTCCAAATTCCCCAAACTAAACGTATTTACAGAGGCGTATCTACGGTATGGCAGACATGGAACCATTCAGTAGGGGCGATATTTAGAGAATACCCACTAAAATAATAATAACCCTAATTTGAAGTATTCTGACAGGGGCGCAAATTCTATGCTTGCCATGGGCGCCTGAATACCTGAAAACACCTCTGTGAATTTGCTATCGTATTTTGTAATTATGTTGTAATTTCAATTTATTAAAATGTCATTGGGATTACATGAATCATCTCACTATTATAGTGACGGCATCCTATTTACGAGAGCAAAATACCTTCCCAGCACGCAGACACGACTTTTCGAAGATTATTACTAACGTTCCGAAAATAAGAATGCAAAAGTGAATAGTGGGAAGTCTTCGAAATTACCTTGAAACACCTAAATGTTATTCGTATATGAAACAAAATATTGGTGGATAAGGGTTTTAGGTTGCACGAGGTGGAGCATCATGAAAATACAGGTATTACCACTTCTCTGGAAATCAGGAAAACAAAAGCGACAGTATGAATGACAGACTCCAGGTTCTGCAGATGCATGAATATTTACAAGTTTGCTGTTCATTTTGTAGAACACCCTATGACTGCACGTGCTCTCGAATAATTTGGCAACGGAATTTCACTTTCTGTCGATTTTGGGTTGTTTGGAGATGTCAAAGATGTCGCTTTAGTAATTACCAGATTGGGATACTTATTTTAGAGTTCCACTCTTCCATACCGATAAGGGGAATTAAACATGATACAGGCTGAACCAATTAATTTAACACTATTAAAATAGTATTTGTATTTCATTAATAAAACAAGAATATTTAATAAGGAAACATATAGGAATAACACAATTCACATTAAATATTTATAAGACGTTTTTACTGTGTTTTAGAAATAATTTCGTTTGGTAGGTTTCACGTAATATAACACACAAATGTACTGTACTGATTACCATCGCAAAAAAACAACAAAAAACCAGTGTCACGATTTTGATGTTTTGTTCTAAGTTGTTCATTTTACTCCAGATATTTCTTAACGTTACAGATCCAAAGCAAATTTAATTTCATAATGATACTTGCAAAAGTTTTACATTTTAATAATGCAAGCAGAGCTCGGCAGTTTGGTGAACGCAATAAAGTGAAAAAATACTTTGTCTTATAATCCGTTAAGAATCGATCGCCTTTATTTACTATTTATTTTCGAGATCGAAGTGGATATAATTGATAATTATTATTAACAATAAAATAGTTTCCATAGGTAGATATAATGATTCATTTTTTACAAACTATGTAATAGCGTGTGGTGCCGAAGCCAATATATTAACGTTGATCATATAAGAATACAGATGACAAAATATTAAAAAGGTCAACGAGTAAGAAAAAACGTATTACACGTGGATAACAAGCATGCTCTATTATTATTATTATTATTATTATTATTATTATTATTATTATTATTATTATTCACATTTCCGCGCTTATGAGTAAACCTTATTTGCACATGTCTTTAAGCCACTTGCAAGAAAATTAATTACCATCAGTAATAATGGCATGTGCACGTGAAAAATAGAATAAACAAAAGGAACCTTTGGAGAGTCATCTGAGAGACTATGCCTACGAACTAAACCATCAAGATCTAAAAACAAGACATATTTGTTAGATAAGTTCCTTAAGCTTTCTATATTCGAATAAAGAGAAGAGAAAGGTTGATTAGTTACATTAGTTCTTTCTGCTGTCTTTATTTTAACAAAGGGTAGAGAAATATTGATAAACACGGAATATTTTTCAGCAGCGAAAGTGAAACAAATGATACATTCAAATGACAACTTTACATTTTCTTCTTCCTAAATTCTGAGCACAGCGTTTCAACCCAAATATACCTGCTCATCAGTGGCTGCCGCTGCTGAAAATCAATCTTCAGATGTAGCTTAGAATTTCCAGCTCCCTGGACAAAAGAATCCCGAGAATCAATCACATAATACAGTTATTAAAGTATTTTGATAAATTTATTTTAGAAAATGTTTAAAATTACGTACTAAAATGATATACAACGTTTTAATTACATCCACATGCATTTCTTATCAACATTAGAAATGTTGCGTAAGAAAATAATTTCTACCTCGTATAACCTCTTTATTGGTCATTCTGTGGTAATTAAATTTTGTCAGTTATAGGAAATATAGGAATTTAAAATTGATTTACACGTAGACGCGAGAGCTGAGAAAAATGGAAGTCGACCTCTGCTTTAAAGTGCCCGTGTTTTGATAGGGGAATTAAATCGGCAGAGGTGGCTCAGGATATCACTTGATGTCACAACAATGCTCCTGACCGGGAGGGCCAAGGGTGCGAGTCCCGACGGTGGCAGGATTTTCGAGTCTAGCTTCTCATGTAGATCGAGTTCAGCCGCTGTCTGGAGAAGAATTCTAGAAATCGGTTGCTCTAATTAATAGTTTTCTGATCAATACAAGGCGAATGCCGGAGCAGTATCCTAACAAACGGACGCGACCTGTCCTCATTCCTTACTTACATTCGCTTATACTTACATGCTCTACACTATCACACATGTTGTGAGACCAGTCGGGTCCTTAGAGGTTGTCCCGGCTGGAACGGTTCCTCGGTACTAGAAGATACGTGGGAGGAAAAAAACGTACAAGCCAACGTGTAGGTCGGCACCGGATATCGCCATCCAGCTGGGGAAAACCGCGGGCTTCTACCGCGATAAAATATTCATTTCACCTACGGGATTAATCACCTCAGCGGTTGAGGCACCTGGAAAATCAATCAATCGATCAATCGATCGATCGATCAATCAATCGATCAATCGACAAATCAACCGATCAATCGACCAATCAATCGATCAATCAAATCAATCAAGGAATTAAACAAAAACTCCGATATTTGGAAACTTAGTTTTTTATTTATTTGACTCAGCGAGCTGCAGGAGATCACGATGGATTACCCGCCATTGCCGCTCATCCCAAATGAGAACAGCTGGGGCCAACAATGTTCCCGGCAGTGGCAGAAGAGCGCAGGGAGCAGGGGGCGTTCAGCTGCCCCGGAGTGCAATATCTCTGGTCCCCGAACGGCGCGCCCAGCTGCACGTGCGTCGCCCAGCAGGTGTGTACTCGCCGGGGCCTCGGGAGGTGCCGTTGGGACAGCGGGGGACGTTGGGGCGGAGATGAACCGAGGGCAGCGAGAAGAGGTCATACGCGGAGGTAGCGCAGGTGATGGATGCAGCCGAGTAGGAAACGCAATGTTTATTACAAAACTAATTTTCCATCCTTAAAAGACGGCAACAGTTCAAGTAATTCACTGAATCATATGTGATGAACCTTTTGAAAAAAAGGTAGATCATGCGTTGACTTCGCAATGGTTCAATCCACGAAAAGTTTGCAGGCAGACAAGGCAATCGTCTCTATAACAAACATTATATATAACATTTTGTTTCAGATATAAATTAGGGCTACATTTGTACTCTGATAACATTTAATAAATTTAACCATACTGTGATGAACCCATCCTGCCGCCACGGCAACACACGCATGCGCGCAATGCGCGCAGCTCGCGGTCTGGGCACCTCACAAAGGGGGGGAAAATACCGCCACACCGAAGTGCGTCGGTAATCAGCTGACAGGTGTGCGCGTTAAATTTATCAATGAAGGGCGCCAAACGGGCACTTACCTGTCACCTGGCACCGGCATTCGAGAACCTCAAGGGGTAGGCACTCTTGACTGAGGGCATGCACGGGGTTTGCTATTACTACCACTACTTTACAATAATCACAAAGTTTTGTAACTTTAAGTGTCAATCACCTGAATGGCAAGAACACATTTATTGCTTTTGTTTCTATAATACAGTTTGGGTAAGGAATCCCCTTAAACTAAATTATATGTTATTTACATTAAATGACACCTTTCCTATTTTTTACTGTCTTTGGAATAATTACAAAATGAAAGTCTTTCGTTCACCTCTTTCGATGATTGCACAATCCGTAGTCGTCCCCGAAGCAGTCGCTGTCGCGAGCCGCACCACGGCAAGGCGCAGCCAACCGGAAGCAGCAGTGCGTGCGGTGCCAGTGCTCCTGGCTCCAATCGGTGGTTATTGGAGGAAGTCGTCTGACGCCACCCATTCCTCACCAGGCCAGCCTCAATGACTCGGATGCACAATCATTCCTTCCGGAGGCGCCGGCCCGTTGAAATCGGAATAAATTCCTGATTGTCTTTTTATACTGGGCGGCCTGCACTACTTTGGTCGACCCCCAAGTCACTGCTCCCCCTTTCGCCCATCGCTCCTTCACGTGTTGGAATTTTGAATATTATTGGCCGAAATCTTAGTTTCCAAAATATTCGACGCGAGTCGGAAGCCGATAGGGTATTTTCAAATTAACCTCATTTTCTGGGCGCCTGATTGGTGGTCTTTGTTGTGCGTGTATTTTGGCCAGTACACCGGAGATGAACAAAGCAGTCCTTTCTGCTGTCTTCGTGACGCTTATATGGGTCCTACGGGATAACTTCAACAGTAGCCGGGATCTCTATAATTTGCTTGTTCCGGTGCCTAGCCGTGCACGTGGACTGGCCGCCGTTTGCCTGAAGGGCTGTCCCCGAGAGACAATTGCACCCTAATCGTAAATCTTTTGAATCTTCTGGCACGCGTTCGCGCGTCTTGCGCTGAGCCGTGTCAAATCAGGGACCTTCCTAATCGGCGTGACAGAGGGGGAAGTTTTGGGTCCGGCGACTAGCAATGACCTCATTGCAATACTAGTTTATTAATATCCGCTAACTTTAAATAATTAAAATCACTTTAATGTGAATGTGCTCATTTACTACAAGAATAAACAGGTGTTTTATGCAAACATTTCTTCCTTTTTTATTTTTTTATTAAGTTAGCTACAACCCTTCAATCTTTGCCTAAGTCTAAAATTAGAAAAGGTTTAAAGCGCAAAAAATGATAGGAGGTTTACCAAGGAGAACAAGGCTTGTATGGAGATTAGTATAACCTATCAAAGAATGTATAAATAGTATGGCGTCTCTGCCAGATATTTTCATGTTAAAAAATTTTATTTGGCTTTGCAAATTCACAATCAAAATAAATTTTAAACATTCAGTTTTACATTTGATTGGCTCGACCACTTCCGAGAATAAAAAGTTACAAAAAATATTGTTTAAAATATTTAATTTTTGTTTCATTTCATAATTAGGTTTAATTATCGTCAATCTGATAAATGAAGTCGTAATTAAAAGAAGAGAGTTATTTCTGATTTGGGTCGTATATTAAGTTTTGAAATAGAGAAAATGTGATATTGTAGCAGTGTGGGAAAACCAAATTAACGAAAAATGTCTGAAATAGAGTAATGGATATACAATTATTCAACCTTTACATAACAGTAAAAAAAATCGAGAAATACTGTGCCCCACTGTTGTAGTTGTCATTGATAGTCTATTTTTCGCTTATCTGAAGCCACAATTTCATAACAGAAATATTTCCTTCTTCCTCTAACTCTTCTATAATATTTATTATGAACTGTGCATTCTCTTCACCTAATCGCGTCAAAAATTACTATTTATTTTGAAATATAATGAGTCCCAATTCAACAAAATAATGGTCGGAGAAGGTATATAACCTCTGGTTTACGTACTTGCTCTATCACCCTCTCAGGACTGGCAGAAATGGTCTGTTTCGCCCTTATGAATAAGGAAAGTGTGCCGGGGCTCCGTGCGTCCTGTTGTTTCTATGAGAAGATATAACTGGTGAAACATACACTGAACATGCAACATTGATACAAAGCTCCTTTCCCCAACTGCTAATGTGTCACGTAGGCACTCTTCAGCAAATACAAGCTGGGTCCAAATCAAGCGAATATGGTAATGAATTTCATACTTAGTTGTCCTACTCACACCATAGTCTTGCACATAGTCTCCATCAGCACTTTCCCACTCGTAGATAATACAATTTCTTTACGTTATTCACGTACATGCAGCTACTTCTAATAATATTTTTATGGCTTTTGAAACTATTTTGTCGGGAATATGCTGTACTATGACTAAGCTACCATCTGGGATAGCTCAGTGACAAAATAGGTTGCCTATGAAGCGTCGCTGAAATCCTATGGGCCGTCTGTGGCGGATTTTCGACACTATCTACATAAAACAATGCAAGCATTCGCGGCCGGCGTTATTAACCTTCTAGTCAGCTAGGAACGGACCAGGAGAGTTATAGGAAAATTGTCCTATTGTTGGTGCGGATGTCTGGCGCAGATTAAGACGAAACGGCTGGTAGAAGTACAAGTATGACCCACAGCCTATCATCCCGTTGGCAACAAACGGATAATCGTGCTGTTAATCAGCCCGACTTAGTACATAGCTGCGTGGAATTAAGCCACTACCCAGAGAAGAAAACTAGCGGCGGGCTGTTACGATCGGTAGTTATTTGTGGTTTCTGCAATAAATTCCAGACAAATACCGAAGCAATAAACTAACATTAAGCCATGGACTGAGTGCGACATTACTTTCCGTATCATTGTTCTCTCGACCACCTTTAAACACACATATTTACATGCAGTACACAACCATACATTTAAAGAGACCACTCGAAAACTGGAAACTGTCCCCGCTGGCAAGTGCCCTTCTGGAACCTGCAGAAAGGGAAACCCGCCAAAGTGTAGGACGGCACCGGATCTCCATTTCAAACGGGGCAAGTCACCCACCTCCCGATATAAACAATCAATGCATTAACAGGACTTACAACCAAAGTGATTCACGCGCCCGGAAACCTAAATACACACGCTCGTGCACTCCCTCTTCGTGTACTCGCACGCACGCACGCACGCACTCACTCACTCTTCGTGCACTCGCACCACCACTCACTCACTCCTCTTCGTGCACTCGCACGCACCACCTCGCACGCACTCCTCACTCACTCACTCACTCACTCTTCGTGCACTCGCATCACTCACTCTTGTGCACTCGCATTCATTCACTGTTCGTGGAGTCACTCATTCATTCATTCATTTATTCACTCACTGTCATCATTCACTCACTCGCTCGCTCTCTCACTCACGAGTAGGCAAGAGTAAGATCTAGGCTTCCCGCGACGCACTACTGTATTGTGCGTCTCGAAGGCGCTGCGCCAGTAGGTAATGGCGTCGGATTGTTTACAGCACAGTATTTTTTTTGGTCCCATCAAATTAACAAAATAGAAAACTTGACGTTTTATCGTTAGGCGCATCAAGAAAATCAAGTTTTCTTTCTCCAGAAGCGTTGGACATCACCGTTAGTCGATTTAGCTTTTCGAAATTAATAAATATAAAAAATTTAGTTAATACCGAAGGTTTTTAGTTAAATGTCCGAGATATATTTTAACTAGGACTATGTAAAGGTAACATCATGCTGGTGAAACGTATATGTAAGTGAAACGATTCATCTGTGTCTAGATGGGAAGAGTTGCTTAAAAGATGGTCCGGAAAGTCGTATTTATTGAGTTAACTGTGAGAGTGTAGTTGCTTGGTGAACGGGGTACAAAATAAAATTACACTTTTAAACCGTAACATTAAATTTTAAACTGTAACATTAGTTCATTTTGTAACTTCCTATACTCTGGTACGTTTAAACACAATAAAATTGCTTTTACATCTAAGATCTATTTACTGATCACATGAAACGTTCAAATTAGCCTTCTCTTGTCTTCACACCTTGCCCCAGATTTTACGCAATAGTTGCCGAAGTGATACTGATCTGCGAAATGGCAGATTGATTCATCTGCAACAGCCGAATACAACGTAGGTTTTGTCTGACTCCGATATAACTTATCAAAGTTTCCAGACAGATGTATTAATGATACATTCCGTGTGTCTTCATTCATAGCCTCGGGGTAAGCAATTTGTAGTATTTAGTGGTGAAGTTGGATAATTCCAAGGCATTTCTCTTTTCGAGACACACACATTCTGCCGTGTAATTCATAATAATTTCTGATCGAATCGAATACAATAAACTAAAATAGGAAAGGAAAAACATGCTTTCCAAAATGAGACTTTTGAATTAAAAAAGTATCTAAATACTGTACAAATTCTAACAGAGGTAGATGCATGAATATACCACGCAAATACGGATAAAGTACAAATGAACGTTCTATTCTAATCCCATACACAACAAATCATACACCAAGTTCTCAGGAGTTCATTAAACGGAATTATTACGTTCATGTATCTCCATTTGCTTCCTCTGATGCAACGTTGTGCTTCAAAATATTTTAGAGAATGGAAGCTGGATGATCTCAGGCTTACTTCATTTTCTGGGCCATCCACGTTCCTCGCCCCCACCCCCGTGCCAACCGTAATCCCGCCTCCTCCCCGTCCACGGATTTCCCTTTTGGTCATCGATACGGGCACTTCAGCCCTCTAATGAATGAACGAAAGGACGCCATCTCCTCTTACGCTGCGTAAAGCTGTCCACTTATTAAAGCAGAACCCACCGCCGCCGCGAGCCATGTATCGGCTTTTACTGATCATCGACCGCTTCTGCAATCATATTCATTTTCCGCTTCGTGTACGATGGATTACGCTTTATAGAAAACACTTTGATGTTATGACTTACAGTCACTCCACATACCACAACTGATGAAGTAATAATCGCTCTCAAATACAGTCCGTAATTCTGAAACGTTCAATGAGAATTAAAATAATTTCCATGATTATCATGGTCGTATGACGAGGCGATATAAAGCGTGAAATTAAAATTCGTAAAGTACAGGATGTATTCTTGTTCTACTGTATCTTTAATAAATTTGTGATCTTTGAAAGAGGAGTACGATTGAATAAATCGGATTGGAAATGATCTCACAAATATTATGATTCAACAAGCTAAAAAGTACTTAATAATTATGGAAATTGAAGAGGAACAGTGAACATAATTACATTTAAAGCTAATAAATACACTAAGTATTCATTTAAGTTTAACTTGAACACGCATACAGTTTAGTTTACATATCATCAAAGATGATAAACAATATCAGTTTATTTCAGTGCGTCACACTAATGCTGATTTCCTCTAAAGGTATTTTATAATCTAGCTAGCTTGTCAATTTTTGTTAATACTAAAGGATACTTTTATTCAATAAGACACCATTTAATTATTAACACAAAAATAAAAGATGTGTTGAAAGAGAGCACGGTGTAGAATAATTGTTACACTTTGAATATTCGCACATCTGTACCTCTAATATTGCTGCGTCGTATTTGTTTACACGGATCTAAAAATTAACTAACTATAAGCACCCAATTTCCGAATGTGGTGACAAATCGGTTCTGTCAAACTTTGTATCTTAATTTTCAAATCACGGTTTGGCCAACGTGTTTATGAGATGCAATTTTTGTGTTGGATATTAGGATTAAAAAACATAAAAGCCAGAACGTATGAGAGTCATTAACGATTTGAAAGCGGACACGTAGTAACCTCTTTTATTCTCTTCTATGGTCTAATAATACAAAAATAACAAACTGCCTGCAATCGTTTTCGTTAATAAACTGTCAGCACGAAATTTACACCAAACGTTTCACCAAAAATAGAACACGGTTTTTCCTTTCCAAATTTTCCTTATATACATAAAAGAACGATAAATTATGTTCTTATCATTTCCATCACAAAGTATATCATTAGGGTTAAATCCTTAATATATGATGGTGATGATGTAAAGATAGAGTTCTCCTTTAACTTCATTACCGGTATTCACCGAAATATCCCGTCAAAGTAACAATGTAAGATTAATGATGACAAGAGAAGTAGAGTGAAAGGAGTAAAACAATTCAACAAAAAATAATGAAGAAACAGAGATTCAATGGTGGAGGTGCAGGGTAGAAAAACTAGTAACCTAGAAAATTTAATGGAAGGCCCATTTTTTCGGCTGCCAATTCAACATGAAATTGTAAGATAATTGTAATAAACCTCAAATGCGGAAGAGGTCATTCACTGCTATGACGCCATAGACCGTATCAAGTGTATGAGAAACTGCACTTAACCATGGCAATGTTACATGAGTTACGGAGAACTCTAAAAATGATTTTCATTAAAACTGAGGGGAAAAAAATTCCTCAAAATGTAATCTTTAGGAATCTCAGATATTATAATCTGAAGGAAAGAGCGATGATCTCTACTTCACTTCCCCACCTGCAGCGAATGTAAGAACAAACTAAAAGGAACTGACGATATAATTTCATACGTAGTGTTAGTTAAAAAAAATAAAGTTATGCAATACCTCATGAATAATGAATATAAAAAACTCAAAATGTTAACCTTTATAATCAGTGACTGAAGAAGAATACGTTGACTCGCACTTATTCTACCTTCATCACATGCGAGAAAACCTTGTGTAATCAAAACACGTTGTTGTAACCCGCTAAAAATGATCCTACATTTATACACTTATTACGAGCGGCAGTGGTCAGACATTACATTACAGAGATGAAATATTTCAAGAAGCTAAATCAACACCAAAGAATGGCCCTTACACTCAATTTTAAAGAGGGTGGAAAAATTGATCGTTTCCGAAATTCAGGTGTAAGGATATGAGCAAAAACGAGGAAAACATGATAATACTGATTTTAAGCTGAGACCTCGTTTTGTTGAAATAAGTTATCATTATGTTTTTGATGATTAGAGATTAATCGACTCCTATATTATTTCAGTAGTTTACATACATTTTGCGGTTCTCACACACAACCAATCTTTACAAATGAAGTCCGTAAAGAAACAGAATTTCAAGGACACGTGACGAACTGCACTTTGACTTTAAAAATACAAAGGATTTGTTTACAAACTCGCATATAAATATTAAAATCAAATGCAACCCGCTACATGCGGTCGTATTTTTTAATCTATATCCTTAAATAACTTCTACACAAAGGTTTTAGAGCCTTAAAACGAAACTTTTGAGACCAACGGCCACAAAGAAACGTTCCGTCGTTAGTCTACAGGATGAGATCTTGAACATTTTATTACATTTTTACTGGTTCGACCGTTCTCAATTCTGCCGCACATGTTCAGAGCCTGTAGAATCTGCAACTGTGTGTGAAATTAGACTAATTATTTGATATTCTACGCGACTGAATTACACGGGTTTACCTCTCTGCTCGGTAATTACATGAAAAAGAGCAGTTTGTATGGACACGGTTTGTTGGATTGTTATCAATTACAAGGGATTATAGAACTAGTGGTGTTACAGAATGGCGCAGACATTCTCGTAGTAAAAGTTTCTTATTTCCTTGGTATGGATTGGCTTTACGGTCTTGCCTCATTCTCTTGCCAGCTTCCATATATCGTCGCCCAAAGTATATTTTTTTAAATTTTCCAACTTTTCGGTTTTCTAATAGTAGAACCGAAATTTTACTTTACAAATACTAAGGAACAGTACCTTGTTCTAAATAAAAAATTTCATTGAAAAAAATTTGAAGTCGTTTTTAAGGAAATGTCGATTAAGTGTTACTGCAAATAAGTAATTTGAAACTTTTTTCATAGGAATCTATTGAGTTTTCAAAAAACTTCATTTAAAGTCATTTGAAACACATGCACTCGCAAATGCAATAATGCATAATCGATCGAAATGTGCATATTAACGACGTCAGGGATAATTAAAAAAATTACATTCGTGATTTTTTGGCGAAAAAAAGAAAGATTACCAATATGAACTTTACGTCTTATTAAACAGTGCACAATATATTGGAAAAGTTTAAAGAAAAAAATTGGAGAAATGTTTGAGAAAATGGCCTTTTTTCTGAAAATGCAGAAATTTTAGCTAATTTTTACAGAAAACTGTTGAGTTGTCGAGAAACTTTATATGACATTATTTAAAGTATATTTACTCTTAAATATAATAATATTTAGAAATTCCTCTAATGTAAATATTACCGACGTGAGAGATATGTCGAAAAGTACACTTTTGTAAATTTTGAAAAAACAGAAGAATAGAGCAATATGATGTTTATGTCACCCTATAATTGGCTCTATCCCAACCAAAAAATTAAAGAAAAAAATTGGAGCCGTCTTTGAGAAAATCTTGTTTCGAAAGAACTATTTATGTACAACAAATTTCACATGAACGAAAAACCTTTGACTTCAATTTTATAGTTGCAGGGGAAGTCTTCAAACTTGCAATTTTCGAAAATTTAGAGTTAACCGTAAGAATCGAACCAATGCCGCTTTTATAAGCGTATTTTACTTTATTCTTACAAAAAAATAAAGAAAAAATTTGGAATCTTTTTGAGAACATTTTTGAAAAGTGCGGGGGGCTTTCATGTGAAGTACCCCTAAATTTAAAGAATGTTTTTTCAAAATTTCAAAGCTTCAACTAGAGCCAGATGGAGAGGGGTTTCTTCAATTTTGAAAAAATCCTACGCATGGTTTAGGCGCTAGTAGTGTTCAGAATATACGAACCCAAAACGTGTATTTCCGTTGAAATCTGGAAATCGATTTTCTGCAGCATACATAAGTTTTTTATACTGCGTATGTTACTCCGTATATACGTATGTATACGATAAAGTAACAAGTGATGGAGGATAAGAGAGTCTTGATGAAAAAGAAATATTACAGGCTTAATATGGAAATGGAATATAGGGAAGAGTGTGTTTTTTAACATGCGAGAGTTGTCGCACGGGTACGCTAGTTAAGTTCATATTCTTGTTTTTCTTGAAGAACCTTGATGTATACAATACGAGTCAATTCCGATTATCAGAATGCTGAACTCCCGTCTCGCTTGCTTAACTTCTGCCTAGAGCAGAAAAAACGAGTTGACACTCATTTGTGAAGTTGACACTCATTTTTCGCAGACGCGAAAATGTTTTCGATGCAGCTAATGGAATCCTGGGAGACTTTAATAATTATACATTTTTTTCTAACATTTCTGTACTTTATATCCTAATCTCTCTAAACTTCATATCTACCAAATTTTTGTAACTCTAGGTTTGACAGAAATTTTGCATCAATACAAAGTGTTTGTTAGATCCGGCTATAATTATTTTAATTTTTTTACGGAGTTACATTTTTATGAATTTTATTAGTGTGCTGCCAACAAAGTATTTCGGAGCAAAAATTATCACAATTGCTGACAAATACACAGCAGTCGTGGAGGTATTGAACATCTATCAAGCGCCGAGAAAATCCCTCTTGTATTTGATTTTCATGAATGTATTCGACTTTCATGAATTCATCATAGTAGCTGTGTTCCAAACACGAAGAAAGGTTTCGAACTCATCGGCATACCGTTTTATCAGACAGAGAAAAACATGTCTCTAAAAACGCGCCAGACCATTTTCATTAAATTTTTTAAAATTTTAGAAAAATTGAAATTAAAATTTAGCTAAAATTAAAATTTAGTTAAAATTTAACAAAAGTTTTGGCACCTTCGTATAATGAAGATTTAATATAGATTTTTGCACATGAAAACTGTTTCCCATAATTAATTAATTAATTTTAATTTTAATTAATGTTTTTATGAAATATTTTTGAAAACAATAGCCGTTTTCACTCAATTTGACTTACAATGGCTAGAATATTTTTTTCGAAAAGTGCTCCAAATGTTTTGTTTACATTTTTTGTACGGATATTGATAAATGAACCGAATATATTTATATAAATGCCATTTTGTATATCCTTTGTGATCTGTAGGAAATGTAGATATTTAAATAATCGTACTCCATTTTCTCGCCGCAATAAATGGCATTTTGCCCATAGTACAAAAAGGATAATAGCCAATATCTGCATCTGATTTCCCTAAGCAAAGAGTTTTTATTACATAGGAGCGAATATATTCATACCCACTCTTACCAAGAACGCCCATTGCTACCGGGATTGATTGATGTATTGATTAGTGATTCCGGTCGCGTCAATTGCTAAAGTTATTAGTCCTGTAAGTGTAGTGCGTGTTTTATTGCAGGAGGTTGCGGTGATCTTCCCCCGCTGGATGGAGAGTACCGGTGCCGACCAACTCTTGGGGTTGCGGGTTTTCCCCAAGCAGGTATCCTCCACCAGCTGAGCACCGCCTCACCCGCGACAAGCTCTGCCTCGCGGCATATGCATTTTATGCATGTAAGTATATGTGAATTAGGTGTAAGTAAGATTGCACGCGGTCGTAGGCCCGTTTGTTCAGGTACTGGTACGACATTCGCCGAGTTTTAAACAAAGGCACACTACGGAAAACTACCGCTCAGAGCCACCCGGTCGCTAGGATTCTCCCCCAGAGAGAGTCTGAACTCGACATAGCTATGAAGCTAGTGTCGAAAATCTTGCCACTGTCGGGATTTGAACTTAAGGTCCTCCCCATCAGAGGTACTACAGTGACATCTACTGATGTTCTCAGGCACCCAAGTCGGTAATCTCCGTACTAAAATGCAACTTAATTTAAATCATGTGAGTCAGGACAGATTTCCCACAGTCAGAAATCGTGCTCAAATTGTATTTCTCCCCGCAGTACATCACACAGTTTTCAACTGTGTTTTTGACGTTTTATTAATAAATGGTAATGTGTAGTGAAGCGCAACGAGCGCCTAATTTCTCACCCGTGCTCCTGATTTCTCACCTATGTCATTCTTCTACGTTTGTCACCTTAGAGCTCTTTGATCCAGGACTGGATGTAATTCTCTCACCAGCAGTAATGCACTTCCGAGATTTTTTTGCTGTTTTCTTATAACTTACACAAGATGACACCCATTCCTTATTTCTTCGAGAGACAATTATCTTTCAAGTTATTTCAAATTGTAAAAATGTTTATAAAATGGCTGTATAATGTAGAAACAATATTAATTAAAAAAGAAGTAAATATAATCAAAAAGTATTGTTTTCATATGAAAATTTCGTTAGTCGTACAGCAGGGACCCACGTGGCTGTTTCTTGAATAAATAAAGGTCGGTGCATCTCAGGGTGAAAATAAAGTCGAGTGGGCGGGGCCGCGCAGAGTGACTCGGGCGCCGCGGCGCGCGGCGTCGGCACCGACGCCGCCGCGAGCAAACGAGCGGGACGGCCCGCGCCGTTTGTGAGGGGATGATCCGGGCACTTAACGGAGACCCCAGCCCCGGCCCCGCCCGACCCGGCCTCCCACGGCCCCCACCGGCCCCGGACGGCCCGACACGGCCCCCGACACGGCCCCGACACGGACCCGACACGGCCCCGACACGGCACCCGACACGGCACCCGACACGGCCCGACACGGCCACCGACACGGCACCGACACGGCACCGACACGGCCCCGACACGGCCCCGACACGGCACCGACACGGCCCTGACACGGCCCCGCACACGCCCCCGCGCACCGCACGCCCCGCCCACCGCCCGCACACGCCCGCACACGCCCGCAACGCCGCCGCTACGCCCCGCACCGCCCCGCCCACCGCCCCGCACCACCCCGCACCGCCCGCACCGCCCCGACGCCGCCCCTTCTGCCCGTCCGCCTCCGCCCTCCTCATTCCCGCCAGCCTGCTGACGTTATCGGCGCTGCACCCCGCTTACCGCACTGGCGCACTGCCGTCCCTCCTTACAAGTCTAAATAGAAAATTGCGGGTGACGTTCTAACACATAAATCTCTTTAAAGAAGAAGTCATTTCTTTACTTCATTTTATTTATGAAGCCGAAAAAGCTAAATACCAATATTTCGAAAGGAATTACATTTTGTGTCTCGATGAACCATCTCTAAATGTGCATAATTGATCTAGCAAGCATTTGACAAGGGAAACGAGACTTCGTCGTTTCTAGCGTCTTTTGCTCCATCCGAGGAAAAAAAAAAAATACTTAGGATCCTTTTTGAGAAAAAATGTAAGTTATCAACTACAGGATACATTTACGCAGAAACGACTCAGTTTTCAAAACCTTTAGCATACCTTATTTAAAATCTAATTATTTATAAGTTCTAGGAAGACGCCGAAAAAAAATGCATTTTTGCAATTTTCGAAAATTTAGAGTTGAACGAAAATGAGACGCGCCATTGTAGGAGACTATTCTTCTATCCGTTGAAAAAGTTAAATTCAAAAAGTGAATCCATATATGAGAATATTTTGAAAACGTTGAGACTTCATGTATAGAAGTCTCAGAATCAAAATATCCGTTACAATTTCGCAGGACCTCGAATTTGGTCAGATCGATTAGGCTTGCGGGGGATTTCATCCCTCAGGTGTCTCCCGTAGAAAGGTACCGCCCCAGCCAGGATATGCTCTAAGGGTCCAACTGAACTCACGACGTGTGTGGTAGTGCGTGTAAGGGGAGAAGTTAGTAAACCGAAGAAGATGGGCAGATCGCGTGCTGTACTTGGTTAGTTTGTATGGGTAAGATCCGGCATTTGACTGGTATTGTTTGGAGAAAACGTTAAACTACCTATTAGAGCAGCCAGCCCTAGAATTTTCCTCCATACGACTGAATTCGATCTAGCTATTTAGCTAGTATCGAAAATCTACCACCATCGGGACTCGAACCTAGTACCTTCCGGTTTAGAATTGCTGTAGAGACAGCGGCAAAGCTGGCTTTGTGCTAAACTCAGGAGGTTTTGCTCCTGAGTTATATTACGAATTGCTTGTAAGTTCTTCACCTACTTTCATAGAACATATTATCCTCGTCTGTTCGCTTATTTTGCTCGTTACTTCCATGAAATTGGCCTTTGATGGGCTTAAATAAATATTAGGTATGTATAAGGTGTGAGTGTACAAATTAAAGAAATTGCGTCCCTTGTGTTTTACTTTTTAACAGGATGTTCCGAAAGAAGTTATACTTTAAATTGCTTCCTTCTCTCTGAATGCTAAGATGTCTTTCACCTTTAAAGAAGAAAAATAAAACTCCACCCACTAAAGAAGTTAACAGAAGTTCAATCGAATCCTGCAGCAATTTTTTCTTCCAAAATGCGATTTTTGTAGTCGCAGTTGTTTGATCTTTCCCTTCTTAAATATGATTTATCGACGCATCCACAGAGTTTGTCAAACGAGAGACTGAGCGAACCCACAAATCAAACATCCAGAAAATAGTGCCTTCGGGCACTGATACTCAGTTCTCGTAGAGGAGTAATTGGACGTAATGTTATTTCCTCGCCTAAGGAGCAATCACTGCCCCGAGTAATGAAAACGTATCGACCCGCTAGGGGGAACTGGGATGTGGGCAGTGGGAGGTGTGGTGTGTCTTCTTCTATAGGATCGCCCGGCAGGTGCGTTGCCAACAGTTTACTTTTCGCCCGAGAGGTATTATTGCGATGTTGTCTTTTCGAAGTCTATTCGCTTTTTTCTATGGTATCGCGTTTCCACTGCCTTTTCCTTTCTTTCCCTCAACATCTCAATATCCACAATGCCGCAAGCTCCTCGCAGTCCAGACACACATTCACCAGTATTTCTAGTCTAATCTCCATCATGAGGAGCTCACGCCAATTATTTTTTTTACCATCTTACATTTACCTTCCTCTCCACCTTGTCTTTTTCTTCCTTCATCTAGTTTTCCTTCTTTGTTAAATGTATTCATGCGCATTTTTTTTCCTATTTAGTTCCTCACCGCTTCGCTTATGTCTTATTCTTGAGCCGTCCCGGTTGTTTCATTCTCCCTCACTTCCAGTTCGCCCTTTGCGTTCTGCATTCACAGCCTTATATTTTCTCTCTCCCTCAATTTCTCTCTCTCTCTCTCTCTCTCTCTGAATTTCTCTCTCTCTGAATTTCTCTCTCTCTCAATTTCTCTCTCTCTCAATTTCTCTCTCTCTCAATTTCTCTCTCTCAATTTCTCTCTCTCTCAATTTTCCTCTCAATTTTCCTCTCTCTCTTTTCCTCTCTCTTTTCCTCTCTCTCAATTTTCCTCCCTCTAATTTTCCTCTCTCTCTTTTCTCTCTCTCTTTTTCTTTCTCCCTTGCCGTTTGCCACTATTTATGGTTCATTCCAAGGATCACCTGCCGCCCAATTTCATGTTACCCCAATGTCTCACTCCTCCAAGTTCCTTTCCTCCCCGGACCTCTCCGCTCCCTCCAGCCAATTAACCGTTTGGGGAGGTCGTGGAGGTGAGAGGCTAGTGTGCCTGGGCGGAATCGAGAGGTTGCGAGGAAAGGGCCATCAGGAACTGAAGCTCCACTCCGCCACTAGGCGGCGTCCAGGAGAGAGCTCCTTCCACCTGAGGGGAAATACTCTGCCGGAGGGCGGTGGTAAACCTGTGGGGTAAAATCGTTATTACCTACCTTGTGGATTTCCGGAATTGAAGCCTTTGCAACGATACTAAATATGTAGTTAACTACTCTATCTTGAGCGAAACCTCGAGTCAGATTAAACAGCTCTCAGTATAGAGCGAAATGAAACATATTTCACTTCTCTTGTTTCTTAAAATATCACATAAGATTCAAAATAACTGAACGAAAACTATGACTTAAGTACACTATAATTCTACTTCATGACTTTAGTAGTGTTTTACTGACCTTATTGCACACTACTGCAAAAGCTTTCCTTTTTTCTTTAAATTCCATTAATACTCGGTGAATTTCATGTCGCTACTACGTTTCCCTCTATAAAACGGCTCCAGCTGTATTATAATTTGCTCGTATAATTACATTTCTCGTTAGGGTGTCTTTTTTTCTATGAGGCACGCTCTAAAAAGATTGCATGCCACAAAAGAATTTGGGATTTTATGTTTCCCAGCCTCTGAACATCGCAAATACTTTGTCATGTATAGAGAAACCCGAACATTTTTGCAACCGTTAGATAAGAGTATTATTTCAAAAATTCGATGCTATAAAATACATTCAGTATTCCATGCCTTCGTAACTTCCATTGTGACATTATTTTAGATAATAAAATTGTTTTACAATCGTGCAAATCCGACACATAATAAACCATACAGCAATGATGGATGTTGCAGTTAACTGGGTTCAATTATTTCCTACCATAATTCGTTACCATAATATCATTCACCAAATTGAGATTGACAGAATTTACAGAAAGATAAATATTCCTTTATCTAATGGAATGGTTAAATTGCCTCTGGAGACGTAAGTAAATACCCAATTTCAATTTGCCCATGAAGTCTCTCAATAAAAAACAAGGAACCAAACGAATAGCACAATTTTCATTTCCTTGCTCTTACATACTTTCAGGCCGCAACCCCATAATGGAAGTATAAACATTCGATTGATTGATTGATTTTTTCGTGTTTCCGGGCGCGTCAACTGCTTTGGTCTTTTTTAAGAGAAAAAAGATACGCAAAAACTTACAAATAATGGTCAATAATGGTCAAAAACTTACAATAATGGTGTTACAAATAATGGTCAATACGTAAAACCTCTGTAATGACAGAACAAAGACACGCCTATTATAAGGTGCGACTTGGAATTTTTTCTTGGACAATTTTAATTACATTAAGCTGTATGTACAACGCACAAGGAAAACTGCTGCTCCGAATGTGCTGACGATTTTGCTTTTTTCTTCAGAATATTAAAACCACAATAATGAACACTCTGTTTTCAATATTAATTAGAGAAGCGGTGTCCTGCTGCATATCACCATTTCTATTGTAACTAATATTGTTCCATAAACTCGAAATCCGTGCTGCATTCAAATAAATAAAAAAAGAACTCGTCCTGAGGCAGGTGGCAGCATGGCGATCGAAACAATGGCATGTGTGCCTAGGACGCGGCGTCACTTGGACAGCCAAGTAGATACTGTCGTGGATTTCTATTGTTAGTAACGTTTATTTTGGTTAATAGAAATCGACGCCTCTCAAGATTTTCCAATTTTTTTCATACTTGCTCCGTGAAACATACTTAGCATAGTCTTGGATGTCATTGTAGAACACATTGACGTTCTCTTATTCACTTACGTTTTTTCTTTGCTGCACTAAACTAAACCATAATACACAACTATTTTAATGAATGTTATTGTATTTTATAATAGTCTGAAAATATGAATTAACCTCAGAAGAAATCGACATTGCCTCTCATCATACATTATTGAAATGAGTCCACTCGTTCTCCACCAATAAGCAACATTTCCTGAGTCGACGCCGTCAACAAAGTCAACTTGTCACCAAACATTACCTATTGTTATTCAAATCTATCCGACAAAGAAAAGGAGTGCTTTGTTTCTTAGCCATAAAATTGAATTAACAGAAATTAAGTGATAAAGTTATTTGTAATGCCCTGAAACCTGGAGATTGATATACTTGCCCATCACGATCATGGGCAAAATTGTTATAAAATGTTAATAGGCTCCCAGAGTTACCTGAAAATTTTGTCAGCCACATTTGCAGACTTGGTTGATAAATTATTTGAGATGAAGATAATATAGAATATCATTAACACGGTAATTATCTGAGGTTTTAATTTTGCCTGTCACTTGTCCACAGATCTTTCTCACATGTTGTGGCCACTACATTTTTCACCCTTCCAAAATCTATTCATTTCATCCGGGATCGAACCCGCAGTCGGGGCGTTGAAACGCTAGTAAGCATAGCACCACCCACACCCACACACATCCACTTTAAATTGTGGTTTCATGTATTATTACAATGCAATTATATGTTAATGCAAATATAAACTTGTTGCTTACCGGCCACGATACAGTAGTTCGCATCCCTTTAATGGCCAAGACGTTCTAGACTTCATTTGAGATTTTTTTGAAATCAATACTCTGCAGCGACAAAAAGTGTCACTGCCTCAAGAAAAAATCTTTATACTGGTTTCAGATTAGACATACCGATATTCACGGACCTATATACGCACACATCTCCCTTGAGAAGTAGCCATTTGGGAATCATGAGCTGAAATGTTTGAGACTGTGTTTGGAACGGATTCAGGACGGGAACACGTAACTTGGCATTGGATACTAGCACGGGCCAACGCCACTTCCCGACGCAATATAGATACAAAGGCAGAACATATCAGTTATAGTTCAGTACAGTACTAGTTGCTTCACCTAACAAGAAGAAGGAGAAAGAAGAAGGTGGAAGAAGAAGAAGGTGGAGGAAGAAGAAGGTGGAGGAAGAAGAAGGTGGAAGAAGAAGAAGGTGGAGGAAGAAGAAGGTGGAGGAAGAAGAAGGTGGAGGAAGGAGGAAGAAGGTGGAGGAAGAAGAAGGTGGAGGAAGAGAAGGTGGAGGAAGAAGAAGGTGGAGGAAGAAGAAGGTGGAGGAAGAAGAAGGTGGAGGAAGAAGAAGGTGGAGGAAGAAGAAGGTGGAGGAAGAAGAAGGTGGAGGAAGAAGAAGGTGGAGGAAGGAGGAAGAAGAAGAAGGTGGAGGAAGAAGAAGGTGGAGGAAGGAGGAAGAAGAAGAAGGTGGAGGAAGAAGAAGGGGAGGAAGAAGAAGGAGGAGGAGAAGAAGGAGGAGGAAGAAGAAGGAGGAGGAAGGAGGAAGAAGAAGAAGGAGGAGGAAAGAGGAAGAAGAAGAAGGTGGAGGAAGGAGGAAGAAGAAGAAGGTGGAGGAAGAAGAAGGTGGAGGAAGAAGAAGGTGGAGGAAGAAGAAGGTGGAGGAAGAAGGGGAGGAAAAAAGGTGGAAGAAAAGGGGGGGAAAATAAGAAGGAAGCAAAAGGAAGCAGAAGAAAGTAGAAGAAAGCAGACAAAAACAGTAGAAAGCAGACGAAAGCAGAAGAAAGCAGAAGAAAGCAGAAGAAAGAGAAAACAGAGAAAGCAGAAGAAAGCAGACGAAAGCAGAAGAAAGCAGAAGAAAGCAGACGAAAGCAAATGAAAGAGAAGAAAGCAGAGAAAGCAAAGAAAGCAGAAGAAAGCAGAAGAAAGCAGACGAAAGCAGAAGAAAACAGTAGAAAGCAGACGAAAGCAGAAAAAAAGAAGAAAGAAGAGAAAGAGAAGAAGAGAAGAAAAAGAAGAAAGAAAGAAAGAAAGAAAGAAAGAAAGAAAGAATGAAGAAACAAAGAAAGAAAGAAAGAAGAATCTGATTCTTCCAGATCAACACTGAGCTGCTTCCGCCCCGCCCCGTCTACGAAGTCTCCCGGCCCCTGTGCGCAACGCCAGCGCGAAGGCAGGCGGGGCGGAAGCTCGGCCGCCGTCGAAAGGAAGGACGTGATGAGTGCAGAGGCAGCGCGCGTCGCTCGCTCGCGTCGCGTCTAAACTCGTTTTGGTTCAGCGCTCGCGCGGAAGAACGGAACTGGGTTAGCGCAAGATGCGCCGCCTGCCTGCAGTTAATGCCTCCGCGCCCATTCAGGAGGGGATGTAATCGTAAACGCAGCGCCAGCAGTGTTTCAGCTGACAGAGCAGAGTGGTTTTAATGAATAAAAGAAATAACTAGATAGTGACGAGAAGGTTTGCAAATTCTTGTTTACGTGTTTATAAATAAAGTTTCAAAAAATATTGTCCTAAACTCAAAGTATTTTTTAAATTATTTTCATTGCGGAATTATGCATATTTTGCAGCGACCCTCATTATTAGAATTAGAAGGGACAAGGATAAATATGAAGTATTCAATGTTTTGATTTCATTATATTCGGGATAATGTCATCTTCAATTTAAGAACGTTTAAACGCGTTATTTATTCATTTTTATTACACAAGGTGAGTCGCCTAGCTTCAGCATCGGCATTTTTGGGCGGTAGATGTTATTACAATGCAGTTTTCATAAAAGTTCATGAGTGAATGGGGCTAGTTTATATATATATATATATATATATATATATATATATATATATATATATTCATTTCCATTTATCACTTGTATTTTACGAGATACTGAGGTAACTTTGTTTATTTTTTGTTTTTTCAAATGGAATTATACATACTTTTTAGTCTATCATGGCGAGCGTAAAAAGACGAATCCAATGATACACATATTATCGTGTGTTAGATAAGTATCTTTTCGAGTAATTTTTATTTTTGCGACTCGTGTTTAACGCATATTGTAACGCCTCGAGTGCTCGTTAGCAGAGAGAGCGCTGCGCGACCTCGAGTGGTGGACTGTTACATTCAATATATCCGTTAAATACGAGTCGCAAAAAATGAAAATTTCTTAAAAACAAAGTTACCTCACTATTTCAAAAATACAGGTGATAAAATGGAATCGAATACATACATCATTGAGCCCCAATTTCTCATGCACTTATTCAAAACTGTATTGCAAGAACTTCAACAGTTTAACAAGAGGTGCTAACACAACAAGAGGTGCTTAGTTACGTTACAATGCATTTATTTAGTTATTTAAAAAAATGTTATCATAGGCCACTTATAATGCGATTTCTCTTGGTTTGCACAAAAATTGTGGTTTCAAATGGCCTGTAAGGTACGAGTTTTTACTGCTCACCTTAAGAAGTACTTCTTAATAACAGAATTATGCAGTGTTGCTGGAAAAAGCGACATTTTCGGCGGAAAAATTTATTGCCATGCCTTGGTAACGAAAAAGTAAATTAATACAGTTACTAAATTTAGAAAAAAATCCTTTATCACGTGGTGTAGCCAAAATCCATGTTTAGTGGGTCCTTGATACCAAAAAATCGATTGACGTCAAAACGTGTGTCCGTCCGTCTCTCTGTAACAACGCCAGCGGCTAAACAGTTCAGCCGATTTTCTCCAAAATTAATGTTCGACAATCGATAGTGTGAAGTACTTTTAAGAGAACGGCGCAAGTATCATGTTACTTGAAAACCGTGATTTTTCGAAAATTTCAAATGCCTAAAATTTTTCGGAGTCTTCCTACAACTAAATTTAAAGATAGAGATTTTTCCTTTGTTCAATCTGTTCCTTAAAGATATATTCTGATAAAGGTCATGCAAATTTTTCGAAAATTTGAGCATTTTTCGCGTAATGTCGCATATTACGTAGCCTTTAACAATATCGCGAGAAAGTACGTGCTGTTCTAGCTGCTAGTTTCACCTCGTGGAGTTGAATAAAGTTGTGACATAGTAGGCAAGGGGCAAACACCAAATATGGTAGTATATGAAAAGCAGAATGCCTAAGGGGTTAGTACTGATTTTGAAGCTCTAGACCACATGTAGAGGTGGCTGAGAGCTCATTTGAAAGTTTGGAGAACAATCGTTAAATGCCTTGCTGTTTGCTAGGAGGTAAATTTTAGTATTTTTGTTCGTTATGATTTCATTACTTTCTTTTAGTATGTTGCCGTTCGCTGTGTTTTAACATTTTATTACAACTAATCATTACCTAATACAGTAAAGATCAGTTTACATTAATCATAATTGATTATTAGTTTATCAGTAGCAACTCATTTCACATCAATAAATACAAAATCACCAGTAACTATCATTTTCCGGTATTGCGATACGTTTGTTGTATTAAGAATAAGTTTCTGTTTTAACGATTCTATTTTTCGTAGTTAGTGAGATTCTTATGGTTGTGTACAATAATATTAGTTTCAATTTTGGAAGAGGCTTTGCTGCAGCAGAATCAAGTCGTCAGTCAAAACAGTTGCAGTTGTTTACAGAAAACGTAATTCGCGGTCAAGGTATACATCTTACCCAATCCATATTATATAAACTTTGAGATGTAGTAAACATAAACAATGAGAAACTTCACTTCAGAATACTTGTTTTCGTCTGTCTTATTATGTTAAAATTTCTGCTGTTATCTTATCTTCCAGCACTTAAAAAGCATAAAGTAGAGATGAAGACCGTAGTTTAATTTCCTGACTTTTATGAGCTAAGATAAACTGCATTATTCCTGGTCACGCATAATTACAAACGTTACCTCATAACTGACGCATTATATGAAGAAATAGTAAAAATGATAAACAGCGCAATAGAATTTCATTTTGTTTGCATTTAAAACATTTAAAGATAAAAGCAATGTTGTTATTTGCACAATTTTTCATATTTAATTGGAGCTTTGCTGAGGGGTGGGGAGTTTCAACGTATTTAATGTTGATGAATTTAACCGCCATAAAAATATGATGCATGTCTCCCTGCATTCCAAGGCGTTTCAAACTAATTTGGAAAAATGTATGAATTACAGCTCGACATTAATGCAAACCTGGTGTTTGAAAAAATCGGTTTTGTGAGTGTGATCCCTTAAAAAATTACTAATTTAGAAAATTATTTCGGCGTCAACCGGTCTTGAACAATTGTTTTATATAACCAATATTTTATTATTTTCTTATTCGGTGAACAAAGTACAGTAAAAGTTGTACAACACAACACAGCACTGCACTGCATAGCACTTCGGTACGGTAATTTTGTACACCCTAGTTTCTTAAATTCTTAAATCCTGAGATTCTTGCATACCGATAGTCTAAAAATGAATAAGTGATGAACTAATTTGATTTAAACAACATAATTATAGCCATCGACGGTAGCCAAATTGCTGAACTACGCTCCATGAAGTCACAAAAGTTAAGCACCTTGAGACACCGCTGTTGCTGGTTCCTAGTTGATGACGGTGGGGAAACCCCGAAGTTCTAATAGCGTCGAGCTCCTGGCCGAAGAGATAAACGGCAATGATTAACTACGACTGACGATGACTTACTACCTTAATGGACGATTACACCACACAAAATAGAAAAAGTCGTTACGAAAAACGTAACATTTTTTTAAAAATTACATATATAAATGTGTTTTCGCTTTTATAAACACAGATTACCTGCAATTCATATTACTCTTCACCTCAAACATCAAAGAAACAAAACCGAGAATGCGACAGTGAGCAAGATTAACCCGACGAACACTATGAGGTGACCTGCTCTCCTCCCACCTGTCGGAGGCGCGTATAACCGAGCACACCTCAGGGAACGACAGCTCGCCCGAACGGCCCCGGGAGACGCGTAAACGACGATCCCCGACCGTTCGCAGCGGGCGTCGACGCCGAGCAACCTGCCCAGCCCGGCGCGACCGCCGGCTCTGCTGCCACTGCCGCCGCAGCCCCCGCCGCCCCCACCGCCCCTGCCGCCCCCCACCGCCGACGCCGACGTCCCCGCCGCCGCCCCGCCGCTTCCCGCCCCCGCCGCTCCCCGCCGCTGCCCCCGCCTCTGCCCCGCCTCTTCCCCCCCTGCCCCACCTCTGCCCCGCCTCTGTCCCCGCCTCTGCCCCGCCGCCGCCCCCGCCTCTGCCCCGCCGCCGCCGCCCCGCCGCGCCCCGCCGCTGTCCCCGCCGCTGCCCCGCCGCCGCCTCCGCCGCCGCCCGCGCCGCCGTCTCCACTGCCGCCCCCGCTGCCGCCCCCGCTGCCGCCACCGCCGCTACCCTCGCCGCTGTCCCCGCCGCTGCCCCCGTCGCCGCCCCTAAATGCATGGAAATGTATGGAGATGCATGTATTTGAGATAGTTGCCGCGAGCCGACATCGCCGGCTCGCCCTGCTGGGGTTTCAGCTACAGCAAATTTGGTAAATTGAGGGACCGCTCGGTGTTCTCGCCGCTTCCTGGTTGTGTTCCAGTCCTCCGCGCCCGCGCTGACGCGACATCATTTCTCCGACGTCATCGCCTTCTCTGTCAACCACGTCACCTGTCACTTTCGCGCTCCCTCTCACCTCCCCGTCCGTTCTCGGTTGTTGGAGGACGGGGCAGTCTGATACACTCCGGCACCTAACATGGGGAAGCACTTACAGTGCTTCTACTTTGCTTTCTTATTGCATCTTTAAAACGCACATTACACACGCTTCTTATTCCTTCTATTCGTTTGTCTCTCCCATTACCTTGCAAATGTAGTACTCACGCTCACTGTAACAAGCACACAGCTCAAAGACATCATATAAAATACTAAAATAAATAAAACATTTTCACAAAAATAGTCTTCAAGAATACTGTAATAACATTGAATACGACAGTTTTTTTACAATCTGCGGTTCTAAATCTCAACACGTGAATAACAAAAATTAAGAGCGGTCGTTCTTTTCCTTGGAGCCTTGCATGACCTCATCTGTGTCGTAAGCATGACGCACTGATTATAATAATTCAGTTACGCGCACTATGAGAATAACAAATTCAATATTTGTATTTTTCAGTCACAATCAAACCGTTTCATTGTTTTTGCATTTTTTCTGAATTCCGGGGAATCTAACAAAACTTTAGACGCCCCTCAAACAGTTCGTGACTGCATAGTTTTCTTGCAAATTACGCGCGCATTGCAAATTAGTAACATAGAATAGGTAAACCTGCATTTGATTTGACCATACATCATTGAATTTACTACACACTCGAAACCACACCCGTCCGAAATCACCTCGTATGTCATTTGCTCGTCGGCTACTTGTCAATCTACAATTACTATGTTCTCACACTTCGACACCTGGCGTTCATAATCACCAGACCCCTCTCCCGCGTGTGAGCGAACAGTTGAAACCCGAGGAGCTGCGGGCTAGAACAGTACACCCTGCACCATGCGCCGTCCGTCACGGCTGCGTTGGGTATCGATGATGCTCTCGCCTGCGGATTGGTGTTACGCGACCTGCGGAGGGCATTGCGATGGATTATTTGGTCTCGCCCCATCAAACAGCGTGCCACCACTCCTATCACGAGAGATCGTTCCATAGCTATTTGACGGCGGCGATATTCAACATTTTACCCATTCATCAGAATAGCACGCAATGCACAGACATAAATTAGCTATTTGCTGCTCAGAAAATAATGAAGCATTCTTAATGACAGAATGAAGGAGTTGATTAATTACTACTTTTTTAAATAAATCACAATAATGTTTTTTCTCACTATAAAATATTTCAAATTAAAATAGCATGCACCAATTAATAACCCAGTCCATTTCTGAAAACAATCGTCCTATCTTTTATTCGTGCAATGGAGAACACAGTAATTTATAACCGATCGATGGGAAACATTGAGAAAGGGAGAAAACGCTCTCTAAATTTTTGTACCTCAATATTCATTTAATTTCCTGGAATATTGGACTAGAATTCTTTCTTAATTCACAACATGAAATAAATTGTTTTTCATTCAAAATAAATCTACAAGAATATTAGGAGCAACTTTCGAAATGTCGTTCTGAAATTAAATTATGCGATCGTAAAAGACCAAAAAAGAACCGGTGAGATTGAAGGGCATACAGAAACTTTTTCTTCTCTTAGGAAAAATTGTTGAAGATTGAAAGGGTTGTTTTGGGTACTACCGACCGTATTTTAGCTATATGTTTAGTTCATTGTCCGTCCACTTAAGCGAAAACATGACGGTAGCTTCCACGTTATATATTTAATAAAGCTTAGAAAAATGTAACTATTGCAAAGCTAAATTTGAAGAATACATTGCGTTTGGCAGGAAATACGACATTAGTACTGAAGGTGTAACAGAGGTCCGAAAATAAAATTTCAACTTTTGCAAATTTTCTGAATTTCAGAGATTTTAATGAAATTATATGCTAAAAGTATTCAAAATACATACAACAGAACACAACCACAGCAAAACAATATACGCTGATAGGTTTTACATTAAATAATAAGAATCAATATACCAACTCTTATTGAATATAGCTAGATCGATTTTACATCACCGCAGAGTTAAGGAAACTTTAAATCTATACTAATACAGAAACGATATGCGTTGTTTTACAAGGCGGTACTTCTGAATTTACAGAACAAATGTTCATGAAACGTTTGTACTAGCTTTATTTAAATACGACTATGATTTACAACCATAAACCGTAATATATTTGCGAAACAATTACTTTTCTCGTCATTTTTCGCCTAGCTTTACATCACAGATTCAAGAGTGCATCAATGCCAATAGTTTAGCTGCGTGCTATCAGACTTTGACGTCTGAAGTCTACCAGTATACTTCTAAAACTGCAATGAGAAACAATAGTATGATTTACAATATCTTCCCTAAAATCAAAGCTTGCAGATACAACACGCGTTTTATGTAATTTCTAGCACGTTGCTTGGCGGGGAGGATGGTGGAAGCAAGAACACCCACCACGTTTTCTCTGCATCTATTGGGTATAAACAACCAACAATCCCGAACGAAATACAGTCTGACTAAGTTGAAAAATGTACAGACAGAAAAGTAAATAATAATTTTAATAGAAAAATTTAATTTTAGAAAGAAGAACACACACAAAACATTCCGTTATATCTATTCCGGTGAATGGAGGAAGAGGAGTTCGTATGATTCAAATCGAGATTGGTATTGAGTGTTGTATATTAAATGTAAATATAAAATATATATTGTGATAAATAAGTACTGTTCATTCTATCTACAAGTAGAAGTTGACAGTGGTACTGACTGGACCATTCTGGAGAGCAATTCCTCAAAATTCAATGATTTTGAAACTATTTGTGGAGAAGACCATTAAACACATCGAGCCGATCTCCGAACCTGGTAAAATATTCCATTCACGCAGATCCCTGAATTGCGCATCCAAATCTCAACCACGAACTAGCGACGACCGAGCGGACAAACGGAGAGGAGGGCGCGTGTGAAGTAGAGGCGGCTGTGGACTCGTAAACCCGCGTTAACCCCGGCAGGGCCACTGCGACCCAGTGAGGCGGGGTGAGAGGTGGTGACGGTTAGTATGTTGGTGTGCGTGACGCTGTGCGTGACGCTGTGCGTGACGCTGTGCGTGACGCTGTGGTGACGCTGTGGTGACGCTGTGGTGACGCTGTTGGTGACGCTGTTGTGACGCTGTGTGACGTGTGGTGACGGTGATGGTGACGGTGATGGTGAGGTGACGGTGATGGTGACGGTGATGGGTAAAACTATGTACGTGATAGTACTGCTGACTGGCAATAGCAGATGCAATGGTTGGTGCGGGGGCATAGCAGATCCGTGAACGTGCAGAGCAGGTTCGGGTGGTAGAACAAGCGGCAGAGACAATACGGACGGCGACAACACATCTGGCAGTGGAAGAAGATATGTTGGCGCCGAGGGCAGAGGGAGCAAAGAGACAGTGGGGACGGTGTCTGGGGTGATGGCGATGGCGGTGGCATGGCGGCCGCATCCCAGAGGATTGGTGGCGGGGGCAGGGACAGGGATGCGCGAGGACGGGGCGGCTTCGCTCACCGCACTTTACGAGCTCCCTACGCGCGCTCGATGCATCTTCGCTTCCGTAAAGGCCCTCTTCGCCCGTTCCTCTTCCCGCAGCCCTTCGTCTCCTCTTTGTCAACGAACTTCTGCGTTTCCGCAGGTCAGCTGAATTTGTGGGTAGGAGAAGCTTAAAAGAAGGGGCTCAACGAGTGCGTGGTATATTTCGATAAAAATAAATAAAGTTATTTTATAATATTGGCATTTGCAATTCATTCCGTTTCGCCTGCATACGATTTCGAGACGATTACTATCCTCTCAATATGTAAATCCAGATTGAAAAGTCCTATAGACCAATTAAGGCTTAGTGATTTTTAAATTTTATTTGTTCATGATCTTGAAAGAGAGGAATTTCTATATTTTATTCATTTACTCAATAAGTAGTGAACGGCTTATCTTCTGAAATAAAATATTCAATTTATAGAACCAAAGAATATATTTAATGTGAATAATGTAGCCACAAATAATAATAATAATAATAATAATAATAGTAATAATAATAATAATAATAATAATAATAATAATAATAATAATAATAATAATAACAACCACATTTCTCCTCCTTGGGACTTATTCTTTACCTATTTGGCCCTTTCCACTGTCATCGCCGTATGGTCAACATATTCTCTGCCATATAATAACGCAGCTTCTTTCACTGTGTCAAGAAGTCATTTCCTACGCTTATTTTCTTCGATTGAGCTCCCCAACTTCCATCTCGTTGATTCCATTCTTCCCACTGCCGCGTGCTTGTGATGTACCGCACTGAAGAGAGCGCATGGGGCCACGTGACCTGTATTCAAGTAATGCCACTGCCGGGAAGTCGTTGGATTTTGGCGGACAGGGCGGGTGTAGTTGTGAAGACGCAAATTGTGAACAGGAAGAAAAATGGGAAAGGAGGATTTAGAAAAGGCGAGAACGTGGTATGCGATTCCGAGTTAAGAACAGCAATTTATGGGCCGGGGAGAGCGAGGACCCGGAATCTGCTCGATAAGTCTAGAGCAGAGATTACCAACCTTTTCCTTTTATCGACCGCTTTTAAGAGAGAACTGCCTGCGATCCCCTGACATTTTCGCTAAAATATACAGCATCCATAATAAACATCAAAAAGTGCCCATAAATGATTTAAACGTAACTATATCGTTCACAAATATTTTTGTAAATATCTCGATTTTCGCTAATCGAAGAGGTTTTCTCTTGTGAGTAGCTAAGTTTCTTTCATTGTAGTGCACAATGTTAAGTGATTTTTGCGAACTGGCCATAACACTAATCCAGTGGGTCTTGTGGAGAATACTTTCTTGCGTGATCGTGAATCGCTGTGATGGCATACTTGTATGTTTTTTTAGTATTCTGAGCATCCTTTCTCCTTATGATGAATGACTGAAAGAAGAATTCGAAAGAGAGGAGATAATTTGTAATTTATTATTGTATGTTTTTTGCTTTATATCAGAAAACAATGAAGTTCATTTTTTTGTAATTAATGAGATCTTGATTATATTGATTAAGTGCCGGTTTATATTCGGCTATTGATCCCTAATCGATCCTTCGATCATAACCTACCCCCTTTAAAATTTCAGCGACCTCCAGGGAGTCTATACCGAACCAGTTGGACACCTGGTCTAGAATTCTTGGCTGTCCGGGATTAGTTGCGTCAAGGTCGATGGAGCTGACGTTTCGGTCATCTTGTCATCTTGTCACATATTTCGTCAGCTCCATCAACCATGACGCGGCTAATCCCGGACAGCGAATAATGAAATGACTCCGGCCGCGGAAGCCTACGACTACTGATCTAGAATATGGAAGTTCACTCGAGCACCAGAAATAATTCAAAATAGCAATTTCAGAGAAATTCTGTGATCAGAAAAAGGACTATGATGAAAAAACTAGGTTTTCGAAAAAAATATACGGAGGTAATTTTGCAAAGTTTTTGTGAAGAAAAAATGGCGAGCAGCTGAGATGGTAAATATATGAGAACTGTGAGGATAAGAAAGAAGAACGGTAGGTCCAGCGATGTCAGTAAGGCCTGTAAGGATGGTGAGGACGGTAAGAAAAATGATGGCGGCGAAAGTGGCAGAACAGCAAGGTCGACAAGGACGATGATGTCGGAGAGAATGACGGTGATAGCAAAACAGCGACAAGCCAAAGTTACGATGGCGTCTGCAGTAACGGATTCGAATGACGCAATGAAAATTTGCAAAAAAAAGGGGCGCAGTAGAGGGTAAATTAAGAGACGAGAAGGTACCTAATACGCGATGAATTGGCGGAGAGTTGAGAGAACGGCTAAATAAGAAGTGGGAGGATGCTTAACGTCTACCGGCATGGCGTGAGTCGACAGGAGGAAGATGGCACGTTGCAAGCATCACGTTGTGCTTTGATTTATTTAACATGGCCCTCAAGGTCACGAGCTGGAAGAAGAGGTGCACATTGCCATCCAATCGGTAGCTCCATACCAAAAATTTAAATCGTAACGAAGCTCCCGATTGGATGATAATGTCCCCCTCTTTGTCCTGCTCGTGGCCTTGAGGCGCCACGTTAAAAAAAATCTGATTAAACATTCGACGCGCGTCTTGCTCTCCACCAGGTCTCAGAGCAACGCAGACGAGAAGAGATTCGCCTCTCATAATACATCGTTTCCATACATTCGTCCTGCTGACGACTACTCGAGAAGAGTGACTTTTCGATTTTTTGTGCTTCCATCACGCCAGGTCGTACTGAAGCGCATCTGAACGCGTCGACGTGCCTCGTATAACTTCGAAACGAGGTAAGTTTTGTCCTATTCTTACAGATTGTGCCCATTGAACGGATATTTGCTTTCTCAAGTCGAGGCGTCTACAAAGATACGGCGAAAAGGGACTTCCTATAAATGCCAGCATATTACGTGCACCCTCCGAAAAGCCATTTCGCCCTGCCTTGCAGAGCTTGATGGATTTTCTGAAAAAATATGGAAATTTCTGCATCCATAAGAAAGTTTATTAACACGTCCCATGAAGGCGTTCGACAGGTTATAGGATATTGGATGTCGATACTATCACGAAGAGATTGAGCCAGACACGAAGACAAAGCATTGGGAACTGGGTAAATAATCTAATCATTGAATGAAGGAATATGCTTCGTTTACATTGACAATCAAGAAAATTCAATAAGGAAAGAAAAAAATCATCCAATATGTCCTCTTTTAAACACCTTCTTGCGTTTTATAAAAAAAATCAAGTTTCAGTAAGATAGTTTTTTTATTCGAATAAATAAACTAGTGGCAATAGAGGTGCGAAGTGGGGAAGAGATGTGCGAAGTGAGGAAGAGAGGCGCGGGGTGGGGAAGAGATGTGCGGGGTGGGGAAGAGATGTGCGGGGTGGGGAAGAGATGCAGGGTGGGAAAGAGATGTGCGGGGTGAGGAAGAGATGTGCGGGGTGGGGAAGAGATGTGCGGGGTGGGAAGAGATGTGCGGGATGGGGAAGAGAGGTGCGGGGTGGGGAAGAGAGGCGCGGCTTGGGAAACGATAGATGGAACACAAAAAGAGCGAAAATGGGAAGCACGTAATCTGCGAAGAGAGAGCAGGTCATTAGTGCAAAGGTGGGAGACCGCCACAACAGCAGGGCGCCCGCAGCTGGGCGGCCGCTCGCGCTGCCACGTTCGCGTCCACGTGTCGCCGAGGTCCCCTGGGCGCGTTTTCAATATTGCGGCTTAAAGCTAAATTACGGCCGTGTGCACAGCGCCGCCGCCTGCCAGCTGCTGCCGCCGCCGCGCGGCTAGTCCGCCGAGGGCGATCCGAATTATGAAGTGAACGGCGAATGAGCTCGGAGCCGCCCACTATGGGCTGGGCAAATCGGCGAGCACGTAAATGATCATAAAAAGTGCAATACACTTGCGCTCCCAAACGAATTTTGAATGACTTTTACGAGCTTGCGGTTTCACACAATGGCTTTCAGGCGCGATGTGTTATGAATGAGAACATGTAACGATGTTTTCTCAACAGAAAATTAGAATTGTACGCTTTTGTGAATTGGAAATTGTTAATATATTGAGTGTTTTCATTGTTTTGTTATTTCGTATTAGTTTTTCAGGTGCTAGGAATAGGAATCATCGGATTTACAGATATAATATCTGTAAATCGGGTGATTCATTTGCTACTTTGTTGTCATTTTTCTTCGTCTTCCGCAATTACTATAAAGCCTTAATGTCTAAAACACTTACTGCTTTAGATATCACTACAATGAAGGTAGTTATAAAAAAATAAACTTAATTTCCTTTCTGTCTGTAGGTGTAACAACTTTGTCAGACTGTATTTGGCCTTTATTTTATAGCATTTTGGATAGCAGATTAACATCAAAATACATTTGGGAAAATTCCGTTCATATTTTATTATTTTGATGTAAATCTTCCTAACAAAATAATGAATTTTTATGTCTATAAAATAGGTCTGACAAAGTTATAAAAAATATTTATGAAAACTAATCTTAACGTTCGTTTCCTTCCGTTACAGCATCTAAAGGATCACAAGAAGCACTGTAATGACTCAAATGATTCTCGACTCTATCCAGAACCTCTTCATCCTTTCTCTCCTCACTATTTTCCTGTGAGATTATCGTTATTCTCTAGCGTTCATCTGAGCTTTTGGGCATCTTTGTCGTGCATTACTTGATTATTGTTCTCGTTTATATTGGACATTTTGATTTACTCAGTTCTCCTTCCTTATTTATTCCCGTCTCAATCGAATTTCCTCCAAAATTTGTCTCTTCCCTTAGCTTTTGTTTGTTATGGTACTGCATTGGCATTCGCCTGGTGATTGGAGAAACCACAGGAAATTACTGATCAGAGCTGCCGACCGCTAGAATTATCCAGACAGCGCCTAAATTCGACCTAGCTCACAAGCTAATGTCGAAAATCCTGCCACCGTCGGGACTCAATCCCGGTCAGAGCCACAACAGTGACATCAATTGATGCCTTGAGTCACCTAAGCCAGTAGGTATAAGAGGAGGGAATAGTACACGCAAAAAGACGGATCGGGTGGGGTCCCTGGCCAGTTTCTTAGGGTACTACTCGAACATTCGCCTGGTACTGAGCAGAGAAACTACGAAAAACTATCGATCAAAGCAGCGATCGCTATATTTCTCCTCCAGACAGCGACTGAATTCGACCTAGGTATCTAGTTAGTGCCGAAAAATCCTCTACAGTCGGTACTCGAACCAAGGACCTCCCGAACTTTGAAGTAAACACAGCCTGTAAAATTTATTGAACCGTTATAAGAGAGAAATAATATTTCACTATAAAATTAAAGGGACTATGGGATGGCACAAAGGATTCTATGTGCAATTTATGATCAACATTTAGAAATATTACAATTGCTTCCCTCGCACAGTATATCTCTGTTTGTACTTGTAACGCACTGCAAGGAATTGCCCCAGCAATTTTGCATTCTACTATGAAGCATTTTCGTATTTTAAACAATTATTTACGAACTGTGGGATCTTCGCCCGGGTCTAGCTACATTGATTTATACCATGAGCCACATAAAAACCGGATCAATTAAACAGTGAATCAGTGAATAGTCATTGGTTACGTGATCAAAACAGCAACACCTGATCGCCACCGGAGGACTGCTCCCATAGTGAAACCAGCCACCCGCCCCCTCTCTCATGGCTTGCTGTCAGATCGTCAGGCAACGCCTGCCACAAGCCTCTGAAACGTATGGTTAGCGTATCTCCCAAATCGATGCTTCTAATGCATTGTTCCGGAATCCTGCTCTACGCTGCCTGGGGAACAATCGTATAGCTTCCAGTCCTGTCGCCGCACCGCCGTCTCAGCAAATCCATCGCGACGCCTCGTGACTGCTGTCATCTCACTCCATATACCGCCCCCCCCCCAGCCACAGACTACCGCGTTCCGTTGTTACTCGCCAACTTCGTTGTAGAACGGATTTTTATATAATCCCCGCCGTCCATCACTGCTCTTCACCCCTAACGGTTTTCTTTTCTTTCTGACATTGCCTCTTTTTTTGACACACCCCGATATTCAGCACTTCGTCACATTCTAGGCTTAGCACTTTGTGTTCCCTGCCTATTTCCATATGCTTTATCCAATCTCTTTTTGATTTAATCAGTAGTTGATGGAAAAACATACGACTATTTTAACTACATATTTTCCGTAGGATGTTTCTGTATTATGTATAATTGGCAGAACCTGGCAGTCGTTATCCTGCTCTCTCTCTCTCTCTCTCTCTCTCTCTCTCTCTCTCTCTCTTCCCCACTTCTCTCTCTCTCTTCCCCACTTCTCTCTTTTTCCCTCTCTTTCCCCCTCTCTCTTTTTCTCTCTTTCCCACTTCTCTCTTTTTCTCTCTTTTTATCCCCACTTTTCTCTCTTTTTCTCTCTTTCCCCCCCTCTCTCTTTTTCTCTCTATCCCCACTTCTCTCTTTTTCTCCTTTTCTCACTTTTCCTCTAAAATGTCCCTCTCTTTCCCTCTCTCTTTTCTCAACTATCACTTTTACCGTCTCTACGTCTTTATCTTTTTTCTTTCCACCTCTCTCTCTCTCTTTCTTCTCTCCCTTTTCCTCTTTTAATTATTTGTTAATGTATTGAAGATATCTCACAGTCTTCTGCCTCATTCACTCACTCACTTTTCATATTATGAGACTTTTAAAAAATTCTGTTCGATTTTTAATTTTTTTTATTCAAACTTTGTCCTGACAATAACGAACACACAAAAAAATATCCAATTTGGTGCAGTCATTCAAAAGTTATGCGTTTACATACATTTTGGCGATTCATATTTATTTATACAGATATACTCCTAAATATACGTATTGTACAGTACTGTCAATATAACCTATAATGGCCACCATACTCATTTCAAGATGGTCATTTCAGGTGAAATGGAATTCGATTCTTTGACTTTAATTTTTGAGTTTTATATTCTTACACACACATGAATGCTACACGCAGATTTTACCAAAATCGTTAAAGCACTGTACGCTCTTGGGAAGGATGTTTTCATTTCGTGAGACGGTACAAATCGACGTCTAAAACCGTGATTAGCTACTATATGCTTGTAGTTACGTCCTAGGCAGAAGCGGGTGTAAAAAAAACAACAAAATAATGTAAAATGTAAAATGGAAGAACACGACTAGGCGAACAGACTGACCGCTGAACCGAACACGACCGCACGAACCTGAGTAGACATAACAGCTATGGTGTAATAGTGTTACTATTTTTACTAATTTTATAAATACAATTATGAAATTATCTTATTATTTTAATTAATTATCTTATTATTTTCTTATATCTATATTCTATTAATTTACTATTTTTAAAAAGTTGCCATAACCACATTTCGAGATGTCTTTCAAGAATATATTTCATTTTTAAATATCTCTATTTTCAGTAATATATTGTATTATGTCGTAAAAATGTCAAACTTTTGCAATTTTCGAAAATTCAGGGATTTATACGAAAATTTGATCTACACCACACTTTTAAGCTCCATTTACACTATCCCAGGAAAAGGTTTAACAAAAGAAATTTGGTGCAATTTTTATGATAATTTTGAAAATGTTGAGGCTTTATGTAAAGTACACCCAAAATCTAAATATCCGTTTCAAACTTGCAGAGCCCTGAGTTCATTCAGATCAACCGGGAACAACAATTTTGGAGAAAATCGTTTATAGGTTAGTGTTGAGCGCAGAAAACGGACGGGCAGAGACGTTTCGCCGCCAATCAATTTTTTTATACAAAGGTCCCAACAGAGGATTTTGACTGTACATCGTGTAAGAGGAAGTAATTTACAACTTATAAGTACAAAAGTTATCCGCTTGTTTGCCCGAAAAATCGCCGATTTTTGCCGCAAATATACCGGCACTAGTGAGAACCACAAAACCGTGCACGTCTTTCATCTTGTTGTACGACTGCAACTTACTCCCTCCTCCCCTGACCGACGTCACTCGCACCCCTTGCTGACGTCGCCACCTCGCGCCCTGCACCCTCTTCCTTTCCCACGGCAGCCAACATCACGACGACGCGCGTCGCCCGCTCGGCCACCGCCCGGGCCATCGACGCGGGGGCGATCGAGGCGGCCGATTGGCATTCACGAGGCGCAGCGCAGCGCCGCAGGTCCTCCGACGCGGCGCCCAGTCGTTCGTCCTCGCCCACGGTGCGCCCCGCCCCGCCCCGCCCCGCCCCGCCCCGCCCCGCCCCGCCCCGCCCCGCCCCGCCCCGCCCCGCCCCGCCCCGCCCCGCCCGCCGCTCCACCCCCGCCGCCGCCGGCTCCCGTCGACTACGGTAACTCCCTCGCCGGTGGGGCCGCCACGGTCGCCCTCACCGCCCTCCCCTTCGGGACTCAAACTCGCCCGTTCACCCCGTCATCGCGGGCGGCATCCAGATTCTGCCCGGCCAAAATGCAGCTTCAGCGAAGTCACTGTTTTTACCTGGCTGTGTGACTGTAAAGTAGAGTAGTATGTTTGGAGGTGGATTTGAAAGATATTGATTGAATCCAACTAGAGCTCTAAATACATGACCGTTTACGGGTAAAGAAAGAAATTCTTCATATTTTCCTGAGAGTGGCTCGGCTGGGTGTTATTGCATCTAATTTCGAAAATGATTCTAATTTAGAGAAAATGAGAAATGTATTTTCGTTTATTTGCGTTTTAACGAGATGTGCAGGGCGCATCACCTTCGCATCATCAATGATCTGCGACAGGATGAATGTGCAATTTTGTTATGATATTATGAATAGAATGTTGGAAGATCGCAACTCTAAAACGACCGGCGTCTGGAAAAAATAATTATTTTCTCGTTGGTAATAGTGTTAAAACAAGTATAGTAACAATGAACAGTGTTCAGTGAAAGAGTGAATTGTACTTGGTCATATTATAGTCTCTCGCTGTGAATCACAGACCGCCGCATACTGATACATACAGCAAGAATCATTTTGGCACTAATTTCTTATATTATCTTCAAATTCAATTTTTGTACTTTAAATTCCAATGAACATCAAATTTCTTTGTTTTTTACGATATTATGTTCTTATAAGTTAATTCGTATATGATTTTTCAACAGGAAGCGCTAAGGACACATTTGTATTATTTCATATAAACTACTTTTTTATGTCATTACGCGGCGTTACGGTATAGAAAAAATGTTTATTATTTAATTATTAATTATGTGGATGCTATAACACACTAAAATTTCCTTAACAAGATAATTATCTCTCTCAAAAGATATGCGATAAATTGTGTGAACTCTAATTATATATATTGCAATGAGGTCATTGCTAGTCGCCGGACCCAAAACTTCCCCCTCTGTCACGCCGATTAGGAAGGTCCCTGATTTGACACGGCTCAGCGCAAGACGCGCGAACGCGTGCCAGAAGATTCAAAGATTTACGATTAGGGTGCAATTGTCCCTCGGGGACAGCCCTTCAGGCAACCGGCGGCCAGTCCACGTGCACGGCTAGGCACCGGAACAAGCAAATTATAGAGATCCCGGCTACTGTTGAAGTTATCCCGTAGGACCCATATAAGCGTCACGAAGACAGCAGAAAGGACTGCTTTGTTCATCTCCGGTGTACACACGCACAACAAAGTCCACCAATCAGGCGCCCAGAAAATGAGGTTAATTTGAAAATACCCTATCGGCTTCCGACTCGCGTCGAATATTTTGGAAACTAAGATTTCGGCCAATAATATTCAAAATTCCAATCACGTGAAGGAGCGATGGGCGAAACTTGGAAAAAGGGTGGGGATGCGACGCAGGAAGCTCAGAGCGGGATTTTGGCAGAAGACGGATAGAGGCGAGAGAACGACACAGAATTGAGACTGCAGTGTTGATGAGAGGTAGTGGGAGCAGTGACTTCGGGTCGACCAACATAGTGCAGGCCGCCCAGTATAAAGACAATCAGGAATTTATTCCGATTTCAACGGGCCGGCGCTCCGGAAGGAATGATTGTGCAGCCGAGTCATTGAGGCTGGCCTGGTGAGGAGTGGGTGGCGTCAGACGACTTCCTCCAATAATCATCGATCGGAGCCAGGAGCACTAGCACCGCACGCACTGCTGCTTCCGGTTGGCTGCGCCCTGCCGTGGTGCGGCTCGCGACAGCGACTGCTTCGAGGACGACTACGGATTGTGCAATCATCGAAAGAGGTGAACGAAAGACTTTCATTTTGTAATTATTCCAAAGACAGTAAAAAAAAATAGGAAAGGTGTCATTTAATGTAAATAACATATAATTTAGTTTAAGGGGAATCCTTACCCAAATTGTATTATTGAAACAAATGCAATAAATGTGTTCTTGCCATTCAGGTGATTGACACTTAAAGTTACAAAACTTTGTGATTATTGTAAAGTAGTGGTAGTAATAGCAAACCCCGTGCATGCCCTCATTCAAGAGTGCCTGCCCCTGAGGTTCTCGAAATGCCGGTGCCAGCTGATAGGTAAGTGCCCGTTTGGCGCCCTTTCATTGATAAATTTAACGCGCACACCTGTCAGCTGATTACCGACGCACTTCGGTGTGACGGTATCTCCCCCCCCCCCTTTGTGAGGTGCCCAGACCGCGAGCTACGCGCATTGCGCGCATGCGTGTGTTGCCGTGGCGGCAGGTTGGGTTCATCACTATTTGGCCCAACGTGTGTTTTGTTAATCAAAATGTTAAGCTTGTGTCTGTTGCATTAAATTTTATTTTCAATAATTTTATTAATTTTATAAATTAGTGCTTCAACACTTGCTTAACTTTACTCGTATGAGGATGCACCTGGTTATTACATCATTTATTTTAATCTGTTTTTTCATCATTGTTTAATGTTCTGTTCATATTGTTTTCATAGTGTTCATGTTCATCTCACAGTGTTATGCTAAACTTTTCAGTGTTTTGTGTAATTTTGGTATTATTATTTTGCTATTATTGTACTTTTGTGTAACGCGCTGTAGGCGTAATTATCATTCATACCTCGCTTCGAGAATTGCACAACCGAAAATGTCTGACGATCGAAATACTATAGTTGAAGAGGGCAATAACCTCGCCCTTCAATGCGAAACAACCCCCGAACAGGCGACGGCCGACCCGACCGTCGCAGCCGTGTCGGCTTTGACCGCGGTGGCTCCGACCCAGGTAGAGCCAGTCACCCAACCTTCAACCGCTTCGCCTCTCGCTCAGTCCACGCTAACGGTACCGACCGACCAGACGACCCTTTTAATTACCAGCTTAATGTCTAAAATTGATGAAATGAGACATGAGCAAATTACTAAAATTGATGAAATGAGACATGAGCAAAATACTAAAATTGATGAAATGAGACATGAACAAAATACTAAATATGTTGAAATGAATGATAAAATTGATGAAATGAGACATGAGCAAAATACTAAATTGAAATTTTGATTCTAAATTTCTATCTCTTGAGACTAGATTAAATGAACAACGAACTGTTTTCACCCTATTTCAAAATGAGGTTTGTCAACAACTAGACTCCGTCAACACAAAAGTCAAAGAACAGAACACTGAAATCGCTTCTCTCGCTTCTGCTGTTAACGCCAATTCGCTCCAGGTGTCTGTACTTGAAGAACAACTATCAGGACAGATAAAGAAATGCGAATCAGTTCAATCAGACACTATTCAACAAATCGCTCACTTTAAGGAAAGCGTTAACAAAGATATTGAATTTGTTACAGATAGTCAAAAAACCTTAAAACAATGGGCTCGTGATAAAGTTAAAGATACTGTAACTGAAATTTCAAACCTCAAAAGCGAAGTTAAGATTAAATTACAGGGAGTAGATAATAAGATTGAAGGTTTTCACGAGATCGTGACCAATAAAATAGAAAAAGCAACAGTAATTCTGCATCAACAATCCCTATTGGAACGGAAGGAGGTAGAATCTAAAATAGAAGAGTTACAAAACAAAGTGGCTGAAAAGACTGTAGCAGCTTTTCCAATCAGTCCCATGCCCTTGTCAATTCCCCCTAATTTAAATTTCTCTGGCAATCGTCGCGAACAGCCCATGACGTTTTTACGTAATGTTGAAAATTATTTTGCTTTGGCACAACATATTCCTGAGTCTTCGAAACCGAAACTGATCTCTCAGATGTTAATTGATCACGCTCAGGAGTGGTATCAAACAATCGTTCCACTTCCATCTAATTATCAGAATTTCGAAGTAAATTCATTGATCGTTTTGGGACAGAAATACTCAATATAACTTTAAAATGGATTTGGCGAAAGGAAAATGGGATCAAAATGGTAATTTATCTATGCGTGACTATGCAGTATCCCACATTGCTCAGCTTAAGCAATGTGAACCGACTCCACCTGATGATGAGATTATGTGGCTTTTAACACGCCATTATCCATACGCCATTCAAAATCTCCTTAAAACTAGTTATGTTAGGGATCTTGATCAATTTCAGTTATTATTGGGCGAATTCGACCAAACTAACTTGCAATTCGCTTCTTATCAAAATTCTTCACGCCCACGGAATGGTAATAACAACCAATCTCGAGATTATTCATCGCGGCAACCACAAGGCCACGAACACTTCCACCCTCCCCCGCCCGGGTTTCACCAGGCACACTACAATGGCGCTCAAGGTCAAAGCGCACCCCTCCCGGCCTCTCAGCCCCCGAATCCCCCGCACCCTTCTCAAAGGTCGTTCAACCGGCCCGGTTCAGAATAGATAGTACGAAAGTCTGAACCATAATTGTATATATTCTTCAAATATGTAAAGTGTTTTCCTGTTGTTAAACCTACTGCAAAAAATTGTCTTAAACACTTAGTGAAAGGTTTCTTCAAAGAATGTGGAACTTACCAGCGTGTTCTTAGTGACAACGGCACGCAGTTTACGAAGTGATCTGTGGCAACAATCGCTGAATGATCTAGGTGTACAGACCATTTTCTGTTCTATTAGGTCACCTAGATCGAACCAAGCGAAAGAATCATGAAAGAACTTTACGTTTGTTTCGTGTTTATGTGTCACATAAACACACCTGTTGCCTGATCTATTAACAAAATTTAATATGTGGCTTAACCACATCCCCCATGAGTCGTCCAGATTCACACCTTTCGAGGCCCAATTTAATAAAAAGCCAAAACCTTTGTTCCCTACGTTGGCCAAATTAACCACCCAAATACATATTACCCCTGAAGATAGGTGCCAGATTATACTTTCAAATTTAACCAAAGCCGGTAAGGCAAGAAAACAATACCAGAAAAGTAAAACTCATCTGTTTCAAGTTGGTGACAAAGTTTTGATCAAAGCTCTCAGAGTATCTAATCAACCTGAAGGTCTCATAAGTAAATTTTTCCCTTTTGTAGGCCCTTACCAGGTTATTAAGCTTGAGCGCCCAATTCATGCAAATTACGTGCTTCAGATGGTTCCGAGGTGGGACCTCACAATTTTTATAACCTCGTTCCTTTCAGAGAATAGACCGATTCAATGGCTAGAAAGAAAATAGGCCTTCTTTATGTCGCTCTGATTAGGTTAACACTAATTTAATTTACATATTGTCGATTCCTCCGGCTACCTCTGGCACGTACATTTAACATTAATTAATTTCATGGTACCGCTACTACTTGACTGGTTCGGATTGCAGATTGCTATAGAAGTACTGCGTTGAATAAGTTGTTATAAAAGAGAGAGAGAGAGTGATTATAAATCATTTATTTGTCTACCTGAGTCGTTATCAATGGAATGAAAGATCAAGAATTGAGAATTTTACTAATTGAATTATTGTTGAGGGTGAAGAAAACTCTAGCCTTTGTTTTATCTATCAATTTAGCTAACAATCGACATCGGAGACCTTAATTGTTCAATATTTAAGTTATTCGTTTAAACAATTTAATAAATAAAGAATCGTTTTAATTATTCTACCAGTAATTTGTCACATTACTATTCCTTGAAACTTAGTTAACACTTTGTGATTGAAATATTGTATTAGCCATCGATATGTAGTTTTCTGTATACAACATTTTTAAACTCTTACGATGAGTCGAATATCCCATTTATTAAACTTGCGTTGTGTTACTACTTTTTCCTTTATTTTAAAAAATCGAAGTGCCACCTAATTATACGGTTCCCACTTCTATTTGATTTCGCTTGCATACAACTTTTCACTCTAATTACTTTGCAGTAGTGTTTAACGATCAGTAGAATATATGTCATTGTCCTGTTTCCTTAGTCTGCTTAAGTTTGTTTTGATTGGTTACTCCTAAATATTATTTAGTGGATAAGATAATTGTTGTGACCGCCCGAGCGCTTTTGTAAGTCCCGCCACCGAGCCTCCTAAAGGCGGGAAGCGCGCGGGCCGTCACGCCAAGATGAGCGTGCGGAGACTCGCCGCCACCCTGGGCGGCGGGCCCAGCCGGCGAGCCGGGGCCCCTAGGGGTATAAAGCGAGCCCCTCGCAGAGAGTCGACAGTCGAGATCCAGTCGTGAGTGGGAACAGTGGCGGAGGTGCGCACACGGAGCAGCAAGAGGCAGTGGCGGGAACCGACCGCCCTCTGCCTCTACGCCGTAGGGAGACGGCGTGACGCCCGGCCTAAGGAGAGGCGCGGGCCGAGTGGCGGTGAACCGACCGCCCCTCTGCATCTACGCCGTAGGAGACGGCGTGACGCCCGGCCTGGAGAGGCGCGGGCCGAGTGGCGATGAACCGACCGCCCCTCTGCATCTACGCCGTAGGAGACGGCGTGACGCCCGGCCTAAGGAAGGCGCGGGCCGAGTGGCGTGAACCGACCGCCCTCTGCATCTACGCCGTAGGAGACGGCGTGACGCCCGGCCTAAGGAGAGCGCGGGCCCGGAGCCTGGTACATGGATCGACGCAGCGTCCCAAGACGGGACACCAGCAGGAAGGGCGTACCAAAGGGAACATGTTAACTAAGAGAATATGTTAACTAGAGAATTTGCCTTGTACATAAATGACAATAAAATGTTTTACAAACACAGTGTTTTGTGGATATAACAATAATTTTTTCCTTTAATTGGGAGTAATGTTCACTTTTGCCGTTTATGGCTTAATATGTTACCTCATTCTAGTAGAGTAAGTTAGTTATCGCAATTTTGTTCCTCAAATGTTGACAATGATTTTCACTTGTATTTCTTCAAACATTACGTTTATTGTGTTTAAGGTAACTAAATACTTCGGGTTAGTGAAACTAATTAGTAATAATCTATGTCTTTGATTCATTAGCATCTCTGAATATTTTAATTTTCATACTTGTTCTCACAAGTTTATTTTTAGGTTTTCATAATAATTGAATATTTCTGATTTGTTCCTTTCTTTAAGTACCTGGTTTGATTACGTCTTCGTTTATCAATTTAGCGTTCCTACCGTTGTGTTCATCACCCTTTCTTTTAGATTGAAAATACATGTTCCATACGTTTTCAATCTCAATTTACGGGCAATGCAATGAGGTCATTGCTAGTCGCCGGACCCAAAACTTCCCCTCTGTCACGCCGATTAGGAAGGTCCTGATTTGACACGGCTCAGCGCAGACGCGCGAACGCGTGCCAGAAGATTCAAAGATTTACGATTAGGTGCAATTGTCCCTCGGGGACAGCCCTTCAGGCAACCGGCGGCCAGTCCACGTGCACGGCTAGGCACCGGAACAAGCAAATTATAGAGATCCGGCTACTGTTGAAGTTATCCGTAGGACCCATATAAGCGTCACGAAGACAGCAGAAAGGACTGCTTTGTTCATCTCGGTGTACACACGCACAACAAAGTCCACCAATCAGGCGCCCAGAAAATGAGTTAATTTGAAAATACCTATCGGCTTCGACTCGCGTCGAATATTTTGGAAACTAAGATTTCGGAATAATATTCAAAATTCAATCACGTGAAGGAGCGATGGGCGAAACTTGGAAAAGGGTGGGATGCGACGCAGGAAGCTCGAAGCGGGGATTTTGGCAGAAGACGGATAGAAGGCGAGAGAACGACACAGAATTGAGACTGCAGTGTTGATGAGAGGTAGTGGGAGCAGTGACTTCGGGTCGACCAACATAGTGCAGGCCGCCCAGTATAAAAGACAATCAGGAATTTATTCCGATTTCAACGGGCCGGCGCCTCCGGAAGGAATGATTGTGCAGCCGAGTCATTGAGGCTGGCCTGGTGAGGAGTGGGTGGCGTCAGACGACTTCCTCCAATACATCATCGATCGGAGCCAGGAGCACTAGCACCGCACGCACGGCTGCTTCCGGTTGGCTGCGCCCTGCCGTGGTGCGGCTCGCGACAGCGACTGCTTCGAGGACGACTACGGATTGTGCAATCATCGAAAGAGGTGAACGAAGACTTTCATTTTGTAATTATTCCAAAGACAGTAAAAAAAATAGGAAAGGTGTCATTTAATGTAAATAACATATAATTTAGTTTAAGGGGAATCCTTACCCAAATTGTATTATTGAAACAAATGCAATAAATGTGTTCTTGCCATTCAGGTGATTGACACTTAAAATTACAAAACTTTGTGATTATTGTAAAGTAGTGGTAGTAATAGCAAACCCCGTGCATGCCCTCATTCAAGAGTGCCTGCCCCTGAGGTTCTCGAAATGCCGGTGCCAGCTGATAGGTAAGTGCCCGTTTGGCGCCCTTTCATTGATAAATTTAACGCGCACACCTGTCAGCTGATTACCGACGCACTTCGGTGTGACGGTATCTCCCCCCCCCCTTTGTGAGGTGCCCAGACCGCGAGCTACGCGCATTGCGCGCATGCGTGTGTTGCCGTGGCGGCAGGTTGGGTTCATCACAATATCATACAATTTATTATCTTTAATGATGTTGAACGACGCAGAGTCAGAAACGCCGAGTATAATATATATTTCAAATGCAATCTATTTGGTTGAGATCATTATTCTTCATTTAAGAGACCGTAAAATTAGAAACAAAACATTATATTATTGCAATAAATAATTTGATCTCAGTACAGCAAGATAAAACGAACCATTCTGAGTTTCACAAATGTGCTCCAAAAAGTTATGAGCCCAAGGCGAACGCGTGCAGAGCAGCCAAGCGTCGCAATTATGTGCACGAAAAACAAAATATATGTCTACCGCCTATACCCGCATCCCTTTCTTTTCTTTTTTTCTATACGTAAATGGTAGTTTAAGTAACGAACTTGTTTTACCATCTTAACAAATGTTGATAAAATCTTTCAATATTTTATTTACAACGGCTTCAGAGTCTTTTTTTATTTCCTTTATATAAAACTAGCTAGGCATATGAATGTGTTTAATTCGATAATGAAGACTCGTTTGTTTTATTGATTTGGCAGTAGCATGAAGTAGTGTAAAAATGTTAACGTTTTCAATAAATTATAAAATATAAAATATTTGCAGATTGTTTAAAAATAATTTTTATTTTCAGTAATATTTACTGCTAAAAAAGGTATTATGGTCACAGATTCATACGGACATTCATAATGACACCCGAATGGTAGCGATATTCAGCTATTTACGGACTATCGTAGATACATGGATATTCTTACTGGTTCAATAATCAAACAGATAATCACGAAATAAACCATTATATCTAAATCGATAACTTCTTTGTAGAAAGAGCTAGATTATACATATTTGTCCAACGTCTACTCGGTGACATCTCCTTGATGATTAATGTTGAGAAAACTAAAGGGTTGCTCATTTCCGACTGAAACCAATTTTGCCCAGATAGAAACTAATCCGAAATCTATGTTGTAACCAGTGTAACTATCGCAGCTACTCCAAGTCTCTTATTTCCACCATCGACACCGTCACCTCTCGGCCGGTTCCACCATCTTGGCAATCCGCTACCCACATTTAGTCACAGCCAGCGCTACCGTCACTTCACCGTCACCGTCACCGTCGTCACCTTCACCGTCACCGTCACCGTCACCGTCACCGTCACCGTCACCGTCACCGTCGTCACCTCCACCGTCACCGTCCTCCACTGCACTCCTCCACCTCCCCCCCGCCAATGCCTCCGCCACCCCACACTTTTTCCACTCCGTCCCCCAGAGCCATCATTGCCACGCCCACTACCACCTCGTCGACCGGACGCAGTCCGCGATAACCGGTAATTGATCCGCTATCAACGCAGACAGGGATGTGCGCCGCGGGCGGATGGCGACCCCCGTTCGATAAGGAGTCCCCTCCCCCGCCCCGCCCCTGACCGCCCGTCCTCTGCGCCCCGCCCACCCGCGCCAGATGCGCTCGCGGGGCCCGGCGCGACCAAAGCACCGAACGAACCGCACTGCATTCAAACTAGATTGCTATGCTTGGCACGAAAATAAGAGCACGATGTTGTTCTGCTTGGTGCACGATGGTTATGCTGCAGACCGAATTTAATCCACCCACGTTTATTCTGGAAGATTTGTTATTTAAAATCTATTATATTATCTATTAATTTATATCTATTACCTTATGTATTAAATATCTAATTTAATTTATCTATTATGGCTCTAAGTTTCGGAAACATCCAAAGTTAATGAGAATAAACTTATAGAAATGAAATGCACTATTGATGAAGAAGCTGCTAACTGAGATTGTTGGACAAAGAAGAAACGAAGATCTTAGAAGAAAAGCAGAAGCGAGTTTCATCATTATCGATACTATTGAAATTAAGGCTCAAATGGTATGGTCACTTAAACAAATGGATGAAGAACGATGGCCTCTAAACCCCTGAATTGGAAACCAATGTCACACAGAAGACGAGGAAGACCCAGAAGTACATGGAAGGAAGAAGTGGAGAAGGCGATGACTAGTAGAGGATTAAATGCAGAACAGACTTAAATGGAAACTGGGATGCAAGAGATGGGTAACAGTGTAAAATACTTGCAGTATCAATATTACTTTAATTTAATAAACCCTATGTTTTTTTTTTATTTTGTATCAAAATTATCGTATGGTAATGTGAATCCCATTGTTATTAACTACTACTTTCATGTGAATAAGAATGACATTTATATCATCATTTACATACAAATTTCATACATTAAAATAACATTTATAATGCACAACATGCATTGGTGATGTAAATTCCACTCAAACAATAATATCTACTTTATTAAATTTTCGGCTTAAGTGCAATAGGATGACAGTAAAGTGATATGTCACAAATATGAACTAGAAAATATTTAGGGTTTTCACTTCAATTATTATTCAAAAACAGAGAAATCTTGAATACTTCTGGGAGTAAATCTTGCATTTCTGTGACAATCCATTTTGAGAGACAAATTGGGCAAGGTACACATACCTCACGTTTAAGTTTTAACATTACGAACCTCCTTTCTCTTTATTCTCCTTAATTTCCGTTCATGACATCTACAACTTTCTCAATCTTTACCTTCCAACGAACCTGGCTGAACGGCAGGGACAATGTGAAATCATTGGCGGTCATCTTCCCAAGCCATAAAGGGAGTATTCGTCAGACGAAGACACACGCTGTGCGCAGCGGATCTCCGATTTGGAGAAATGGAATCCTTCCTATGGGGTAGAATATCCCGGTTTATTTTCTCTTCGGCTCGAGGTGACAAATGGGATGATTTCTAACCTTCGATTTGGGACTTCATTTTTTTATTTGATTCGGCGATCGAAGTTTCCTTTTAAAAACGAGAGAAGAAAAGATTTTACGACTGGAAAACGTGAAATCATCGAGACGGATAACGCGATTCAGAGTTACAAATTGCAACAAATTTTCGAGATTCGCTGACCTCTGTTTATTGTTACCACCTGTTGATGTTCGTATTTTTATATCGGAAAACTTCCTGTTCGCATTGAGACACATCAAAACAAATGGATCTAATGTAAGTATTTTTGTTATGGTCTTTATTGTTAAAAAAGAACAAATAACTAGTGGCACGTTTTGCATTGACGATAAATTTAGATTCATTTAGCTGCAAGTTACCTAATATTCTGACGAATGGTCGCTGATTGATTCTGTATTTATTTATGTATGTTGTAAGGCCTGGTGGGTCGAGATCGCAACCGTTTTTGTAGATAAAACATTTATTGGCTTTTAGCTAACGTTTTGTATAATATTGGCACACCTCAGCATAGCTTAAGTTAGAACCAGATAAACCTTCAAACCCAACATAAATTTCAGTTTAGATAGAGAACAGCTCAACGGCATACCTAAAAATTATTTCAGTCAACGCTAAACTTAGAAGAAGTACCAAGGATAGAGTTTTTGAATAGTATTCTGCCCGCCGCGTGTGGTCCGAAAAAGTCTGTATGAAACTTCCTCTACTCCCACGCAGTTTCACGATCTGATGGCGTAAATCAGCGGTTTGCGTCAAGTGGTCGGGCTAGAGCCCCACCCATGCCAGTCGGTCTCCGCCCGCGCCGCCCCGCGCCGCCCCGCGCCGCCCCGCGCCCCCCGCCCCGCGCCGCCCCGCCCCACCTCGTCCCCGCACCACCTCGTCCCCGCACCACCTCGTCCCCGCACCACCTCGTCCCCGCCCCCCACCTCGTCCCGCCCCACCTCGTCCCCGCCCCCACCTCGTCCCCGCCCCACCTCGTCCCGCCCCACCTCGTCCCGCCCGCTCCACCCCGCCCGCTCCACCCGCCCGCTCCACCCCCGCTCTACCCCGCCCTGCCCTGCCCCTTCCCCGCCCTGCCCCGCTTCGCCCCGCGCGGAGCGTGCCCCCACAGTACCACAGCAATCATTTAAATGGCCCTCATTGTTGGTATTATTAGACGAGTGGTGCGCGTTCTCCACAGCGTTTCGACAGACACGATCGCAACGGCTCCGGAGCGAAACGGATGACCGGAGTTTCTTCGTGCGGCGTCAAGAAAGCACTGTTGGAGTAAAAGTACTTTTAAGAAGAAATCACCGACCACGAAAGTGGTTTCTTAATTTTCTCCAATATATCTTAATTGTTCCACAAAAAATGCCTCGAGTAAAAAATAAAATAAAAATCTTAAGATTATAATTTGGTCTCATGGTTATCGATTGGTCTGATTAGAGAGGTTAAGCATTTCTTACGGCACTATTCACGCCACCATTACAGAAAATTTGGCAATGAGGAAAATTTACGCAAAGTTTGTCAAATCTTCACTGATGAACAAACATCGAGTTGTGAACAAATTTGAAAAGAAATTCTAAGTAAGGAAAACCCAATTTCTCTCGCTAACGTGGTTGCCGTAGACTATACCTGGTGTGTCGAGTACCAAACAACGAAGTGGCAAATGAAAAAGACTCATCGTTCAAAGAAGAAATTTCAGAAGTTATCTATGGAACGTATATATCCTACATGTCATCTTTTGATTTTATTAAGGTTTTCTTGGTAGGAATACTTTTGATTTGAAATTTAAGTTAAAAATGTATTGTATACCCCGAGCAAACTCATTTTCCTAGCAACAGTCCTAGCATTGACTAATAACGTGCAATGATGTGAATTTCCTTCACTTCAATAAACAGAAACATATTTTCATGCACGCACCAACTACTGAGACTAACGGAAAATATTGCCGAGAGTTTTCATCAAAAGAAGCATACAGTAGCAATTTTCTTAGACATTGCACAGGCATATGACAGGATCTGGCACGCAGGACTAATGTATAAATTACGTAGTCTGGGAGTCCCTGATTACATCCAAAAAATAATCAATAGCTTCCTTTGAAACAGAAATTTCATAGTAAAAGTCAATGAAACATTATCAACCCCTCGGAACATATCAGCAGGATTACCTCAGGGATCAGTACTCTCTCCAACTTTATTTAACATTTACACCTCAGATATCCCACGAATGCCCGATACCAAATTAGCTCTCTTCGCTGATGACACAGCCTTATTCACTGCTCACGAAGACATTCTCATAGCCCCAGATCGAATACAAAATAACCTTGATGAACTAATGTCGTGGACAGATCAGTGGAGAATAAAAATCAATCCAGGAAAATGCTAAGCAAAAATATTCACACTCCGTAAACCAAAACTCCCCAACAACAATCAACTGCAGCCCAATTCAATGGAATAATGGTCCAATTAAATATCTTGGGTGCTTTTCGATAAAAGATTAACGTGGAAACCCACATCCATGCGTTAGTAAATAAAGCCCAAGGAAAATATCAAATTATACCCACTAATCAACAGAAAATCCTCATTAAAATTGAATGTCAGCTGACTATATTTAAATCAATCATTTTACCCACCTTAACATATGCTTGTCCTGTTTGAAGCGCAGCACCCTCATCAATAGAGAAACTTCAGACGGTACAAAATAAATGTCTTAGAAAAATCATACAAGCACCGTGGTTTATACCCAATAATCAGATCCATAGGGAACTACGAATGGATTTAATAAAAATCACATCCTTCAGTTTCAAAAGCTTTCTATACTACAATTAACACCTCTCACTTAACAAATAAATTCAACCTAGGACGAAATGCTATCCAACCTTACCGAATCCTATACAAGTACCCAAAAGACAAGTTTCTCCCCCCATAAGAATATTATATTTAAAAAAGTCAAATAGATAGCCCAATATTAAACCTAATCAATTTTAAATAAACTCCTAACCAAGTCCATCCAAAAATCAATAACAATCGGAGCAGCGATGTAAAGCTCAATAAGTCAAGGATGCCCATTCCTAGTAATGATAATACTCATGTATTCAAGCCCTTGAAAGGCCTCACGGCCGAACAAGAAGAAAATAAATGAAAAAAAAGAAACATATAGGCAACTGTTAAAAGTTAAGATTTAACTACTTGACCAGTAATAATTATTGAGACGCTTTCATCAATGATTTTTAACACATAATTAATCACTTGCTACGAAGTACACAATGCTATCATAAATATACAGAGTAAACATATAATAAGAAAAGGAGGAAGCATTAATTAAAACAATTTTAAAGTATCCTAAAGTCTATCCGTCCTTCTGCACAACGCTAGCGTATAAAACCGATCAGCCGATTTTCCAATGAAATTGATATTACTCCAATCAATCTGATGATGTCGTGGCCCCTGAAATTTGAAACCAATTTTAATTTTCTTTACATAAGCCCCTCGGAATTTTCAAAATTTTGAAACCATGACTCCAATTTCTTGATTAAATTTTGTTGTTGAATAGTACGAATGACGTTTAAAAGAGTGCTGCAGGTATCTTTTTCGTTGTAATCCCCGAGTTTTAGGAAATATTGAAAAAAAAAATGAAAACTACAAAATTTAAGAAAAATATTTTTGCCGCAGTCTGTTGTACAAAACTAGCTTATTAATAAAGGATATGTACAATGTTTTCTTTAAAAACGAGTACTTCTTGCGTATTTTACGCTTGAAATTCAGGATTTTTTTTCTCAAAAACAGCTGTAAATGATTTTTAAAATTTTCTCCACATACATGTACGTAAAAGGTAAGAAATATGGTGCTAGTCCCATTTTCTGGTAAGCTCATTTTTTCAAAAATTGCAATATTTCCACATTACGTTGCTGTTTCCAATAACGCGAGAAAGTTCGTGCTGTTGTAGCACCACTACTTTTAGAATTGTGATTGGCTGGTGCTGTTTCTGTTAGTGTGCTGCTTTCTGACTGCCAGTGATGGCACTTCCTGTTTGTGGCACTTGCAGACTCCCTGTACAATGACGTAATGATTAGTCTGCTTGAATAATAGGATTTTGTGAATCTTAACGGAACTTATAGTAGAAACATAATAATCTAACAAACTGTAAGCACAGATAAACATGCATAAACACTCGATCATGATGTCAGGCCTTTGTGTGCTGTATTAATATGCCCTAACACTTGGTTTTCCAAAAATAGTAGAAATAGCACTTGCAACCCTTTTCAAATCACCGATTCAATTGTAAAAGTATTAAATCTTTCAGTAGTGTCAACTTAACTGTAATTTGTGTAATTTAATGACGTTTTGTTCACAGAAAATCGCAAAATTAATTAATATATTCAACAGTTGGTTTTGGCATTTTCAAAAATCCTTGGTGCTACCATATTTAGCTATTAACAACTTAGATTTGAAAACTAAAGCCTTTATTAAGAAATTATACTTTCTGTACTCCGTTGCCTCAGTTCTTTGTTCTGGCAAGCAAAACCTTATTTGTCATCCTTATTTTACATTCTTTAATTTTTTCGAGAGGAGAAGTTATCTTATGCACATTTAAACATTTGTGATACTGACGGTGTGCTCTCGGGAGCGCAATCCGGGTTCAGTCGGAGTTAATGTCAACCAGTTTCTTTGCTTCCTCGCAAGGCCATTGTTTTAGCGGTAATTTGCCTACACAAGCGCACTTCCATTGCGTTTCGGCAAACAAAAGCACAGCACTGCTTCTTTGAACGCACGTAGATGATGGTCTTGTTATCGCAGTACAAAGGACACGGTTTAGGTGGGTTCCACCTGCAGTAAAGAGACGTATGCAGAGAAAATTGGGAAGAGAAAAGTAAAATTAGAAAATATTTCTTCTCTTATATTTGAGGCTTTGTCGTGGATCGTCTGTGGCCCTACACTCGCACAACAGGTTTTATCTAAATGAACGGGTTAATTAATTTTGTCTGTAAGCGCCTTCTGGAATTTAAGTATACTTACAGCTCAGAGGAAAAATGCTTTTCTGTTCTAATTACGTATGGCTACTGCTAAGCGCATTAGCTCATGCAGCGTGCATTCTCGCTGCTCTAATAAAGAAACAAATGCAAGGACTTTTCAATTTGGGAAAATTATCTCTACTTTAATAAAGAAACAAATTCAAGGAGTTTTCAATCTGGGAAAATCACGGAAAATCATAACGTCAAGATAAACTTCAAAGTTGGTAATATAGAAAATTACACAGAGAAAAATAATGCACCAATAAATTTATTTATACCATCAGAGTACAGTCAACACAAAATAATATAAACATTTCATAGGAAGTAAGATAAAATACAAAAAGAACCGTAAAGTGAGAAAGTAAAAAATTGTGATTAGTTGATAAGAAATCACGCAAAGATGTCAGTGAACAGAACATTTTGCGACAGTTCATTTGTCAATACGAATAAAGAAATACGTTCTAACAAAATAAGAAATAAGTTATCAGGGTTACGAGTTTCCTCATCTATTATATTTTCTTCGCTTTTTACTACGAAGAAAATTATCGATACTATTATATATCTCCAAGTTATAATATATTCATTATCTCAATCCGCCCGTCCGTCTGACGGTACGTCCGTCCGTCCGTCCGTCCGACCGTCCGACCGTCCGACCGTCCGACCGTCCGACCGTCCGACCGTCCGACCGTCCGACCGTCCGACGTCCGACGTCCGACCGTCCGACGTCCGACCGTCCGGACCGTCCGACCGTCCGACTGTCCGACCGTCCGCGTCGACCGTCCGACCGTCGACCGTCCGACCGTCCGACCGTCCGACCGTCCGACCGTCCGACCGTCCGACCGTGAGTCCGTCCACCTGTCTGTCCGTGAACACCAATGGCGCCAAAACCATTCGTATGATTTTGTTCCAAAATGGATATTCCCTGGTCGATCTGGCTCGATTCAAAGCGCTGCAATTTTGAAAAACATTCTTTAAAATTTAGGGGTATTTTAAGGGAGCACCTAGGATTAACATTTTCTGGAAAATAGCTCCAAATTTACTACACTAAGTGGAAAGTTTAATAATGTGAACACTAAACTGTGGTTCATAATTACAAGGACTTTGAATCAATTCAAGATTTATTCTATTTAAATATTATTGTTCTATATCCTTATATGACAAAGTTAAGATTATAATTTGTGAAAGGTAAGCTTCCATTCATAATGTTGCTTTCTGCTTGGTCAATGTTTTCCTTTTTTACAGAGATTAAATTCATATATTCATGAATAAAAATGTATTTTAATTCTAATTTTAGACACAACATGTACCTGAAGAAGGAGAAGCAATGACCTCCAAACCTAGTAGTTCAAGACGAAATGTGATAATAAACCAAGATTATGGTTTAAATTTTATTTAATGTGGTTCTTTAACAATTATATCCTGATTGTCTATTAATAGTTGGGCGGTTTTTATCAATAAAAGTGTGACAGATAATCATTAAAATTAAAATAAATAAATATTATTTGTTTATTTCTGAGTACGAATACGAATATAGAAACCTTCACAGATGGTTGCCCAGTGGGAAGCCAATTGTATATATAGGTTCTCTTTTTATTTCTATCACTAATATTAAATTAAACGAGTATATTAAAACCTTTGCAAAATGGGAAAAAACTTATATGCATATCAAGGTTGAGCTAAAATAACACCTCTCAACTTAACAGTTTTACTTTGTAATTTCTATTATTAAGGGGTAAAAATCTTTCCTTCGACTTTTTGTTAGTGTTGATTGATATCGGATTTTCATGTTAACTAATATCAAAATTCGACACGTATAAACCACTAATGTATTCTGGATGAATGCAATTCCCATTACACGAATATCTAGGAATCCAAACAATGTTTCTTTCCCACAACACTTGAATACATAATTCTTCTTCTATAATCCATCACTAAATTTCAACCCTATATACAAAAATTCAGAAATAGAATCCTTAAATCCACTTATTAAAACAAATCCTCATTCGAAGCTCTATCCTAAAAACAAAAATCCCCTAAAACTTTAATTTTCTCCAGCTCAAGTTAAAATTCTTTAGCCCGAGGTGCTGGTTTTAAAAAGGAAATTTGTCCCTTCCTCGAACCGATCACAAGTGATCTCGTTTGAGAAAAATCACTCTCCACGGAAGACTGAATCCATCAAACTCGCACCGCTGATCATTCAATCTAAAAGTATACAGTTTTTTATAGAAATGTTACCATTGTTCATCTGTGACTTCTGCTTTCAATATTTAGATTTCGGAAGGGGCGTGAAGGGTCTCGACCACCAAATTAGAAGAGTGAAACCATTTATTTATTTAACATCAAAAAACAGTTACAACTGTCTATGACGTGCTATGGTGAGAAGTGAATTCTGTGCACTTTTTCAAAATTCTGTGATCCCTACACTGGTGGGTGCATATTATATGTGCTAGGTATTGTATTTCGGTCGGTTTTTTGGTGACTTGTTAAAACCGATTTAATGAAAATGTGATTCACTATTATCACTTATGTTTTTGGAATCTTTCGCAAACTAAAGTTTGGTATCGGAAAGAAGCAATTTATCAGAACAGAAAAGAAGTCGTATCTTCATAACTGCGATTGGCGTATCGCATCTGTCGCAAGCGAAGATGACGTCATTGTTGCGGTAATGCATGATGTAATTGGAGCTATATTTAGTTTACCACGTGGTAACAATAGAAATTAAGATTACGAAACAAAAACCACAGAACACTAAAAAAATCTTGAAAGGATACAGATTGGAGTATAGTGTGATTATATCACTCCCACTTCTCAAGCGGACAAGGCGAATGTTAACACAAAGTGACTGGAATTGAATAAACGTCCATCCGGGAGGGGGAGATAAGCCCTACTACAGATGTGCTCATGAACATTACATCTCCACACTTCTAGATTCGAATTCGCGGGCTGAAGTTAAAGCACTAATCTCAATTAGCTTTGTTTAACTCAATACTTTTCATTGCAACCAACATACTAACAATAAAAGAAACTTTTTTTTGCACTCTCTTCTCTAAAGATGAATTTCACGGTTCATTCATAGTACCGTATTGTGGGGTAAAGTTGACCATATAGAGACTGTTCCATGATAATCACTAAGAAGAGGTTTTTTGTGCCCTAAAAGTATTGAAATATGCTATTAAAAATATGCATGTGTGACCTAAAAATTCTAACATATGTTTTTATTTTATTTCTGTTTTGGAAGAAATGTATTTTTAATTGACTGAATTCTTTTCGGTTTCTTTTAATGTTTGATGCAAATCTTTTGAGTTAAACTTGGATGACGATTCATGAAACTTATTGCCCGTTCCTTCTATAGGAAATTGGTTTGAAACATAGCCGTATTTATTCCACACCGATTCAAATATAGATCTACACAATCAAACTGTTACCTATAAGTACAAATGGCAGGCCCCATTCACCACATACTTTCAGACCATGAAATAAAATTGAAGACTTGAAACAAAAAAATGTAAATGCCATTTGTGTTAAATTTGTGTTTTTACCGGAAAAATAATGAATCAGCCCTACAACATAAATAAGAACCAATGTCCAGACTATTTCTTGATAGTATTATAGGGTGATTACAAATGACAGGAGTTGTAAGTGCCAATAAGTTTAACGTATATATAAACTTATTTTTCTCGAAAGTATGAAAATTGCACTTCTGGCGGCAAACACATCGTGATGATGAACAGTCAAAAAATAGATTGCTCGATTCCAGCGCATTTTATCAGTAAGAGCAAGCATGTTCTATTGGGCACTTATACACTATTGGATCAATTTCATCCCAAATTACGACACTTAAAGCTTCTCTTTTGCAGCCTAAGTCCTAAAACTTTGTTTCAGTCTTGGCCGTGAAATATATAATGTAATGACAACGTAAAACAGAAACGTAAATGAAATCAATTGAACCGTTTTGTAAACCAATAATATTCAAAAAAATTAAATAACCAACAACATAGAATTTAATTTTGAATATTAATATCAAAAAGACATTTTGTAACATTATTGAAATAAACTCGTATTAATATTAAAAAGACAAGTTAAAACATTATTAGAAGTAACTCGTGGTGCTCAAACTGACTTCGTTATCCCTACTGCGACATGGTCTCCAGCTGTTGTTTTGACTTCACCTTCTTCTATTTCATTTTGTGATGTCACCAGTGTTACTTCATTATGAAAAATCATACGGAAAATTTTATTTGTTAGAGAAATTTAGAGAATGTTCTAAATATTTTTCGGCATCTGACAAGCTCTTCCAACCTTCATGTCCTTGGAGATTTATTAAACTGCGTCAGCTAATAAATGGGGGGAAGATCGCCGAAAGCAATGCCCAGTATATTGGTGTAGGAAAGAGAGGTTTAAAAATTTTGTTACTGTGGTTGATATTTTTCCTCTTGCGTGTACGCCAACAGGCTGAGTGCTACATCTATTGTTTTTATAATAAATGAATTATTTATCACGAGTGTGCGGTGGACGCAATGAAAAACACCTATGGTAAAAATCTAATAGTTTCAAATCCCCATCAAATGTTTAAATCACTAAATTAAATACTTAATAGTATGTGTTTTGGTATCCGAAGGAAAAAAATAAGAAGAAAACCTTTGTCTTCAACATTTTTGACCCATCCTCCTATGTAACTCTACTCTACGACACGCTCATGCTACACCAATTAGAAGCACAAACTTAAGCAACAAAAAACATGGTACAGCAAGTTATAATTAATAATTATTCAAGTAAAGTAAAAAGAACATAATTTACCTTCATCATTAAATAAGTATCATTATATGCTTCCAACAAAAGTCTGTCAATTTCATCTCTTCTCAGTACTCTCGATTCCTTTGATTCATAATCAACATACTTCCGTTTCAAATATGCTGTTATTATAATTACTTATGTCAATGTTTTCTTTTATATTTTGAGTGTTTTTCAGCATTGGAAACTGGGACCATAAAATTGAAGATTTTACTGTCTCCGACTGTTTCAATTCCATTGTATTAATTAATATTCCTAAAGTACATAAGGGTTTAATAACAAGAAAAGATCTAGTCATACTTTTTGAAAAAGATACGCCAAAATAATATTTTCTTTTACTCAACATTATTTCCATCTCTCTAACTCAAGAACACTTTATATTCTTTCTCATCCATTCCCTTTGACTTTTCTGACAAAATATTTGAAATTGCCATTTGATATTTTTGTTGAATTTCTTTTGGAATACTTATGTGTGAGTCGACCATTATTGCAATATATACTTTCAATTGTTTAAAATATTCGATGTAAGATGTAGCACTGCCTACAATTGAAACAATGAAAAGCACAAATGGAAACCCTAATGAACTTAAATTTAGTCAATTACTTTTAAGACAGAGAAGAGAGTGCGAAAAAATATCGTATGTGCCTCTGCGGTGAAGTGGCTTTCTCAAACTCGGTGGATACGAGGGGAACTGAGGCGGAGCGAAGCAGTGTCTCAGCTACACCTCCTTTGAAAAACTACCACTCCAGGGCATTGATACTACTCGCGCAACTTTTGTTGAACAATGGCCTTGCTTCCCCCTCCTTCGAGCAATTAACAGTTGATGATAAAAGCTCGCAGCAAGCACTGATGACAGCATTCCAAGCATTAAAACTTGGTTGGTGCGAAACAGAAGATAGTCAAAGCTAGTTGCTTTCATAGTCGAGAAATTCTGTTAAACTTGTATTATGTAAATGAATGGCTGAGGCAGGTCTTTCAACGAAGGCATCTAAAACTCCTATCTAGTGTACCTGCAGCTACCTTATTGCTCGCCCAAGTTTTGTTGATACACGAGCTCCCTAGACATCACCCAGCGCTGAAAAGCACGACCCGTTGAGATACTTAGGTTCGATTCGGAACGGCACGTATCAATTTACAATGCTGGCAACAATCGCCTCGTACTTTCAAAACAATTGTCGCATTTCTCGTGGGACGCTTTGGCACGTTAAGTTCATGCCCACAGTTGGTACGCCCTTTTAAGCTGTGACGTAGCCAGAACCCTCCTCTCCCCGCAGCCCCCGCTGTGGAATATCAAGAAAACTTGCGCGCGTAGTACACAGAGCGATATGGCCGCACACGTAGCAGGTTTGACTTTGATTTTGCAGAGGTTTGCATTACTGTAAATACTCTAGTGGCCGACTTTGTAACTAATGTCCCCACTCCACCCGCGTTTCTTCAATCCATCGTTCAAGAAAAGTTGCGCGAGTAGTACATAAAGAACTATTTTCGAACTTTACTCGTCATTCAACTATTCATGATTGGAGATACTGGAGCCCAAGAAAACGTGAGCAGAATGCACTTCTCTCCCACATTTCACTTCTGCATAAGTTAAAGACCTCCACTGTCCCCTGGTGTAGCAATGTGAAGAACTTGGCAATATATATATATAGACATCATACTTAGCTGCACCACACAAGTAGGTAAGATTTGCCAAAAAGGCTTCGCATGCCTCTTTTCCTTAAAACGCGTGAGAGAGGCTACTTCTAGCTATTAACTCCCGCATAAAACTAGTAAATTCGCTCATAAAACCTCATTTTGATAATTGTGATTTCCTATCATACGGATTTACGGATATAAAGCTCAATCAACTACGCAAATTACAAAGGGCACAAAATGCATGAATCCATTTCACATTCTATCTTAGGAGATAGTCGTGTATCGGAGTTTTACGGTCAAACAAAAAATTGTCTCAATCGGAAAAAGGAAATCTTTACTTAGCCTCCTCCTTCCCCAGAAAATTTGTGAATAATATCTATCAAACACACCTACTGCGTAACTTTACACTTCCGACACTTGAATGATCATGTTCTTTGCGATTACTATGGCACAATCGGGTATCCTACAGTAATAATTTACTGTCATATGAAACTTACTACCCACGTGTCTAAAACAAATTATCGATTTCATCACTTACGATTTCATCACAATTAAACATCACGCACGCTGTTATCGCTGTCTAAATTTCATAACATTTCTTGTCGTCAAGCTGTTCTTCTGTACTTTTCTCCTTTTTACACTCGCTGAAAGCCTTAACGCCCCATCGTGGTGTCTAATCTAAAGCAAATACATTACATATTAGATTATAAGATTTTCACGCAATTTCACTCTTTGTATTGTATGATCTTTTCTTGCTACGTTGTATTTACCTTGCTCATCTGCTTGCTTTCCGTTTCTTTTCCCCTTTTTCTGTTACATATTATCTAATAAACTTCAGCCATTTTCTGCGTTCAACTAATAACACAATATTTATGTATATGAAAAACTTTATATTCATATTTTCATCCTTCCCCTTCCCCACTTTCCCCAGTTTCTTAATTAATTCTAACTCTCTCTACTTTCCTTCTGTCTCCACTTTTCCTTCAATCTTTTTATTTTCTTCCCATTGGCCCTTTCAATAGTGTTACGGTTCTAAGCCGCATGCCTCATTGAGGTTTTCCTGGAATTACTAAATCGTTTAAGGCATATGCCAGGATTCTCCTTAGTCTTGCATCCCAGATATAAATGTAAAATCCTCCCTGATTTTGTTCTTTTTTCCCAATTTGTTCACAAATGAGGCATTCGGGAGTAGGAAATAATTTCTGACATTTTGTGAAAGTAAAATTATTGATTTACCTACACTTCTTGTAAATGAACATGGGCTCTATATGTTAGCTTTAGAGTAAAAAAAATTAACAATGAAAATACATTCATACTTTATCTTCCATTACGTTTGTGCAACACATTTCTTTTTTTTAATACTATCATTGAACGATCTTAAGTAACGTAAAATGTCAGTTACCATTGTTTCCGACCGAACACCTCAATTGTAATGATGTGATAGACATATTTAAGTGGTTAGACGAAAGATCAACCTCACGGCCTGACCTCCCGGAAATAAAGACATAATTATTAATACTAGCGTACCCGTGCGAGAAGTCTCGCATGTTAAACCCCAACCTCTTTCCTGTTTTTCCCATTTCCATATTGACCCTGTAATATATCTTTTTCTGCAGGACCCTGTTATTTCCGTGTAGTTATTCCATATGTCTCCTTGTAACTGATAACAATACAATACACCCTTGTCAATACACACTATTCTTATTTAACGTTATTACCGAGCAGAGAGGTACACCCGTGTAATCCGGACGCGTAGGCTATTAAGTAATTGGCTTAATTTTATATACAGTTGCAGATTATACAGACTCTGAACAAGTAGGGTAAAATCGAGAAACGTCGAACCAGAAAAATGAAATCTAATGTTTAAGAAGATCTCATCCTATAAAATACGGTGTGAGAAATGTTCCTTTGAGGCACCACCTGGCTCACTGCACTAAGGGATCCCACTATCACCGAAGCACAAGGCGCGAGATTAAAATGCAAGAAAACGAAATATGAAACAAAAAATGCTAATGAATAAATTATAAGATGCAAACAATAAATGTCTAAAAAAATTGACGCGATGGAAGTATTTTGAGTTTTGGACATTTCTCCTAACGTTTTACTTTATTTTACTTGAGAAAAGTTTTCACCATCTTTTCAGGCTATACCCTTTATGTAACAGATGCAATATAATAAAAAATCCTGCTGGATCAAATTTCAAAACACGTTTCAACGAGTATGTAACCCTGAGAGTTTTTTGACTGATGGTTTCAATGCTGGGAGAGACACATACACGCACTTTTCTTGAGTAATGTCTAAACCTACCCTAGAGCTGTTTGGAATGGTGCTCTCCGAGGCAAAAGCCAGCCTGTGGTGGCGGCGCGTGGCCGAGCAATGAAAGCTCTCGCGGTGGACCGCGAGGGCGTGCAGCCGCAAGCGAGGCGAAATCGCTGCAACTCAATTGTTTCGAACGAATTGATGGAGAGCGCTTGATGGTCCATTGCGGCAATGCAGGTGCGCGGGCCGCCGACGAGCGGCCAATAAACGTCTCCGTTAGGAGGATAATGGAGTAGTTTACTGGGGGGGGAGGGTAATGGGAGAAGTGATTGACGTGTCGAGAGAGATGGATAGAGGGAAAGGAAGCTCCGTCTAAATAAAATATAGCTACAGGGAGTTGCCCGAAAAAGGCAGTAATGGAGGATAAACCAAATCAGAGTTGCACGTGAAGGTCATAAAGCATTCACCTACCGAAACTGTGCAAATTGAATTCGCGCACGTTGTGAGCTTTGGGATTGATTAATTGATTGATTTTTTCATGTTTCCGGGCGCGTCAACGGCTTTGATAATTATTTCCGTAAGTGTAGTGCATGCTTTTTCTCGGGAGATGGCGGTGACCTTTCCCCGCTGGATGAGGAGATCCGGCGCCGACCTACCGTCGGCTAGTGGGGTTTCCCCCTAACCAGGACTCTCCCACCAGCGGGGCACCGCCCCAGCCGGGACAAACTCTAAGCCCCCGACCGGTCTCCAGGAATATGTGGTAGTGTAGTGCATGGTAGTGTAAGTGTGTGTGTGTGTGTGTATAGGGGAGAGGAAAGGAAGAGGAAGAGGAAGGAAAGATCGCACGCGGTCCGTGGCCCGTTTGTTAGAGTACTGCTCCGGCATTAGCCTGGTGGTGATCGAGAAACCACGGGAAACTACCAATCAGAACAGCCGGCGCTAGAATTCTCCTCCAGACAGCGACTGAATTCGACCTAACTGAAATGCTAGTATCGAAAATCCTGCCGCCGTCAGAACTCGAACCTAGGACCTCCTGATCAGAGGCGCTGCAGTGACATTAGTTGATGCACTGAGCTACCGCTCCCAGTGTAAGCTTTGGTCTAGCTTGGTTCAAATGCTCGACAAATGTTAATACGATTATGAAGAGTAAAATCCATTCACATCGTGTGTAGATGGGAAAATGTTTAACGTAAGTTCAGTACAAAATGTCTAACTTTTATTGATCGTTTTATTTCTCAAGTACAAGTATTTGTCATGTACAACTTTGTATGAACTCTGGTATTACAGCCTGAGCAGACCACAGTCATGCCATGATGCTCAAGCCCTCTTCCTGAGTCACGGGCTCGGATAACCTGTGGGAAGCACGTCGCAATCCCTAACGCCATCTGTTTCTCTACCTGCAAGAAGCTTTCACATTTTGTGACAGCTACGACATCTGAGATATGATAGGGGAAAACGTCAGTTCAATTTTCCCCCATCCGGAACTGGAACACGGAATGACCATAGAAAGATAGTTCGCTAACCATGAGCCACCGGGGATATTTTCTAGTTATTTTATAACATTATATTTGTACGCATTTATATGTACACACGCGAGGTACATATTTATATGTATACCTTAAATTATTCGGTACCCATAACAACAGATGATATTATTATTACATGAAAGTAAAAGCTTTTTATAACTTCAGTATTACTCAATAGCCTTGCGAATTTGTTCGCTTCACCTTGAAAAATTGAAACATTCTGAAAATAGGTAACGATATTAGATTCTGGATAAAAACGAAAGTGAAAGCAAATGATATGTCAGAGGACGAAGAAGGATAACTGCAAAACATGCCGCAAATTATCAAAAAAGAAATAAGCATTGGTAATTCAAATGTATTGAAATGCATGTTTGAAAAGCCTTTTGCGAGTGACTTGGGAATTTGAACATTTATAAAACTGTCGTTTTCTTTAATTTTATTCATAATCGCTTCCTATCAGTGAATACGAGTAAAATTGATGAGTGCGTATCAGAAAGAATGACTTCAAGGAGGATATTAAATGTACCCGTGTGTAGGTAGCAGGTAGACATCAATTTAACTATGAATGTTATTAAATAACTGATAAATGTACAACTTTCTCCAAAAATAGTAATTTTAGTTGATACGCGGAGAAGAAATAATTTAATGTTCCTGCATGAAATTATTTTACATCGCAAACAGGAACATGTGTTGTCCAAAGCACTTGCCAGTGAAAAAGTTCAATATGCTTCTGACATACTTTCGAAGCTCTTTCCGCTTCAAAAGCACACACCACCGTTCCTTATAGTAGAGTCAATTACACTCATTCAAATCTTATGGAGGAGGCACGCTAATCTTTGACCGAAGTTTTCGGTCGGTTATTTGATATTCAGGCAAGAAAATGGCCTACTTGTCTTTTCTACAAGACATCTTAAGAATTTAAAGGCACCACCATGCCGTAAGAAACCAGTGGGAAAGCAGAATATCACATTTTTAAAGTTTTTTTTTATTTTGCAGTCTTATTTTGTCTTCGCCCTACCTCTTCTCGGCTGCCATGATTGGGTCTAAAAGACGTATTTCACGTTTTCTCGTTTTCAGATCCCTAATAATAAAATTGAAATGAACGAAAATTATGGAAGAGTAAAATAGGGTTTATATTTACATTTTAATTGGAAAATTTGGACTGTTTTAAAAATATTTTCGTTTGAACGTTTCAAAAAATGTGCATTTTGAAGATAATTTTTACCCAAAAATTTCGATTTTTTGTAAAAGTCTTAACAATTGTTCTGTGAAGCAACTGTGCCAACAAAATTGTGCACTATCCCCGCGTTACGTTGAATTCATAAACCTTTCTTTAGGCTGGTACCACCCTAACTGGAATACGTAATAAGGAACTATCGTTAATTTCGACAGCATTACGATCTACCTTGTTTTGCGAATATCAAATTGATTTATCAGCAGTGAATAGTGTAGTAACCAATGACTTGAAATGATAATAACAGTAATGTTCCTGCCTTGCAATAATGATTACAGGATATACCCAAGGAACACACATCAAGGAACAAATGAACATCACAAAGTGGATAGCTTCGGAACGATAGCCTCTCGCAAGCCAATCGGGCGAACATGCAATATAAGGCAGCTTGCGGAACGGGCTTCGAAAGGTGGCGACGACGGGAGTGGTGATTGAAAGTGATGGTTACGGAAGCGGTAATGGTGTCGATGGATTTGATAGTAACCGTTACGAGAAAACGGTGACGGTTAAACAAGGGCGGTAACAAAAAAACGAGAGGGAGTAGCGACTAGGAAACACCAACAGAAGGCTGCGGCAAGCCGCTAGCGGTGGAGGAACAGTAGTGTCGGAAGACAGGGATTAAGAGAGCGACGGTTTAAGCAGAGTTAGTCGCGGTGCAGGAAGCAGAAGGAGCTAGGCTGTCAGGGACGACAGCGCGGCATAGGCGGTGGAGGTGAATCACAAGTCAGTGCTACACAAATAATAGTTGATATGGGGATGAGGGTTGTGGCCTGCGATGGCGACAGTGGATCTGGTGGAAGTGATGTATGTGCTGGTGGTAGTGTAGGAAGCGGTGAAAGTGGTAGTGGTGGTGGAAATGGTTCTGGTGAGGGAAGTGGAGCGGAGGTGGTGGAAGAGGTGTGGTGAAAGAGGTGGTGAAGTTGACGAAGTGGTGGAAGTTGACGAAGTGGTGGAGTTGACGAGTGGTGAGTTGACGAAGTGGTGAAGTTGACAGTGGAGGAAGTTGACGAAGTGGTGGAAGTTGACGACGTGGTGGAAGTTGACGACGTGGTGCAAGTTGACGAGTGGTGGAAAGTTCATGGTGTGGGGGGTGGTGAGGGTGGGGTTGGGGTGGGGTGGGGTGGTGGAGGCAGCGGCGGGCAGGCTCAGCTGCAGTGGGGCCGCCCCGGCGTCGCCCGCGGGGCTTCTCGCTGATTGCCTGGCGCTAATGCGGCGGCCATGCCGCGAACCGCAGCCGGAGGCGGCCGCCTCCCAACGGGGAGAGGAGCGCGCCGTCTACAGCACGGAGGGTTGGGGAGGGGATAAGACTACGAGAGGAAAAGGTAACGGAGAATACTCGCGACGAAGTGATTATACGAGTGTACGACACGGTCTGGGCCTGTTTGTCAGAGATGGTGAGGTGTGACTCGAATATAAAAATTTCGAATATAAGTCATTCAAAAGGGTGATGAAATGTGAAGTAAGACAAAATGCAGGAGGACTCAAAACGAAACAATACGGTGATGTATAAAGAATATGCCAAGACATTATGGAACTATACACATTACTAATAACACAAGCAAATTTTAAAAAATACTTAAATTCATGAGAATATTATAATAAAATATTTTCTCCCTGTAGGAGAAAATATATCATAAGGCAACTTCTTTACAATGTGGTAGTTGTTAAAAGAAAGGTATAATTCAGTGGTTTTGTTCGATTGTTCGTGAAAAGTTGCTTTTCTTAGTTACATTCTGGGAAAAATTGTCGTTGTGGAAAAATTATTAGCTTCTGATTGTATTGGTGGTGACTCCAAAGTGAAAGTATGTGATTGTGGTAAACCATGAATAGACTGCTAATGCTATTGCTCTTTTAATGAAGTCTTGTAGGAAGGAAATATTTAACTTATTGTAGATTTAGTCGTTGGATGTAATATACCAAGGGACTTCTAAAATACTCCGAAATGTCTTCCACGCTTTGGAGTTTATTAATAATGGATTGGGCTGCTCCGTGTCATATGAGGGAGGCACAAAGCATAAAAAAATTAGTTTAACAATGAATATAATTCTGAACGTTTCTTTTTTATTGTTAGAGAGATGTTATTGACGAGTGATTTCCAATTTAATATACTGTCGATGGAGACGCCTAAATATGTGATGGGTGCGTTTGGATCATCCCAAGGATTTTTTAATATTCAATGATGAAAGATTGGGTATTTTTCCGAAGAAATATATTTTGAGCAGGATTTGGATGAATTGAACAACATAGATAAGAAGCACGTTGTCGCAAAGGATGCGAAACCAGTAAGTGCCATGGTGGCAAGTCTCAACCGGAAGAAGGAGAAAGGGGACATCTGTAGATAAAGAAAACTGTCACGAAGTAAAACAGGAACGAACAGAATAAACGCGAATATCAGACCTAAGTTCGGCGAGAGCCGCTGTGTGTGTGTGTGTGTGTGTGTGTGTGTGTGTGTGTGTGTGTGTGTGTGTGTGTGTGGGTGTGTGCGTGCTAGTGGGCGTGCTTCCGCACAGCGCGCGAACGAGCGAGCAGAGAGAGTGAGAGAGAGATGGGGGGAAACGGAGAGGGAGGGAGAACGTCTGCATGTGTGTGTATGAGAAGGAGAGGTAGGGAGAATGTGAGATGTAGGGAGGATGGGGTTCCGTCTCGCAACGGCAGTGATACTAGCGCAGGAAGCTAGCACATCGTCCACAAGGACAGCCCTCAGTCTATTGCCAGCTCCACTCCTCCACGCCCTCCCTGGCTATGGAGCCGTAAGTGGTCGTTGAGCGCGAACGCAGAAGCATTTCCAGCATTAAGTGCGATTCACGCATTCGCGGCGCGAGTTCGATCAGCTACGCCAATGAGGCAGCCGTGATGAGATTGAGGACATTTACAGTGCGATGTGTGCGTACTTACTTTCAGGCAATGTCGGAATTCTAATGTTCCATTAATACGAGATTATCGTAAACTCTCATGTGTGCCAGACGAGCGACGCGCAATCCAATACAATGTGTGTGGAAATTAGATTGTGTAAAGAATTGTACGCTAATCATTAGACACAAAATTGGAGACATTTTACGAAATAGTAACTTTAATTTTACTTTTCTTTTCTTCTTTTACTTTCTCATAAACGAACGTATATACGGGAGTAATATACGTAGTATAGAGAAAGTTATGTAATGCAGCGGATAACCGAATTCGAGATTTTAACGAAAATACACGTTTTGGGGTCCCCTGATACCGAAAAAGTGTTTTTTTTAAACGTCCGTCCGTCCGTTCATCTATGAACACTACTAGCATCTAAAACACACGTACGATCATGTCCAAATTGAAGAATTCGCAGTCGATCTGGCTCTAGTTAAAGGTTTGAAATTTTGAAACACATTCTTTAAAATTTGAGGTACTTTACATGAAGCCCCCGGGTATTTTCAAATTTCTCAAAAACGGCTCAATTTTTTCTTTAAATTTCTTGTAAGAATCAAGTAAAATACATTTATAAATGGGCATAGGTCCGATTTTCACGATTAACTCTGAATTTTCAAAAATTGCAAAAGTTTGAATTTTTCGGCGTCTTCCTACAACTACAAAATTGAAGACAGATTTTTCCTTCAAATGAAATTTGTTGTGCATAAATGGTTCTTTCAATAAGGTCATGTACATAGTTTCGGAAATGTTAGTAGTTTTTGTGCACTAATGCATGCAATATTTGCAATTTAAAATAAAATGCTAAAACAAGATTTTCTCAAAACTACTCCAAATTTTTTCTTTCAATTTTTGGTTTGGTATGACAAACGAATCCTAAACGAATCCTAAAAGCCACATTGCTCTATTCTTTTGCTTTTCAAAAATTACAAAAATGTCCTTTTTTGGCTTGTCTCTCACATCGGTAATACATTAGAGGCGATTTCTTCACATTTTATTTATTAATGAGTACATGTGCTTTAAGTAATGTCATATAAAGTTTCTCGAAAACTCAGCAGTTTTTTGTGGAAAGAAGATCAAAATTTCACATCTTCAGAAACGCTCAAACGCCATTTTCTCAAAAATGGCTCCAAATTTTTTTCTTCAAACATTTCCAATGGATAGTGCTAACTGCATAGTTTAATTTGACGTAGTTATTTTGGTGTATTCATTTGTTTTTCCAAAACATTACACAAATCTAGTTCTATTAAAATATCTCTCACGCCGTAATATGCACATTTCCATTGATTTGTATACATTTTTATTTTATGGTGGAAGTGCTTCAAAAGAATTCAAATGAAGTTTTTCTAAAACTCAGTAATTGATATAAAAAAGATCATCAAATTGCGCATTTACAGTAACGATTAAAAATCATTTTCTTAAAGTAAATAATTTTTCTTTCATTTTCATTTTCTTTCAAGTAAATAATTTGGTAAAATGCAGTGGGCCGTACGCCAGTTTTTATGAGAACCGACAATAAATCCAATCACAACGTTAGTGGAAACGGCAGTTATTACATTTTCTAAAGTGTTGAAGTAAAATGAAGAAGAAATACACTGGATCGGAAATGTTTGGCTCAGTCATGGAGCACACGTTTATTACGAGAAGACACGGCACATTGAGTATGCAACCCGCGAAACATATCTGAATTTTCCTCTCTTATTTTAGAAGGTACCGACTGAATCCTATTTGTTACTTCCTAGCCAAATATTCGTTTTCTTTAAGATTTCATCCTCTCGAGCAATAAGCGCCGATCTATTTTAACATTGCGATAAAAAAATAGTCGTTAAAAAGCTTTGTATAATTTAGAGTGGATGTATAGTTAATGTACGAATACGAATGAATGAGTGGTGAGTAAGTGAATATTGGAATCGTATACTTAGAAGTGCCATGGATAGCGATTATATTTCAAAATATATAATAAAAGTACTCAATTAATTAAAAATTATGTAGGATACAGTTCATCACACAATTATCGATAATTATTAATTCTGTGAAATTAGGACTTCTGAGGGGAAAACTACAAATTTTTAAGCAATAATGCACATAATATTTTTTGCACAACTTAATTATCACTACATATTTTTTTACAATTATTAAATCCGTGCAAATGGGAGTCATAGCGACGAAAAATAAAAACTACAATAATTTATTTGAAAGCAGGTTAACGGGGCTTGGTCAGAAAAATTTACACTAGTTGTTGGCCAACGTTTCGAAAACTTTTGTTTCCATCCTCAGGACTTGCAACATCAAGAACAACTCAACCCATTCACTGCGCCATCCTCCATCTCCGGCACCTCACATGCAATGAGGGACACAACATCACCCTCACCACACCAACACACAGCATGACTGATACTAGCTAGTATCGCTTTACTAGCTAGTATCTAGCTAGTAAAGGGATCCAGTTGCAAAATTAAGAAAAAAATCCTCTAACAGGGTGTGTAACCAGAATCCAAGATTTTTGGATCCTTGATACCGAAAAATCGATTGTCAGCAAAACGTCTGTCCGACTGTTTTTGAACAACGCTAGCGGCTAAACCATTCAGCCGATTTTCTCCAATATTGACATTCCCTAATCGATCTGGTTGATGTCGCGGCTCCTTGCATTTGAAACCGACATTTTAAGTATTTTAGTACTTTACATCAAGCGCCTAGGATATTTTCAAAAAATGGCGGTATTGTTTTTAATTAAAAAGTTTTATTGGATAGTGTGAAGGAGGTTTAATAGAATGGTGTAGATCTCTTGTTCGTTGAAAATCCTGATTTTTCGAAAATTTCGAAAGTTCAAAATTTTTACGGCGTCTTCCTACAACTAAAATATTAAAAATAGACATGTTTTCCTTTAATAAAATACGTTCCTTACAGACAGCTTTTAAAATAAGGTCAGGTACAATTTTTCAAAAATTTGAGTATTTTTCGCGTAATTTGGCGTGAAATACAGGCAATTTTTAATTTACTTTAAACAATTCTTTTCTCAAAAACGACACCAACAATGTTGATGGCGTTTGGAAGGCCATTTACTCTTCCCATGATTTGGACGGAACGAACGGACGAAGGCGACGTCAAAAGACGAAGAAAACTATGCAATGTCCTAATTTATCATTTGCTATAAGGCCTGTATATTACAGTGAAGAATTGCCGGTACCATAACCTCCTGAAAAGAGGTGACAGTGAGTGAAGATGATTGCTGCAGTGACGAACATTCAGAAGATGATAGAGTGATATCAATGCTAACCCGACATTCCAAGCCTCCGGGACTCAAATAACCACATCTTTTTGTCCCAAGGAGATCTCAAAGATTTTTTCGTGATTTAAATTTGCCGAAGCAACAGTCTGAGTTCTTATCTTCGCAACTTTAAGGCTGGGATCTTCTTTCCACTTGGATGAAAGTGAGTGTTTTTCCTGATCGCCAAGTAGTTTTTCAAAAGATTTTTCCAAAGAAAATGGCGTAGCTTTTTGTTATGATATAGAATTTGTTATGAAGACTCTTGACCATGATTTCAATGTAACTGAATGGCGCTTTTTCTCATAGATTCCATGGAAAATAAGTCTGCAAGCAGTACTTCTCCATAATGAGAACAAATTTTCTTCTGTTCGATTGTTGCAGTTAAGCAGTGCTGTAAAGATTGTTGCACTCTAAAGGAGGCCTATGAGAACTTTATACTGATCCTCACATTTATCACATACGAGGAATTCTCCTGTAAATGGAATACATGTGAAGATCCCAAGTTTATTACAATTGTGATTAACATACAGCTCGGGTATCCAAAGCACTGTTGCTTTATATGTGAGTGGGTCAGCAAAGACAGAAAAAAACACTATCGTGGGAAAAAATTTCCTGCTCGGATTGAACTACTGCCTGGACAAAGAAATGTTAACACTCCTCTTGTTGACCTCACAAATATGCATCTATCACCACTGTGTATTAAATTGGGTGTTGACAAAAACTTTGGGAAAGCCATGGGAATTCATGTATTTGTGAAAGAGATCCCAAGAATCAGTCATCAAGGATTAATGATCAAAACAAAGGAAAGAATTTTTGTAGCTCCGCAAATTAGAAAATTGATGGCTGATGAACATTTCATTGATTTGTAGGGTGATGTTGAAAAAACAAATATGGTAGTCTTTCACAAGTGCCAGCAAAAACTTTTAAGGCAACCGTAAGGCAGAGAAATATCACGATACTGTCCATGGACTATAGATATGGTATCAACGTATGGGACGTAACATGTCACTTATCTGAATTTTTTGAATGATCATTTGGACATCTTTATGGATAACCTTTGGAGTCTTTATTAACAAACATGGCGAACGGTTCTAACAGGATATTTCGCAAATGGAAAAAGGTTATCAAGGTAATTGTAGGAAAGCAATGTTGTCCGACTACTGCTGGACCTTACGAAGAAACGTTCTGAGGCAAAGTATCACAAGAAATCGGGAAGGAAATATATTTAGGTACTTTTCTTCACTTTTCTTAACAATTACTTTGTTATATTTGAGCGTGTCATTTTGCCCGATACCTATACAAACAGGGAGATACACGCATTCACAAAAACGACGTTGACATGAAAACTGAGGGCAATACAGAAATTCTGAATATAGATGTGGACTGAGAGAGAAATTATCTCCCAGTGTGTTGTTCTTGTTACGGAAAAAAAGGTTTTGTAGATCAATGTTATTTAGGTATTCTTGACAATCATTGTAAATAACAATCAAAGTTTAGTTCCGTGTGATAATACCTACGAGACTTTGATACTTCAATTAAATGTTCTCACTTTTGATTGAGCGAATCTCCGACAATACGAGACATAATGACATTTCACCTCTAAATTATGTAAACAAAGTGTAAAATGCAAATAACTTACAAACTATGTCGATCGAGTTTTTAAAGCTAGCAAATTTGTAATTTTTTGTAGATGGAGAAAGTTTTAATCATCTGCGTTGTAAAAACGTTTATGGAAGCATTTATACGGGGACATCACTATGCTACTATAGTATGGTTTACATTGCAAATGTAAGGTTTTTTTCAGTTGCTAGATTTATATGACTGTCGGGTTATTATTTAACTGAACTCTGTCTAGTTTCAATATGCTTTTTTTAAAATGTACACTTGTTTGTATCTGTATTATGGAATGTGGAACAAAATGTCTGCGGCAAAGCTTCATGAATTGACAAGGATCACGACAAATACAAAAAACTCATTAAATTTTTTAACATAACTCACCGACAAGAAGAGGATCTGAAGAAACTTTTTAAAAAATTGTTGGCCTTACCTGCAACAGAAAAACGAAAAATAATTACAATGGAGATGGATGTTAAACACATTGGGCCACGTCAGACATAAAAATCAATACAACTATGTCAGTACCATTAATAAATAATATTCAACTTTAGAAGCACGGTTACTCGTAAGTAGTAATTTGTGAGGACAATTTGTTTCGTCGCAGCCTGTCTCACACCAAAACCGTGCTTTAGAGTTTTATGGTGTGTAAATACACTTCAGGGGGTACAAATTTACTATTTGATATAAAATTACTAAAAGCGAGGAGAAAGGATACTTATTTTTAGAATTGTTTTTATACAATGACACCATAAAAGGCTTCAAAACACTTTGGAACAATAGAATTCGTGAAAGTGTTGTGAAGTTAAGAAGCGAGTCACAGCAAAATGACAAGTATCATTCGTTTATTGTCTACTGTAAAACAAGGTAGTGTCGATATTTACGCCTTAATTCATACACAATCACAAAAAGTCATTATTTTCCTACTTATATACAATAGTAATAACCATGATTAAGATTTATATTGTGAAATATTTTCAGCTAATAGTTTTGAGTTAAATTACAGCACAATAGCATCCCTTCTCTTGTAAATCCCTCTTCTACGTTTGTCAACACACCATGAATTGTAGACGAAACGCGTACATTGCCATTTAATTTAACAAAGTAACATCTCTATAAATTGTGCGGGCTCTGTGACACCCAAAAATTAGCCAATTTACAACCAGAACACCGTTGAGGGTGTAGATTACATTGTTTCACACACAGGACATTATTCTCGTACCAAATAAACGTTGAAAATGCAGCCAAAGTGCATGAAACAAACAGCAAACTGACTCGTTTAATCACGCTCTTTGAGTCTCTGTGAATGTTGAAATTGATGTATTTTATCGTGTTATCTGCCTGAAGTGTAAAGCTACAATTTTAACTAATTCAGTGAAACAAATTAATATAACCAATTTAAAAATCATTTTTAAAGTATGTATTACTATTTTTATCATTTATTTACTTTGAAACGTAATTTATTTCACTTAGAAGAATACTGAAACATCGAATAAGAAACGATGGACAATGTACTCATGAAATTCCGTTTTTTTTAAATACCGACTATCCCTAGAGACATTTCCGCATGTATCTCCTTTATCAATTGTTCAATTGTTTTATAAAGAGAAACACATCAATATTTGAATTCAGAATCCACCAACTCCGCATACCCCGCATCGAAATAAAAAATATGAGAGTTCCCAGAACACCTAGATTTGTGTGACACATAAATACTGAATAAGACAATCATAATTAACATGTTTTATCTTTAATGATAATAAAGTTTAATAGTATTTCAAAATTGTTTTGACTGTTCGACCTGGAAAATTTAATGAGTTGCATTTATTCGACCGAGGATCGAAAGTCGGCAATGCACCTTAGAATTGTCTCTGAAGCCGGTTATTAGCTATTTTCTGCTTAAGAAAAAAACCCACTGCGCTTGTAAACCTCTTCATGGTTCTTCGGCTTGTACAGTAGCGCGGGTAGGGCAAGCTGAGAAAAAATAGGGTTCTGTTTTTTACATCCCAACAGTGTAAAAATTAGGCTATAAAAGTCAAGACAAAACAAAAAGATAGGCCTAACAGTTTCATATATGTCGAAAAATTATATTTTATTTTTAATTTACCTTTTCTACTCATTGATCATTCCATACTCAGTTATTTCTTGACTGCTTTATTTTATTACATGTATTTACTACATTTTTTGATATTTAGTTTATTTCTAAGCGACTTCTCTTCACTAAGTTACGTGATTTTTGACGCGACATGTTAAACAACAGAGCGTAACAGTACAATTTCTTCAACCCTGAATACACAACACCTTAAATTGTTCATGTTCAATTGTTACCTTCAGTAAAATGTGCATCATGGTTTCAATAAATATAGTGATCAATATATATATATATATATATATATATATATATATATATATATATATATATATATATATATATATATTTTCAAAAATACACTTATCGATGACAAAAATCCTGCAGGTATTCACTATTGAAAACCCTGAATATGTGGTACTAGTTTCTAAGCCCACCTTACTGGGTGTGAATTTAGCGTCGCGTTACATAGTACGCACTAGATTTCATACAAATAATTGAGCACGCTTTCAAAGCCAAAATGAGAATTAAATAATTTGTTGTACTAATGCACTTGCTTTCAGTCCGATCGAATCTGTCGCACAAATGTTTGGTCCTAATGTGTAATTTGACGTACTCTCTTCTCCGTACGCATAAAACACTTGATAATTAAACAACGAACAAAAAGGAATTTGAAATTATCGAACCACCACAATTCTACAAGGGCAGACGCGGATGTTCATGATTTACGACAGAGTGAAATAAAAGTCGTGCAATAAACCCACGACAAAAACAGCTCAGCACATACAGACTGTTAGATCTGACACAAGGCATTATTTATGGAGAGATCTAGAAAAATTTCGATAAAAATCACAACCCGAGAGAAACACCATAGTAAAAGAGTGTATCATACAATAACGAGCGGCCCAGCGACCGCTCGGTATTGCCATTACGTAATCTTTATCGGTCTGGCTGGGTTTCCGAACAGTTTACGATTCTTCGCAATCGATCGGAGCTTGGTGGAAAATCGGGCATCGGAACGCTATGAAACTATCGAAGTTGTTGAACTCGAAAAACGTTCTTCAGAGAAGGTATATGACCTCAATGGTTGCACGAATGTAAAAATCTCGTAAATGTGGCGTTGAGAACGCGTTCAGAAAAGAAAATCTTCTCGGAATAAAGATAAAATGCGTTGGGCAGGCAGACAAAGGCACGTTAAAACACTGGGATTTTTTTATTCACATACACGTAACCGGGCAAAGAAAATACAATTTTCTTCGCGCACTTCTTGGAGAAACATAATCGATATTAAAGATATTTGTAATCTTGATTTTTTTACAATGAGTGATACGTAGTCATTCTTCAATTTACTTTTGTTATTAAGTACAGAGTAGCTATTTCCAATTACAATATGCAAATAAGTCAAATTGTTCAAAGAATGACTCACCTCAACCGCGAATCGTCTACTTCTCTCCTCTTACACACACACACACACACACAACACACACAGATAACCACGCCATGCGCACATACACACATACACACACACACACACACACACACAAATGGATCAGACTACAAAACGTGACGAGAGATCAGTTGGGAACTTGATGCTAGTCCCGTTTGGGGTGGTTCTCCTCTAGGGAGATATTTCTGGGTATCCTTCGCAACCCGACGTGTAGTTTAGCGCCAGGACTCACGTTCAGCTGAGGAGAAGCACTGCCTCTTCCCAAGATACAACATGCACTTTATTTACTTAATGCCAACTTGTTGACAAGTCAGGTGCCATAACTCATCGACTCTTTGTAAATACGTTATTACAAAGTCTAAAGTGAGGATCAGTTACAGAGGAATATCTATAAATTGAATAACATCTGTGAATAATATAACTTGAGATCTCAACTCAGAAAACAAAGTAAAGGCATTTGGGGAAAAAAAATAATAATAATAATAATAATAATAATAATAATAAAATTTAGATGAAGTTATCATTTTAAATATTTAGGATGTGATATTACCTTTGAATTCAATAAACATATTTCAATAAAAACCCAAAAATTCCTAAACATATGTGGTACAATAACAAATTACCTGAGAAATAAACAAAAAAGGAACATATTTTATAAAATAATGGCTATCCCCATAATTCTTTATAGATGCGAGATGTTCACCATAAAAAGAAAGATTTTACCGGAATTCAGACGTAAATCCTTCAGACAGAATTCCGTAAAATATAATTTTGAAAAAGTGCATACTGTAATTTAAAGATCAAATATTGAAGAATAAATTGCACTAACAAAGATTTATCTAGGTTTAATATTAGAGAAGTACTGGAGGTTCCAAAATAAATTTTAACTTCACAATTTTCAAAATTTCGGAGGTTTTAATAAAAAGCTCGCACAGACACTATAGAGAGGAATGGAAAGGAGGGTAAAGAGAGGAAAAGTGAGAAGTACAAAGAGATTTCCAACAAAGTTTGAGTGTCACATACAAATCTCATTCAAGATATACCCCACAACTAATCTCACCAAATAAGAGACAGAAAAGTAAGAACTACACTCTCTTCTTTGAATCCTTTGATGAAGAATAAACGAGAATTTTAAATCAAGGCAGCACATGCTTTGGCAATGCATTGATCTCGGAGATTTTATTAATGAAAACAAAATCTTAAAGTTGTAAAAACTCGGCAGACGAAACTAAAGAGCTTAGATTTCACCAACAGATCAGCGGACCGTAACTTTTTTTTTGTAGATGTATTTTATGATAAGATGATCGTCTCAGAAGTTGCTATAAAGCACAATTAACAACAAAAATTCCTAGAATTCGTGATTTGATGTCAGACCATTACCGGCCAAAGCTTTTAAAATGTACAAAATGTATTTGCTTTTCCTTATTTCCTCTTTTTGAATATCTTACTGTTTCTTGTAGTATTTGCTATTTTTAATATTCATGCATAACAAAGGATATGTGGAAACAAATATAATGTTCGGCTTTGCCCCTATTTTGCTCGGATGATCTTTGAAAAAAATACTATGAGAAACATTTTGAATCTAACAATTTTCAACTCAAGTGTCTCGTTTTCGCGTTAATCGGGACCTTTTAAGTTTCTCTTCGAAAACAATGTATGTGAAACCGTTCCTCTTTGATTATATTGCGATGATTTTGCTACCCCGCAATTTATTCTAATCTATCAAAACTTGTTGCATTTCAGACAGCCAAACATTATGATTATGACCGCACAACGGTTTGGTTCGGTTTGTTTTTTTCGTGTTTCTGGGCGTGTCAAATGCTTTGGTCATTAGTTCCCGTTAGTGTACTGCATGCTTTTCTCGGGAGATGGCGGTGATCTTCCCCGTTGGATGACGAGATCCGGCGCCGACTTACAATCGGCTAGTGGGGTTTCCCCCTAACCAGGACTCTCCCACCAGCGGGGCACCGCCCCAGACGGGGCAAGCTCTAAGCTCCCGACCGGTCTCCCGGAATATGTGGTAGTGTAGTGCATGTTAGTGTGTGTGTGTGTGTGTGTGTGTAAGGGGGAGAGGATAGGGCAAGGAAGAACAAGGAAAGATCGCGCGCGGTCCGTGGCCCGTTTGGTAGGGTGCTGCTCCGGCATTCTCCTGGTGTTGATCGGAGAAACCACGGAAAACTACCGATCAGAGCAGCCGGCCGCTAGAATTCTCCTCCAGGCAACGACTGAACTCGACCTAGCTGAAAAGCTAGTGTCGAAAATCCTGCCGCCGTCAGGACTCGAACCTAGGACCTCCCGGTCAGAGGCGCTACAGTGGCATCAGTTGATGCACAACGGAACTCCCGGTATCGCACAACGAAATTCACAGAATTTGAACGTGGAATTTTAGTTGAAGGTAGCGTATGGTACATTAATCACGGAAATAGAGAATTCAATATTTCGAGATCTATGTGTCAAGAGAGTGTCGAGAGTACCTAATTTCAGGCATAACATCTCACACGGACAACGCAGAAGCCGACGGCCTTCCCTTAATGACCAAAATAACAGAAGACCGACGAAGTGCTTCACAATATGGTCTGAAGTGCCACTCCTATCGATTGGACCTTAAACGTCTGGACAACCTTGTCTTGGTGAGATAAGTCCTGATTCAAGTTGAAAAGAACTGATGGTAGAGTTCGGGTATGGTGCAGACCCCACGAAGCAATGAATACAAGTTGTCAACAAGGCACTGTGCGTGCGGTGGTAGCAGTTTGTTAATGAAATCTGGAAAATCTTAGAAAATATAGTTTCTTAGCATTAGCTCCAATACACACAAATATTTTTTTCTTAAAGGCCAAATGTTTATCTCAAAATCTTAGAGAAAATCAATGATACGAAATTTTACATGGGTAAATACTGCAGTGTCGTCATTTCTATGTTTATTTGTTCTATTTGCATATTGTTATGAGCTGTATATTTTGTGATTGATTAAAATCAATTACATATTTCACGTACTCAAATATCTGACAGGTTAATTACTTAATCGAAACGAAGCTATGAGCATATCATAGAAGAACAAACTATTTTTAATATGAGCATTTTTTAGAAAAAAATAAGTTATATTTGACAAAATTTAATTGAATCGTTTTGAAAAAATCCAATTTTTAAATCCCTTCTACTCTAAATTTCTGGTAATTCAATGTGCTAAATTACAAACCCAAAGTCTCTTAAAATGCATTAAAAGATTGAAATAAATTTGAAAAATAATGTTAAAAAATGCAAAAGGTATTATAAAATTACTTTTTGAAACATAAAAAAATTAAATTAAAATCTTCCTTACGAATTTTGATAATGATACTGAAGAAAATGCGTTTAAATAGATCTTGGCGTCAAGTGGCCTGAAGCAGCCAAAATCATTTGCTTGGGAGGTGGCGGTGGTCTTCACCCGCTGTATGGCGAGATCCGGCGGGCACCTACAGTCATCTAACGGGGTGATCCCACACCAGGTACCTAGACAAGCGGGGCTCCGCCCCAGCCAGGACAAGCTTCTAAATTCTCCACCGTTCTCCCGGAATATGTGGTACTGTAGAGCATATAAATGATTGTAAGAGGTGGGAATTGGACAAGGAAAAGGAAGGAAGGATCGCGCACGGTTCGTGGCTCGTTTGTTAGGATACTGCTCTGGCATTCGTCTGGTGTTGATCGGAGAAACTACGGAAAATACTATTGGGGCAGCCAGGTACTACAATTCTCCAGACAGCGACTAAATTCGACCTAGCTGACAGCTAGTATCGAAAATCCTGCCCCGTCGGGACGGAATCTAGTCTCTCGCGATCAGAAGCACTGCAGTGACATCAGCTGATGACAGACAGACAGCAGACAGCAGACAGCAGACAGCAGACAGCAGACAGCAGACAGCAGACAGCAGACAGCAGACAGCAGACAGCAGACAGCAGACAGCAGACAGCAGACAGCAGACATCAGACAGCAGACATCAGACAGCAGACAGAGTTACTCTCTAGCGCTCAGAATCAATGGAACAGTACCCAAATTCGCGCAGAAACAGACATGGAACGACAGAAGACGCATAACAGATGACGCAGACAGAGAGAGACGCGGTAACGGACGGACATCAGACATCAGACATCAGACAGACATCAGACAGACAGACAGACAGACAGACGAACAGACAACGAACAGACAGACAACATGTTTTGCAATCAACAAAGTAAAATAATTGCTGTGTCGTAACACAACACGCCAAATGCGAACATTATTAGTGGGCCCCTCTTCCCAGAAGTACTGCTGTCGAATGACGTCAGCTGTGTCGTAACAGTGACGCACTGAGTACGAGAATTTAACACGCGTAGAATATGAGCATAGTCAGAATAAAACAATCAAATATTTTTAGTTTTTTTAATTTTTTCCCGGGTTCCTGGGCATCTAACGAAACTACTGACACCTGTACAATTGTCGCAGCCTGTAAAGTGTTATTTTCATTCCTACGCGTCTTTCTATGTTTTTCTGCCGACTACCATCTCTTTATCACGTACCCCCGTAGAAACTAACGGCTGGTTGTCGGCAGCTACGCCAGGGCCTGCCTTACTCCTACGCGCACGTGCGCGTGCTGTGAGCGTAGGTGGGAGCGTGTCTGGTGCGTGGCACGCGCCAATCACGCGGCAGCGGCCGCGAAATGACGTTACGCCATGCGGCCGATTGTGCCGAAATTGATATCGACTACCTACCCTCGCCTCGGGAACAACACGCGCAATTACATCGGCGCCAGCTAGTTGCAGCGCAACCTCATCATCATCGCCCGGCAGACAAGAATGCGGTTGGAGGGGGAGGGGCGCAGTAATGATGGCAGGCGTGGTCGCCGACAAGGTTTTATGATATTACTTTCATAGTTCCGTTGGTTGCCTTAGCTCGTGTAAGCTACGTTGAGGAGGTTAATAGCAGAAATATCGCTAAGAATTAAAGAATTTTAAAAATGCTTCTTAAGTAGTAGTTCTTAGATCGACTACGGTAAAGTAGCCCCAAAAATACTTTAAATGAAAGGAAAATCTCTATTCTTCAAGATGGCAGGAGAAAATTGGCCCTTACCAGCCTCATTTTTTAATAAAAAAGTTTAAATTAGTAAAGGCTCTTATGAAAAAACTTTCGCAGGCATAGGTTTTTTCAAGTTGTAGAAGAAGTTACGCGGTACCTTTTCCTTTTACTCAATACGTAGTACAGTGTTTTAGAAATCAGATGACATTAAATGTAACATACCTCACCGGGCATTCTGAGGAATAATTGATAAAGAAATTCGGCAAAATTAATCACAATAGGAAGTAGTGACTCTCGGCCTACGAGTTATGATGTAGAAATTGTAATATTGTCAGCACTGTTTCTCTTTGACAACGAGAGAAAACCACCCTAACTTAAAATTTTATGTAACACACTATTTGAGGATAATTCACTTTCAATGTAAACAATTTGGGCTAATATTCAACGCAGAAAGAAAGAAAAATAAGGCGCCGAAATCAACCTAACCTGTATTAACAATAGCCAACCTATGAAAATGAAAAATCATGGGAGATACTACATATATTAGTAAACATTGTTTTTATAGAGCAACTATTTAAGATTTCTTTTTAACTATTTACAAATAATTACTTAAATGCTCCGTTTACGATTACAAGCACCTATTGTTAATACATAGAGTAATAAATGGTTGAGTATTTGATTAGCGATTGGCATGAACATACTACCATAAAACAATCTAACCTCAATATGGTGCCTGCGGGTATCTTTCCGTGCGCTGTGTGTGCGAGTGTGTTCATATTTGTGTGCGTGAGTATATATGTATGACTATTTTAATGTGGTGTTGTTCTGCGTTATTTATTTTTTCTGTCAGCCTAAAAATATTGCTTTGACCATCAAGAAAGAATCGCATCAAAAACCGCATAAGGGCAAAAAATCACTGTAAAACAACTATATACTGAATTAACGCTGAAAGAATTAGGTAAATATATATTGCGAATTATTGTATTGGTTACCAATGACATGAAAAACCCACTATTGAATCCAAAATTACTATTTTAAAACTCGGGTTCTGAATTAATGGTTATTTAGCATAATTTTGTTTCACAATACGTAAGATCCATTAATTAGTAGAAATATTTTTAGCTCTGTACTATTATTGAACACAAAGATTCCGCATACGTGAATTAAGTCACTGCCGCACGTGAAAAAGATGTCGTTAAAGTGCACCTAAGGATCAGCTATAAAAGGCTATATGTTAGTTGATTAAATCAACTTGATTTTACTCCAACTACAACTGTTGATAAACAACTGTAGTACAGACCATGTGAACAGATCGAAACTTAGCTGCAGTAACCGTCACTCGCATTGATTTATTTTCATTAAAAAAAAAAGTAAAACAGAATGCGATGTGGGAGGGAGAAGAATTGCGTTTTTTAGTGCCAAAATCCCTTCTTTTTCACTCAATATCCTACCAATTTACTCAATGACGTTCACATGAATAAAAATTAAATATTTTGTATTGTATATTGCTTATTTGAAAATTCACCAAATTTTATACATTATTAATTTTTTTTAAATGAGTTGAAAGATATTCAACAATCACGCATTCACCTTAACATTGACATACGTTTGCGAGAACGATCAGAGTAAAAATTAAAATAAAATATTTTTAATAATCAGTCATAAAATTTCTAAATATTAATTTTATGAACTGTCATTATTATTTCTTAATGAATATGAAGAAAGACACAATTTAACTTTCCTTTTTCTTCAAAATTTACTCTCGCAAACTGTTCGACGATGGATATCAAAAATATTCCTTTCTAACTTTAAAAACATGGAAGCAGAGACGAAAATTTTTCGTTAGTGTATCTTTCAGCTTACTTACCAAATTTATTGTTGAGTATTTCTTCTTGTCTCATCGAAATGGAGCAAGACGTGGAGAAGACAAATAGAGTCCTCCCAAAAAGAAAAAGCAGTCGGCTGGGAAAAACTCAAACAACCTTCATTTTCGTTTATCTTCCCCTTCTGAATTTGTATTCATTACTTGTCTCGGTACAGTTTTAGAGAGAGACGATCCTGACAAGCCAGATTTCTTACGTTCAACGTTCGTTCACAAAGAGTTTTAATAAATATTAACTACATGAATTATGATATTCGATTATTCAAAAACACTAACCTTCACTGTAGCGACGCTTATCTCAAGTCATTATTTCTTCTCGCGTTTACGAAATATGTGCAAGGAATCTTGGTTATTTCGCATTTGTGACTGATTTGCATTTTATGAAATAATTTTATTTTTATGTTAACTTAAAGCTGTTCAGTTCTTCACTTTTCAGTATAGCATTTTGAGAACATCTTAGATTTGTCTCGATGTAACTGATTAGGATTCCTAGAACATTGAATACGATTTGAACGCGATATGATATTGCGTATATTAGATGATTCACATAATTTTCAGATCGTAAATACATATCAAAGAATAATCTACAACTACGAAACGAACTCGTGGCTCATTGCAAAGTCGCAAGCCTTTCACCACTGAGATCCGGGTTCCATTCCGTCGAATCTCATTGAAATTTGTTCCAACAAAACGAGTTCGGCTGCTTCACAAGGCTAGTCCAACCCTGTAAAGTGTCCTAAACCCTACCTATCCTATAGTCCTTCCTAATTCTGGTCGCTGTGTAGTGACGCAGGAGCGCACGAGTAGGAGCGCGTACGAGGAGATGCTACCTGGCGGTCCTCGTGACAACCGACTACGACGAGACACGACAGACAATGTTAACGGAGGATTATTCCATAAAACAAGCGCGTAATGGGAGGATTACTCCGAGAAGCGCAAAGCGCTCAACGCCCCAAGGGGTTTGGAGACGCGTTGCGTCGAAGTAAACTAAAAATGATTCATAATTTTAAAAACATATTATTACAAATATTAAGAAACACCAATATGATTTTTTAATGTTAAATAGAGATTTTGTGATCTCCAGTAAATATCAACTATAAGTTATTTATTAGGTTAAAGGGCGATAATTATCTTCTTTAATACTAACACTATAGTGATATACCGTGGAATTGCCGTAGTAATGCGGGCAGGGACAAAAATACGCCGTGCCTCCATCAATTCTTGAAATTAAAGCGAAATTATTGATGTCCATGAATAAATACGGCATCAAATTCACGAAACACATACATGACAATATCGAATACCTTTCGATCGGAAACCTGAATAACTTATGCATGAATCGCTGCGAGTAGATGTTTTTACTTGTTGAAAGAACAATACTAATTTGTGCCTAAAACTAACTAAATGACATCACTTTAATAATTAATTTACAATCTTACTAAACTGTTTGCATCAAATATATCACTTCGTACTTTTTTAATAAATTACTTTGAATTTCATTATTTTCATTATTTTCACGAAATAAAATGCTCTATTCTTCAAGGACTGTTTGATAAGAGTGACCAATTCTAATATTATTTTAACTTGTAATATTATATTATCCCTGAAAGGCACGAGATGTCGATCAGATACAAATAAGATTTTAATATTAATCACACCATTCGGTTAACCCATCGGTTTCACACATCACAGAAAGCAAGGAACTTCCTAATTGTACGATAGAGATCTAATCTCGCATGGGTCTGGATGTACTACGGGACTAAGGAATTCATGAGCTCTCTGCAATATTGCAAAGCTATTTGAAGAATTTAATTTACTGATTAGCACGGTGAGCCTTTTGGCAGATTTTTACGAGTTAGACTTACAAGATGAAGCTTAAAAAAAGATACAAATGTCATTTATAAATTTATTTCAGGGAACGCGTTTTCCAGTAAAAAAACATAAAATAAAACTCAATAAAATATATTGTTTCCAGAAAATGAATCATTTTAAAATTTTTGATAGAATTAATTCAGAAATGGACAAGCTCTTCTGCGTGCGCCAAATGTACGAGTACATTGCATCTTTGGACGAACTTATTTATTCAACGTTGACACCATAAGCATAATTGAATCCATCTTCATATTTCTGGCACCAAAGTGCTTCTAGGTCAAATAATAGCTTTCTTAATCATCAGTTTGTCGCGATTGCGACCACACTAAACTCCAGGGCAGCTATATCAACCTCACCTCACCCATTCACAACAGCGCTCATCACTGGCCCAAGAGATCTCCCACGATTTTAGATTTTCGCATGTATACAGAATGTCCCGCGAATTGTGCGCCACTCCCATAACTTCTGAACGATTTACGATATCGAAATGTACATTTCGATCAACAATCCAGAATCAAGGGGCAAGTAGTATTCTATATAGACATTGTTCGTAATATTTTCAGTTTTTTAGAAATGTAATAATCTTTTTTTATTTATTGGTTGTTTAAGGTCGCATCAACATCTTAGGTCATTAGCGACCACTATTACTGTTAACGGTATGGTAACTATGAGGATGAAACGATATGGTGATGATAAGGGGTGAAAGGACGAACACAAATACAACCATGCCCGAGGCGGGACTCGAACCCGCGACCCTTCGGTCCGAGATCACTACGACACTACTGCCTTAGCGATCTCGGCCACCGGGCCGACTTAATAATCTTTGTTTTTTTTAATGGAATGATATATTTTCTCGCCAGCAATGAATAGATCATGAAATGAGTAATCCAATTATGTTTATATGTTAGTATTTCTTAGAAATTTTGTCTAAAAATAGACTTTCTGACATGTTATTTCAAATTAAATGGACAATATTTCCCCTTGCAACTGTCGTCTTTGGAGAAGGTTGTCTCGCAGCGCCGAGCCTGTTATGGACGGCGACGCCGCGAACGAAGTCCACCTTCCCCAAAGACGACTTTTGCACGGATACTAAAGGAAATAATGTCCGCTTAATTTAAAATCACATACCAGAAAGCCTACTTTTATATTAAAAATTCAATCAAAATACTAACATATGATAGGCTACATCAGTGGATTCCTCTTTTTATGATGTATTCACAGCTGATGAGGAAAATATATTAGTTCCATTTAAAAAATTCAACGATTAAATTCCTCGAAAACTAAAAATATTTCAAACAATACCTCTACGCTAGATTATTTGCCACATAATTCCGCATTGTTGAGAGAAAATTGCATGTCGATGCCGTGAATCGTTCAGAAGTTATGGGACTAGCCTATAGTTGGTGGGACACCCGGTATAATTGGATAATGAAGTTGTAATTGTATGGACCATTTGCACTCTTTCATGAAAAGAACATGTCGCACTGTACGCAAAAACTGACCATCACTATATTAAAGAATTTACAAATTTTACCCGGTTTCGACGGCATGATCGCTAAATCGCATCGCGGTGCGGGATCGAACTCCACTGGCATGACGGTAACCCATAAGTAGAGATGCCACATTTTTACATTATTATATTTTTCTGACCTGTCTGAATGGCGTAGGATCATGATATTTGTAGGTTAGTGTATGGTGTTAGCGTTTATTTATTTATTTTATTTTATTTTACGTAAAAAAAACAGTATAAAAACTGCGTATGACGTGCTATGGAAAATAATTTTACATTTAAAATGTACGTGCTGATCCTAGCACTAAGTCCTATCATATACTTAAATTTTGAATTTTGAAAGGAGAAAACCATGTAGTAAATCTATTTCAAGGATAAATAAGCAATAAATTTGAATTTTGGAAAGGAGAAAAAACAAAACTCATGTAAAAATCTGTTCAGATAATGCAAAAATTTAGGCTCTATTACTCCTGCGACAAATGAAATAATTTAATAATTGTATTTCACTGATTTAGAAGACGTACAGAAAATGAAGTTACATTTATGTCCAGACGCGTGGCACCTGACAGACCTTTCTAGCGCAAGTCTCTCCAATAAAGAGTACCAATGGCATCTACGCACCGGCCTCCGAAACGTTACTAGCGTTCTCATTCCGCAAATACGCACCTCTGGGCCGCTTATATGGCACGCTTGGTACAGCAAGAACACTTGGTATACAACGATTTTTCTAAGGATGAACCAAAGTGACAGCTAGTGCTGGCAACATAACAGGAGGTTCTGTGGTCGTTGTGCCCTCGAGCTCATTAAGACTCCCTTCCTGCATTCGTTCGTTTGCAGTTGGCTAACTTGTAAATGGCGTCGACGCTTCGTTTTGTGATGTCCTCGTCCGACAAAAATATAGTGCGCCGCGAGAAATAATTGAAATAAGGAAGTGCATTGTTATGAGCTCTTCTGTAAAAATTCGTTTTTTCTATAAACATTACATTGAATTTACTTTTGGTGTGATACATTTTATGTTTATTTTAAAACCGAGATGCGTACTGGTGCACTTGTTTCCGTCTATTGTGCTGTTGTGTGGCGAGTTGTGATTGACAGCTTTCTATTTACTGGAAGTTTTCTTTTACTGCTTGTGAGAGCATGTTAAGAGATTTTTCACGCACGTAATTAAATTTAAATATTTCCCGGACTTGCGTACATGCATATACCTCATCAAAACACTTCGACTTCATAGGGGTTTTCACAGGAGCCATAACCTAACACATTATGAAGAGGCGTGGCTGAACAGCTGTTGCCGCGGAGGAATACTTCTCTGAATTACATGTGATGTTCACTTGTTTAGCGAACTGTCACTTTGGCTCAACCTTAGAAAAATCCTTCTATAGAGCCCGAACCACGACAGATAATGGAATGGGACAATTTGGTTCGTACCATGACGGCCATACCAGGTGAATAACCCGGCCCCGGCCAGCAGGTGAAGTTCTTGAAACGGTCACCTAAGCAATAGTCCCCTAAGTAAATGCTCCGGTGAAGAGTGTTAAGACATAAAAGTAACTTTGAAGAAGATTGGAATTAAAGTTTCGTGTGATTATTGAGAAGCAGGAGATATTTCAAAAACATTACATTTACTATATTTTTTATAGTAGACTTGTATTCGTAAAGTATTACTAAACCCCCTTTACCGGCACACCAACGAATTTGAAAAATTTAAGAAATCTCCGCCCTGAATAGAATTTCTGCACAATGGATGAATGGACACTAATTGCACTAGCGAGTCAAACACATCGACAGCAGCGTAGTCGCGCAGGCAGAGGACACCGATAGGACGAAACAACCGTCATCGACGACGGTTGACGCGCGCCGCGGCGAGGACAGAGCGTCGGCGCAACGCGGGGGGGAGGGGGAGGACGGCGCGCAGCGAGGACGGCGCGCGAGGGCAAGGGCGGCGCCGGGGGAAAATTGGAGCGTCACATGAATATGCAGGGAGGTTCCGCTGCGGCCCGGCCCGGCGCGCTCGGGGGGCGGCGGCGGCGGCGGCGGCGCCCGGCGGCGCGCCACGTCACTCGCGACGCGGGGCCTCAAAAGAAGCGAAATGCGCCGTCGCTTTCATCACCCGCCCCGCGTGCCACCACCATTCGCCCGCCATCCGCGTGCCTCACAGTGACGCAGATATCAAGACGCAAGATTGTGCGTACTTTCCACAATTTCATTAATCATGTGTGGAATTAAGAAAGTTGTCACAGATTTTCCTAGTAAGGTTTTTAATTTCCTTGGTGTGGTCTGGCTTTAAGGTCTTGCTCCATTCTCTCGCCAGTGCCATCTATCGTCGCCCAAAGTACTTTTTTTTTTTTTTTGACATTTTCTCATCTTCTTGCTTTCCTAATTGTACAACAGAAATAAACACATCAACTCAATTCCCTATATCGAAATAATTATTCCAAATCATGTGTGGAATTAAGAAGTCTTGAATAATTATTACTTTTTCCTTTTTTTGCTTCGCAGAATAATGAACTGATGCTAGTCTTTCCTTCGCAATTTTAAGATGATTTAGACAATTTTATAGTTAATAAACGACATCATAGTCGATGGTTTGCTTTGCCATCCATAACATCATATAAAGAAAAATATTTATATTGTATTACGTTCTGAATTGGAAAAAAATAAATTGGAATTATAATTACAAAAAACACTAGTAAACGTTCTGTGGGAAAAACACATAAGAAGAGATTCTCAGACAATGTCATCTTCGAACATCACGTCACCTGTTTCAAACTGGAAAACTTTCTCACGTTTAGAAAAATATAACTTGCTTTTTGCAAAGTTCTCCATCATCTGCCATCTCGTTCCAAAACGAATACGTTAAGTGTTCTTTTGCCCTGATTTGACGATATGTGGTCCACTGCGCGCTTCTCGCAACGAAGGCATGTGAGCCCTGCGGCAGCAGTGGCGCGCGGCATTAGATGGCATTACCCGTAGATGAAGTTCTGAGGCTGTACCTGAGTGAGGGCGCATGCCCGAAGTAGTATGAAGCCGCCTAGAGAGCACAGGAATGCACGTATGGAATAGATACTAGTGCAAGAATGAAGCCATAAAACTCTTGGGATACATTTCAAATTAAAGAATGTACGAAGTGAGTAATAAATTAACAAAAGAAAGTAGGTGTATAAGTCATGAAATGAAAAAAAATCGCAATGTCGAAAGTGTTTAGAGAACATACCAGACACGGTGGCTGGGGCAGATTAATATAAATTAATCATGTTGTTCCATATTTTAATGGAAACATATTTATCAGATAGAACACGTTTAACAGATTGTTCTAAAAATGCGCGCTCTCATCAATATGCTATACATTACATAAGTACTATTTATCCGGCAAGGATACTTTTTCAACGAATGCAACCGTAAGTTCAGAAAGTGCACACAATAATAAGCTCTTACGTGTTCTTCAAAAGAGTGTTTCGTTTTGAACTTCGAGTATTACTTAATGAGAAAATATATTGTCGTATGAAGATCAAATGAAACTGGAAGGAATTAATTTTACCGTTTTTATTTAGTCTCGGAACGAATACATCCAATGACTAGGAGAACTAAAAATGTAAATAATAATGAAAATATGCCCTACTTGCAAAATAAATGTTAAAATAAAAATAATTGTGTAATACGTTTACTTATTGTGTATTTAATAATTGTTATGAAATATAGTTATTTGTTTTCAATTCTGGAATACAATATGTGTGTGACATGATGACATTGCATGTATTTCACACGCAAATGAATTTTAAGAAATGAAAAACCTTCCATTCAAATTGAAATTTTCTCTTTAATTTCATGATTACAAGTCTCAATACAATTGCTCAGTCTACATGGCACGACAAATTCTATGTTAATTCGCTTTCCCTTCTCAAAGTTTATAAACTAATTTATTTAGTCCAACATGCTTCTTTGCACAAAGTGACACAATGCACAGACAATTATTTTGGCACTATTGAAATAAGATCTGATATAACTCACTGCATATGAAACTTATGACCCCCACAAACTGAAATATCTCCAAAACTTTCTCGACCACCCGTCCAGTCATCATTTCTCATCCCGAACATCAAAATATGCAGTGTGTCAATTTTTACGAGGCACGCCAGACTGTGGCGACGACAGCTTGCGGGAGAAATTTCTTTCGCTAGGTTCCGCCCACAGGGGCAATAGACCGTTAAGCAGCAGCTGGCGAAAGGCGCAATGTATCACTTGCACCTGACGTTAAGAGCTCGGAAGGGACTGAAAGGGACCAAAAGGAGAGAAAGCTGGAGGAAATAAAAGAGGGATTCACAGTCTTCCACCCCATCTCCATGGCTCTGGCAACACCCGCCCTCGGTCATCTGTCACAGCCAGCGTTGCCAGATGCTTCAGGCCATCGTGTACGACATGAATAGAGAATGAGGATCAAATAGGTCATTTAAAGTGTATCTTAGAAAAGTCAATATTCAAACATGGCTTAAGTACAGAAAGATCTTTTTTTCGATCTTTTAATAGAAGGTAACTTTTAAGACATAAATTAAAAAAACAACGGATAAATATTTTTTCTGAACATTGAGGTAGCAACAATCAGTTTCGATTTGTGTCATTATTACAATTAGGAGATCTCTCACTTTGTACATAAGACTTCGCATTAGACTCACGTGTGAGTTGTTGACTGTTGAATATGTTGAAGGAAACCTGCATAAGCTCACGTATTGATGTTTGCTTACAAAATTTGCTCCTGCTCTTTATGATTTACAGTTAATAATTTATATGAATTTTAAAATATTATTTTGAAACAATTATACAATTTTTCAAAACTTAAAAATGTAAAGTTACTGACTTGAAACATCATTATTCTCACTTATTTTCAAAAATACCTTATTAACAATGTTTAAAAACAGTCTTTGGAAACTCTTTTTGTTTATTTTTCTACTTCGCTTGAAATTAAATAAACATTTTGAGCCTCTTGTATTTGAAACAATTTTAAAATTAGTATTATTCCTAAATAACTAAACGAATTTCATACAAAATTTCATTCGAAATTAAATTTTTGTGAGAATGTAATTATTTCACATATTTTATACAGGCAGTTACATTTTTTCAAATGCTTATAACAATTATTTAAATATAAAATCGTTAAATTCTTAGTTTTCAAATATAAATAAGTATAAGAATAGGAAGTAAGTAATATTTGCTTCTTCTGCTAAATATTAACAATACGCTTTTGTCTCCTGGAAGCATTCAGTCCCCTGGAAGCATATTACAAGTACAAATAACATAACACATCCGTAATTTACGGTGTCTGGTTGCTTTACAACAAAATGATTCTGATGACACAGCGAAGCTCATTCTGCGAAGTAGTAAGAGCATGGAAGTAAGGAAAAGGGAAGAAGCTGAACTTCACATAGTCTTCATTTCAGCCTAACCAGGTGCGCGAGAACGTCCATCACCGCGGGGACAGCCCTCGGTAGCGGGAACGATTGGTTGGACTATTCAACTGGTTGTTTCGCGCTTTCAAGTGTAGGAATCGGTAGATTACTGATTGGATTTAAATTCCCCCCATTCACCGTTTCATCTAACAGTGCTGCTGAGTCAACTTCCGTGCCAGCGGAAACGAATATTACGTAACCCATTCATTGATTCAGAGATATCGAAGCTTAATTTAGTGAAAAATATTCCATATACAATATATAACACGATTAAACTGTGAATGCAAGTCACTTTGTTTTAAAATAACATTAATATTAACAACCATATCAAATTTATAACTCTTATTCATGTGAAGTTGAAATATTGAAAGACGTTTTTGTACGTTCATATCAATATGAAAATAATGGAATGGCACTTTATATTAAGAAAAGCGTATATTAATGAAAACTGACCAAAGAATTTCTGCGAACATCGTTTTAAAGTTTATTTAGTGTCTGTACTGAATTGAGCAGTTAATATTTATTTTATTGACGAGTAAATAACGTTTTTTGGCAGTGATACTGGAGCCTCTTTGCTCACTACCGAGCTATAGTATTCGCTGCTCTTGCTGAACAAGAAGGGTAGAGCAGCGCATTTACCAGTAGTGAAATATACATCTTAGGACTGCATGGTAGGCCCTAAGAGAGAACGACTTAAAAGTGATATAAATGAGAGACGAATTTGGAATCAAAATCAACTTATTCTATTATTTACCAGCATTCACTTATTTAGCGTTTTGCTAAGTTTAAGGGGGAAGTACTTCACGAAGGGAAGTACTTCAAATTCTACTAATTCCAATCTAAAATATCGGATACATATCTTGTTCATATCAAATCGCGAATGTACGAACGAATAATTATGTCACACATGTAGAAATTTCGCAAAGAACTGCATTAGCAAACGCCTCATATTCTAATAATGATAAACAAGTACCAATTTAGGAGCTCTCTCCAGGACACATATTGCAGTAAATCTGGTATTACCTTTTTTTTTTTGGTGAATACTCTCCATTATTAAATTGCCTCATTCAACATGTAAGCGCTCCTTTATTAAATGCCTCATTCAACGTGTAAGACAACATTGATGAAGTCGCTATTTTCGTTTTGATAAATGACTAGCGTAAGAAGTTATACGTTTAAAACATCCATTTTAGGTTTCCTGAGTTGTCAAATTAGGTCTTTATTCATAAACCAACGTAAGGATACACTCCGATTCAAATTTATATGTTGCTTACACATTACAATTCTGTGTAGGAAGAACTTAGCGAATTCGTCGAATAAAGGGAGTATTGTTCTTTCCATAAAAAAATTAATTACATAAAAATTTAGCAGAATATATTAGTACGCGTTTTACAAAACAACACAAAAAATATCTAACTATATGAATCAGAAGAATGGCAACCACAACGGGAGGACAAACGAAACTTTCCTAATTACGATCCTTTCGAGCTCATGTTAGTCAGCACCGTACTTCTGTCTACTGGAAGGGTTTATTTTTCGCGACCTCCCCTTCCGAATTGAGTTGAATCAGGTCGGTTAAGATATATGGCAGAACTTCTAAAGAGAGTAGCCTCTAGACATCTGCTAACAAATAAGTAATTCCTGTTTCTCTCGCTTACGCTAATTTAAAAAAATAAGTACAGTCCTGAAGAGGACCGCGATATGTCGGTCGAAACGTCGGCACCCCAACCTTCGACGCGGCGTCACCTGGACAGCCCAGATCATGACTCTGGTCGCGGAAACCTACGATACCAAATAAACTAATAAAAAATCAATCAAATAATTAACAAATTACGCATTCTGTTAATTTCAAGTCCTTAAGTTTTCTTGGGTACCCAAGACACATTTAGATTTCCTCTGTACACGAAAAATAAAATATCAGACTCCCTTCATCATGATTCGTATAAATGCGTCATAAGTTTTACTTCTGAAGCAAGGAACAAAATAAAATTTTGTTGAAATCTATTAGTATAAAACATTATAAAACCTCTTGTGTATAAATCATAAAATCGATTTATCAATGACGCACATGGTCCTGCCGGACCGACAAGAATTCATCCAACATTTTTAAGTAGTATATATTCAAAATTTAAGTAGTGTATGACTTAGTGTAGGATCACAGAATTTTGAAAATGGGCACACAATTCACTTTTCCCATAGCACGTCATACGCAGTTTTAACTGTTTTTGACGTAAAATAAACAAATAACGGCGCCGACGAACATATTAGAGTATCCTAGAATCTTGAAGGCGTTTCTAACCGATTCGAACTAGTAACTAACACTCCCAGTTTAGGAATGGAACTACAGATTAAAGAAATGATTTAAACGTTCAGTCTTCCGACTACCCGCGCGTTGCCGCATCGTCTTTTGCGCGCGACCTGGCACCGCCGGCAGCGCTGCCGCCGACGACCCACCCCATGATTAACGACGGGCGTCGAACCCCGACCTGCACCCGGCGACGCCCCGGCGTCATTAGGCGTCGTTCCCGCCGGCGCCCGAGACGGCGGGCGCCCGCAGCCACAACGTCTCCACAGTCACCGTCGACAGCGCCCACGCCGCCGACATCGGCACTGACATCGCAGGCATCGACACTGACATCGCAGGCATCGACACTGACATCGCAGGCATCGACACTGACATCGCAGGCATCGACACTGACATCGCAGGCATCGACACTGACATCGCAGACACGACATCGCATCGACACGACACGATCGACACTGACATCGACGACACGACATTGAAACAGAACTGACGCAAGCATCGACACCGACGACACAGACACCGACACTAAGGGATATTTAGATATTCTTCAGAGTGAAGTACCGCGAAGGAAATTTTTAAAAAATGCAACAGTCATAACTCGAAGACGTCAGCTGAATCAACTGTTATTAACTCTTTCCCAGACAGACCAATATCATTTGAATTGTTTTGAATAACAAAGTGGCGCTATTTTGACGCCGAGCAGAATGCAAAATAAAATCAACAAAAAATAAGCGCAACTGAAAAAATTAAAGCTCCCGGTCTGTGAAGAAAATCAACAGAAGCATCGCGCGGCAAGTAGAGCGTGCACGAATGCACGGTTCCTCGGAGGCGGCGGGAGATGGAGAGATGGCGGACGGCAATGAAGATAGATGCCGCGCTGGGGGCCGCAAGGGGTCTGCGGTGGGACGCGGCCCGGCTCGGAGCCCGCGGCAGCGGCGCTGCTAAGGGAGCGCGTGAGGTGTAAACGTGGGCGGAGGAGACGGGAAAGGAAATAAAGTGCAGATGAAAGAGGAGGAGCGGGAAAACATGGGAAAAGAGAAGTGGGCGGGGCGGACATGGTGGGCGGAAAGGTGGAACCGGGAGGCATGGCCGAAATCGGCGAGGCTGGCAGACCGGGGAGGCAAGCGTAAGGCAAGCGGGGCAGGTAGCTGTGGGAGGGGGCGTGGCTGACACAGTGGACTGGGCGGTAAATAAACACGCGAGCGATGCCAGTTTAAGAGCAAGTTTGTAACGAAATGCCATATTACCTGCTTCACGATTTTCGAGCCCTGTGAAACTCATTTCCGCCAGTCACTAAGGCGGATGCTACAGCCTTAAAAATAAAGCGAAAGGAACTGTGCATTAGATTTCAGTCTATTCAGTTCACATTCCCATGTATAGGACGTGAAAGAGTGGAGATGGGGAGAGGAGGTGTGATGTAGAGGTGTTGTGAAGGTCGGGAAACAGGTCAGGGAACGGACAACAAGGGGGAATGGGGCAGGCGGTGGCCATGACGATGAGCGCAGGCAACGCCCGCGGAATTCTATTGCGCTCACGGGGTGAGAGAACCACAACGTAAGGAATAGTTGGAGTGAGAGATAGAAAGACGAGGAGGAGAGGAGAGGACGGCACAGGGGGAAGAGAACAGTAAAGGGGAGGGTGGTTGGGAGAGGAGAATGGACAGAGATAGCGAGTGGATGATGATGGAGAGAGGAGTGGAGAAAAGAAGAAAGGGAGATAAGGAGGGAAGAAACCTGCCTGATATAATAATTTCATTATAAGATCAGACGCTCTATATAAAACTTGAAGGTATGTTTTAATTTAAATTGTCCCTTCTAACTATTTATTACTTTTTCCAAAACTTCAACACAGGGTCAGTGGATATAAAGCATTAATTGAGTAATTATTAATAAATTGTGGTTTTGTTCAGCAGAATGTTTGCAGCTGGAAAAAATCACAAAAAAACCAAATTTCAAAATATTTATGTCGACAGAGCTGCCTTGTTCCTGCATGATGTTCATGTGTCGTAAGTAGTGGCTCACTATGTAAGATAATTGAATTTGTCTGTCAAAACTGAAACTTTTTTATGACTTCTGGCGTCCTAGTACCCGGGCATCTAACCAAAGTGCAAATACTTGTTATGTGACCGGAGTATGCTTAGTTTTTCGTCAAATTATGCATATAGCGGGAATTAGTACTAATGATTTATTTTCACACACACATTATATATATATATATATATATATATATATATATATATATATATATATAATACGGTATATTTACAATTGTAAAGCACGTTTGAAAGGATCAGGAGTCAGATCTCGCGTCAGATTCAGGTGAATATCGATGAATACGGAGAAAGAAATGTTGGAAAATAGGAAAGAAAATCGTTTAAACCGCACCATTATGAAACTGACAGAAAATTAGCAATATTACACCATTCTACTTGTATCTCGAAAAAACTTATGGCACTCTTCCTCCGGCTTTTTATCACTTGCAATTTTAGCAGAGGAATGTGAAGTTCTAATGGCAAAGTTTTGAACGAAAGGAGCGGTCAGGTTGACCGCCAGAAACACGCTCGGTGCTTGTAGTTTCCGTTCGCGCGTCTCCCACAGGCGTTGTGCTTGTTAGCAACTACGAGAGAGCTTGGGTGTTGACAGGCCGGAAGGTAACAACACGAGTTAGTTTTGGACAGATGGGAACATAATCAGAAATGGCGAATGGAAACGAAGGTGGAGAAAACCGTTTACTTTTGTGGGGAAACAGTGCAAGCAGACAGTGAATAAGATTGATTTGCTCTCAGTTGTTGTCATGCTCCTTTGAAAGTAGGACGTTTGCCAATAACGTTGTTTAAGCGTCGAGTACACAACGTATTTTCCTACAGTATATAAAAGCATGAACATACAAACTTTTTCACACTTTCTACTAATATTTACACTAAAAGGGGTCAGTGAGATTTTCTTTTCCGCTTAAAAATTCGTTTGTTTTGAGCGATCCTTGGATTATATTTTGGGAATATTGTTAATGTAATATTCTAATCTCTTTCAGCATTACCTTAACCGAGAGAAAAGGACGACACGCCAATTCTTCCTTAGTCAGTCAGACAAACCCACATAAAACATGCATTTTACTTCCTCCCTATGGAGTAAAGAGGAAGTTATGTACAGCTGCGCGAAAAAAACGGCAAATTTTCGGCAGAAAACTCTTATTATCGGACCTTGGTAACGCAAATGTGGATAAATCCAGAGGCTAAATTTAGAAAAAAAAGTTCACTATCACGTTGTGGCCAAAATCCATGTTCTGTGGATCCTTGATTTCGAAAAATTGAATGACGGCAAAACGCCTTAATGCCCATCTGTTCGTCTGTGAACACTGTTAGCGGCTAAACAGTTCAACCGAGTTTCCCCAAAATTGATATTCCCAGTTCGATCTTGCCGATCTTGAATTTAAAATCGATATTTTAATTTTGGGGTACTTTACAGGAAGCCCCTGGGACAGTTTTCAAATAAAAAAAACTGCTCCATCGTTTTTATTAAAATGTGTTGCTAGAAAGTGTGAAAGACGTTTAAGAGAATGATTTAGGTGTCTTGTTCGTTGAAAACCCCGATTTTTCGAAAATTGCAAAAGTTCAAAAGTTTTTCGAGTCTTTCTACAACTGAAATATTAAAGGTAGAGTTTTCTTCCTTCATGAAATCTGTTCCTTAAAGAGAGATTTAGAAATACGGTCATATACAATTTTTCGAAAATTTCAGTACTCTTCTAGTAATTTTGTATGAAAATACGGGAAGAAAGTACGTGCAGTTTTAGCACCAGTAATTTATCGATTGATTCAGAGTCCGACAATCGCTAAGGTCAATGTTACCGTAAGTGTAGTACATGTTTTTATCCCGGGATGTGGCGGTGATCTTCCCCGACGGAATGGCGAGTTCTAGCGCCGACCTACCGTTGACTTGACGGGGATTTTCCCCAATCAGGTTTCTCCCTTCAGAGAGCCAGCTCTAAGCTCTCGACTGGTCTCCCGATATGTGTGGTGGTGTAGTGCATGTGTTTGCGTGTGTGTAAGGAAGGGGTAAGGAAAATAGACGAAAGAGGAAGGAAAGACTGCGCGCAGTTTGTTTTATTAGGATACTGCATCGGCATTCGCCTGCTCTGAATTCGACCAAACTGACAAGCTCGTGCCTAAAATCTGACAGAAACACTGCAGAGACTAGAACATAGGCAGATCCCACATTTGCATACGAACAATCTCCCATAATATCTTAGGACATGCAAGGGGGATAACGGATGCGGTGATAGCAGTTAGACGCCCGTAACAAAAGAGAATTAAAAGTAGCGAATGTGACGTTAAGTGTCCAGAGATGGCCCTGGAAACGACTGTGCTGATACGACTCGAGACGGAGAAAGGAACACAATGGGTCCCGGCGGCAGGGACGGGGTTGACAGCAGGTGAAATTGGGGCGCGGAGCGTCTAGGGCGGTGGAGGTCGCCGGAAGGCGGAAGAGCCCATCCGGGTCGCCGGCGGAGAGAGGAAGACGGCGCCAGGAAGTCGCCCCTGAGAGGATGGGGGCGGGGGCGAGGCGAGGGCGAGGCTGGCGGCAGAGGCGGGGGCGAGGCGGGGGCGTGGCGGGGGCGTGGCGGGGCGAGGCGGAGGCGAGGCGGAGGCGAGGTGGGGGCGAGGTGGGGGCGAGGTGGGGGCCAGGGCGAGGGCGGAGGCGGGGCGAGGCGAGGACGAGGCGGGGCGAAGCGGGGCGAAGCGGGGCGAAGCGGGGCGAGGCGGGGCGAGGCGGAGGCGAGGCGGGGCGAGGCGGGGCGTGGCGGGGCCAGGCGGAGGCGAGGCGGAGGCGAGGTGGGGCGAGGTGGGGGCGAGACGGGGCCAGGGCGAGGGCGGAGGCGGGGGCGAGGCGGGGACGAGGCGGGGGCGAAGCGGGGGCGAGGCGGGGGCGAGGCGGGGGCGAGGCGGGGCGAGGCGGAGGCGAGGTGGGGCGAGGTGGGGCGAGACGGGGCCAGGGCGAGGGCGGAGGCGGGGGCGAGGCGGGGACGAGGCGGGGGCGAAGCGGGGCGAGGCAGGGGCGAGGCGGGGCGAGGCGGGGCGAGGCGGAGGCGAGGCGGAGGCGAGGTGGGGGCGAGGTGGGGGCGAGACGGGGCCAGGGCGAGGGCGGAGGCGGGGGCGAGGCAGGGGGCGAGGCGGGGCGAGGCGGGGCGAGGCGCGGGGCGAGGCGGAGCGGGCAGGAGGCGAGGAGGCGAGGGGGCGAGGCGGGGGCGGACAGGGGCAGGGCGAGGGCGGAGGCGAGGGGCGAGGCGGGGACGAGGCGGGGCGAAGCAGGGGGCGAGGCGGGGGCGAGGGGGGGGCGAGGTGGGGGAGCGAGACGGGGCCAGGGCGAGGAGGCGGAGGCAGGGGCGAGGCAGGGGCGAGGCGGAGGCGGAGGCGGGGGCGAGGCGGGGGCAGGCGGAGGCGAGGCGAGGGGCGAGGTGGGGGCGAGACAGGGGCCAGGGCGAGGGGCGAGGCGGGGCGAAGCGGGGGCGAGGCAGGGGCGAGGCGGGGCGAGGCGGAGGCGAGGCGGGGCGGGCGAAGCGGGGCGGGCAGGGGCCAGGCGGAGGCGAGGCGGGGCGAGGGGGGCGAGCGGGGCGAGGGCGAGGGGGCAGGCGAGGGCGAGGCGGCGGGGGAGGCAGGGGGCGAGCAGGGGGCGAAGCAGGGGCGAGGCGGGGGCGAGGCGGGGGCGAGGCGGGGGCGAGGCAGGGGCGAGGGGGGGCGAAGCGGGCGAGCGGAGGCAGGGCGAGGGGGCGGAGGCGGGGGCGAGGCGGGGGCGAGGCAGGGGGCGGAGCAGGGGGCGAGGCGGGCAGGGGCGAGGCAGGGGGCGAGGCGGGGGCGAGGCGGGGAGCCAGGGCGGGGCGGAGGCGGGGGCGAGGCGGGGCAGGGCAGGGGCGAGGCGGGGCGAGGCGGGGCGAGGGGCGAGGGGGGCGAGGCGGGGCGAGGGCGGGGCGAGGCGGGGCGAGGCAGGGGCGAGGCGGGGGCCGAGGCGGGGCGAGGCAGGGGGGCGAGGGAGGGGGCGAGACAGGGGGCCAGGGCGAGGGCGGAGGCGGGGGCGAGGCGGGGGCGAGGCGGGGCAGAAGCGGGGCGAGGCGGGGCGAGGCGGGGGCGAGGCGGAGGCGAGGTGGGGAGCGAGGTGGGGCGAGACGGGGCCAGGGCGAGGAGCGAGGCGGGGCGAGGCAGGGGCGAGAGCGGGGCGAGGCGGGGGCGAGGCGGGAGGCGAGGCGGGCGAGGGGGGGGAGGGGGCAGGGGGCGAGGCGGGGCGAGAGGCGGGGGCGAGGCGGAGGCGAGGCGGGGGCGAGGTGGGGCGAGACAGGGGCCAGGGCGAGGCGGAGGCGGGGGCGAGGGAGGAGGCAGGGGGGGCGAGGCGGGGGAGGCAGGGGCGAGGTGGGGGCGGGTGGGGGCGAGACGGGGCCAGGGCGAGGGCGGAGGCGGGGGAGGCGGGGCGAGGCGGGGCGAAGCGGGGGCGAGGCAGGGGCGAGGCGGGGCGAGGCAGGGGGCGAGGCGGAGGCGAGGCGGGGCGAGGCGGGCGTGGCAGGGCCAGGCGGAGGCGAGGCGGGGCGAGGTGGGGCGAGACGGGGCCAGGGCGAGGCGGAGGGCGGGCGAGGCGGGGGCGAGGCGGGGCGAAGCGGGGCGAGGCGGGGGAGAGGCGGGGGCGAGGCGGAGGCGGAGGCGAGGTGGGGGCGAGGGGGGCGAGACGGGGCCAGGGCGAGGCGGAGGCAGGGGCGAGGCGGGGCGAGGCAGGGGCGAAGCAGGGGCGAGGCGGGGCGAGGCGGGGGCGAGGGGGGCGAGGTGGGGCGAGGTGGGGGCGAGACGGGGGCCAGGGCGAGGGCGGAGGCGGGGACGCCGACGACCCCAGGAGAGCGACTGCGTATCAGCGCGGGACACCGCGCAGTAGTATACTACAGCAAGACACTCATAAATAGATTGGATTAATAACGATGCTCTCTCAGGATAGAATATGACTGGCTCACAGAAGAGAATGTAGAGTGTGGTCAGGAATGGTGATACAATAATAAGTGGGAATACGTCAAAATTGACGTTACCTCCGTTAGAATAACTATTGACTGATTGATTGATTTTTTCGTGTTCCCGGGCGCGTCAACTGCTTCGGCCATTAGTGCCGTTAGTGTAGTGCATGTTTTACGCAGGAGATGGCAGTGATCTTCCCCCGCTGGATGGCGATATCCGGCGTCGACCAATCGTTGGTTAGTGGAGTTTCCCCCTAACCAGGACTCTCCCACCAGCGGGGCACCGCCCCAGCCGGGAAAAGCTCTAAGCTCCCAACCGATCTCCCGGAATATGTGGTAGTGTAGTGCATGGTAGTGTCCGTGTGTGTGTAAGGGGAGAGGATAGGACAAGGAAGAATAAGGACAGATCGCGCACGGTCCGTGGCCCGTTTGGTATGTTACTCCTCCGGCATTCGCCTGGTGTTGATCGGAGAAACCACGGAAAACTACGGATCAGAGCAGCAGGCCGCTAGAATTCTCATTCGGACAGCGACTGAATTCGACCTAGGTGAAAAGCTAGTGCCGAAAATCCGCGCTGCCATCAGGACTCGAACCTAGGACCTCTCGGTCAGAGGCGCTGCAGTGACATCAGTTGATGCACTGAGCTACCGCTCCCGGTGAATAACTATAGAAGTGTCAGTTTTGTAAATGTAAGGATTGTAAATATTTTTCTTGTTTTCTAACACCCATTGCTTTTGTCCCAAACATGCGAATCGTAATGAAACGGTGTTTCAGGGTAAATGAAAATATTCATGCTGTCTTTGGTGCTGCCCGACGGATTGAAGATTGATTCCAATAGATCGGTTGCAACTTGCAGAACACTTCATGTTAATTAACAAATGACGGCATATAAGCGTTCACTCTATGGCTTGTTCTCAGAAAAATAAAGAAAGTACATCCTACTTAACTGAGAATTTCATATCGTGGCTTATACGCGTATCTTCAATTTTATTGACTAAAATAAAAATTGACAAGAAACAGATTTGAGTACAAGGGTTTCATGCATTACATTGCCTGACAAATTATGTTTTGGACGAGAGATATTAGCGTAAACAATTCGTTAAACGCAGTTTCGCATCGATTTTTTTCTTGCTGACCTATAGTCCATCACGTTGATGGATGAGGTAATACGTCAGAATTGTCAGGCGATGATAGATCTATCGAGGCATTCAGTCACTTTATGTCATTTATTACTGAAAATCGTGAAAATAATTCATTATTCTAACAGGTGTCAAAACGGTTAACCATTACATTCATTCACTTTTAGTCAAAGATAAGATTTACCTGCATTATTAATCATGCACATCACGTACAAAACGCGCAATCAGAACAAAAAATAAGTACTTACAAATACAGAATATAATTGCCCTCTTAAAATAGTTTACAATATTTAGTGTATTCTATCATGAACTGCTTTGTATAAAGAAAAATAAAAAGTGAAGGACAAAGCAGCACCCCGATCTCATTTTCCTTGATGGTAATGATGAAAGCAAGTGATCATCCTTTCCCAGAGATACCAAGAAGCTGAAAAAGAGCGTCGTTCGAACTTAATCGACTTTCGATTTGCCCCCGGCTGGGTCAAGGCCAAAGGCTTCATAGGCTACGATCCAAGGATGAGTCGCTCCTTTCACAAAAAAAAGAAGTAAAAATGAGATGAGGTAGCCTGGGAAAATATGAATCACCCGGATTCGGCGTTAAAAGAAGTGAGTTATTACATATACGAAAGAATCTTATAGACTGTAGTAACATTAAAACGCAGAGCAAGTCTAAATAGCCTCATCTATCGTCAATGACGTTTCACCGCCATCTTGGCCTCTTAAAATTTTATAGTTGAGAATTCAATGTGAAGTTGTAGTTGCACTTTGAGATGGCGATGCTTTGCTTGTCCATTTCCAATACATGACCCATCCAGATATGTTTGTACAAACAAACTTGTATTGACGGTTTTTTTTGTTTCTGTTTTTTTTTTACCGTCAACTGAATATACCTGTATTTGATTGGTTTCAGTATTCATATGTAAAACATTAAAGAGTCTGCCACAATTTATTCATATCGAAGGGTAATAGGACCACAGAATTTTCATACGAACCAAGTCACTCAATTTTGTTTCAAAAATTTAGAAATAAAATAATACATTGTAAATTCTTATTCTTCATTAATAAAGCTTCTTCGCGACATTTCGGGGAATCGTTTTTAACTCCATCTTCAGGCTATAAAGAATAAGACGATAATTTAAATGTGAATATCGAACTAAAGACATGTTAATAACATTAAAATGCACACGAAACATGATACAATTATAATAAAATAGTAGCACTCGACAAAATACAATATAAGAAGACTTATCATTTTAAACAATAAAAGATAATTACAATATTAAAATAAAGAAGAAAACAAATGAATAGATAATAAACAAATATTTAAAAATTATTTTAATTTTTCAAAGGAGAATTAAATGACTATTTAGTTCAAAGTTCAAAATAATTTTTTTAGTACAAAACACACTACACTTCACATCATTGTGTTAAACACTAGTATCTACCAAAAAGCACGTTTAAGGAACGGTAGTTGGTGTGCCAGTTCTGGCAACCCGAACTCTACAAGGCAGCGTGCCAATTGCGTTCCCTCCTCCATGACAGATGCATTAGTCTCTTGCAGAGAGTTGATAAAATGAGTCAAGAAGTGACACACCTTTAACATGATCGGAATAAACAGTTAACCCGAGCCTCGCAAGTTCAATAATTTAACTCGATTTAACCATGAGAGGAGTCGGTAGCCAGAATTCTCCTCCATATAGCGGCTGAATTCGACTTCACTGTTGAGGTTAAGAATCCGCCTCCGTCGGGAGTCGATCCTTAAATCTGACCCCAACTCTCGTTGCCCTGAGACATTTCAGCCGGTCCGGCGAGGAGACGCTACAGAGGTACTACACAGACAGGAAAGCTACCCACAATCCGTGCCTTTTATTTCGGTTTTACTCGTATTTGGTGTGTGCATAATAGCAAAACATACGTAACCTGAGGGGACATTTGCTTCGTAAAGGAAAATATTAATATCACACATAGGCAAATATTAATACAAAATAGAGATAGAAAGGTAAACCATTATAAATGCATAACTAATAGTGCTACAGAATGTAACAGACTTCCTCTTATTAGTTTTCTATTTTCTTTGGTCTGGGCAAGGTTATCGGACTTGCCACTCAAGCCAGCTGCCATCTATCTTTGCCCAAAGAAATTTTTTTTATTCTCAATTATTCAGTCTCCTAATAGTAGAACCGAAATATTACTTTAAGAATATTAAAGTAGAGTACAATCTAAATAACAACTTTCATTTCAAAAATTGGAGACATTTTTAAGAAAATATCGTTTTAGCGTTACTAAAAATGCGAAATTTAAGTTCTTTTCAGAGAATTTTTTCTTTCAGAAAACTTTATTGTGTCATTCAGAACATTGAAGTCATTCAGAACATTGAAGTCATTCAGAACATATTAACTCACAAGTGCAATTGTGATTAAAATTGTTGGAAATTTCATATTTCACGGTGTGAGAGATATTACAAAAAATTACATTTGTGTAATTTTAAAAAAAACAAAATAATATCGTGATAATTAGTGATATTATAATAGTGAAATATATGTCATAATATAGTGAAATTAGCACCACCAGTTAGAAAAGTTAAAAGAAAAAATTAGGAGCCGTTTTTGAGAAAATGGCGTTTGAACTGCCTCTTGCGGTTCCTTTGCACAGTTTCAAGATGGCTGGGCGCGCTGCGCGGTGGCTCGCCGAAGATCAAAGGAGCCGCCCTCTACTTCCCTTTGTGTGTTCTGTCTATTCTGTGGTGATACCCGAGACTGGAACTGGGGACGAGGCGTCCGTTTGGCGAGGAGTCTCGCTCGCCCAGGGAACGCGGGGCGGCGTGGCCGGTGACCTCAGCCACGCGATAAGAAAGCGAGCGGGACGGGCCGCGGCCAACGAGATTGATTGATGAGGTGGCGGGGACGTCTGGTGCATATCTACGGGCGATCCATCACGACGACTGCGCGCAATGGAAGGGCGGACTCTGCACCAGGTGGAGGAGACAAAGTCACCCTCTTTGCCACTTAATCGAATTCGACGTTTTTACTCCTCTTCGAAGGCCCGATTCTCATTAAAGATCCATGTACTGCATATTCAGACGGTTATTAAATGAAAAAGAAAAGAATCGAAAAGACTACACAAAGAGTTATTCCAACCCTTGTCCTTTTTATCGAGGTTTGTATTTTGAAAATACGTAGGAAAAATACAGAATTGTATATAAACCAGTATACAATTTTTAAAAAAATATTTTGATTCAACTACTTGAAAGAGATCCTTGAATGAAAATAATGGTATACTTCAAAATCTTCAAATACCCCGAATTTTTATTCAGTAAGAAGTACATTGGTGTGTGTTGAATTACAATACATTATTATTATTATGAATATTATATTATTACTAATATTACCCCTAAATTCACGACTCAAAATGTTACATGTCGGTTAAATATAAAATATGTCTTAGGTTGCAACCAGCTTCCTAAGGAGCAGACCTAGTCATTGCGGAGCCTCTATACTCAGAAAGAAATATAGTTTGATGTTTCCAATAACGCGATTGCTGTATTTTCTAGTCTTCATTGCTTGAAAATTTTTTGCGTTTTTTAATGATTTTGTTTGTCGCATTAACTACGAGGTCATTAGCGACCACTATTGATTAGGGGTTAGGGGTACCTGTATATTGAATGAAGTGATAGGGTGATGATGTGGGGTGAAAGAACGAATGCATATACAACCATGCCTGAGGCGGGATTCGAACCCGCGATCCTGCAGCTCAACATCGCAACGGCACTTCTGCCTTACCGATCTCGGTCACCCGGATTCCGAACGTGTCAATTATGGAGGTAATTAGTTCCGTAAGTGTATTGCATATTATTCCTCCGGAGGTGGCGGCGGTCTCCAGCTAGATGAGATCCGGCGCCGACCTACCATCGACTAGCGGGGTTTCCATCTACCAGGTATCTCCCACCAGGAGGCACCGCTCCAGCTGGGTCAAGCCCTAAGCTCCCTACCGGTCTCCCGGCATGTGCGGTAGTGTAGTGCATGTTAGTACGTGTGTAAGGAATGAGGATACAAGGAAGAGGAAGGAAAGATCACGAGCGGTCCGTTTGTTAGGGTACCACTCCGGTATTCGCCTGGTATTGATCGCAGAAACCACGGAAAACTATCAATCAGAACAGTCGACCACTAGAACTCTCCTCCAGACAGTGACTGAATTCGACCTAGCTGACAAGCTATCTCTTCCGTTGGGTACCTCATAGTGCAACCGTAGGCAATAAGAGCAACCGTTGGCAATAATAGCAGCGTAGGTAAAAGCAAACTATTGTAGAGAAAAATAGCTTCTACTCATAGAGCTTGCCTTTTTTGTGGTTTCCACATTTTCACGACTTAATTACGTTTGACTATTTATGAGAATTACCTTTCTTAGTTCCATTGTGGAAGGACATTTTGCGAGCATCAGTTTTCTCGAATGTCGATCAATGTAAAAGCATAACGACTACAAATATTTGAGAAGTTTGGAAGAACCTTTAAGACACATATCAATTCGTGCCTGCGAACTTCAGACCGAATGTAAACGACATTATAAGGTGATGATGTGAACGATGCAGAACACCCCATGGAAGAATTATTTTGTATTTCACAAAAAGATAGCTGAAGAATATCTTAAAACACTTTTTGAATTTGTTGATTTTATTTTCATCGCTTTTATTATCATCATTATTCTTAAAAAAACGAGTACAACAATAGATTCTGAAGGCTCAGCTTAAACGATTTATTGTTTTAGGTGTTTTGTTCTAACATTTCGCTGTTACTGATATTTCGAAACCATGAAATTCCATGGCTCCCCAGATATCTTCCCGATGCGCTATCGATCTTTGGGGAAATCAGAGTGAACAAATCAAACATTCTGAACCATTACCAACGATGCCCAAGGTGAGTTTTCAGGCGCTGGCTGATTTCGATCATTGGAACTCTCTTCCACCACAAAAGCCCACAGCATTAATAGGCATTCAAGCTGGAGACAGAATTGCACGTCAAGCGCCACCCATCAATCGCGCGCACACCTCCAGATTCACAGTCGAAATCGCCTCACACCACCGCGTCCCTCCTCGCCCATGCTCCGCCCCGCCTCGCCCCTCTCCGCCCCCTCTCCCCCGCCCCCCCCCGCCCCCCTCCCTCCCCCGCCCCCCCGCCCCCCCCGCCTCATCCCCTCGTGCCCGACGCGCTCGTTACACAGCGACGGCCAATCAGAGCTCGGGGTGGGTCGGACAGAAGGGAGAGAGGAGCGAGGAGGCGGATGGGTAACAGAAGAGAATAGTGAGGCGGGTGTGTTGGAAGGTCGGGGGGGGATGAGGCGGGGGTGATGGGTCCGCGAATGAGGAGAGGTGAGGAACTCGCCGGAGGAAAGGAACGGAGAACGGAAAAGAAGGAACATGGAAAAAAGGGGGGGGAGGGGGAAACGGGATGGGCAGAAGAGTGAAAAACGACAAACGGGTTGGGACGAGCCAGAGATAAGCAAGGCGAGACAGAGACACAGGGAGTGCGAGGAAGTGAAATCGAACTGCGCAGGCCGGGTAGGGGAGCACAGATCGTGCGGGAATGATTGAACGCAATGAAGAGGCGACGGAGAGGGGGAAGCAGCAGTTTGACGCCGCCGAACATCGCGCTTCGGTTGTCTGCTTGAATCACGCACGCCCCTAGCGGCAGAAACTGGGCCCCAATTCTCTCAAGTCACGCGGACGCACGTGCTCGGTGTTGCCTCCATATAGCGAAGCGGAAGTTCACGATGTATCTACAAATGCATGGCGTACAGGGGTTTCATATAGGTCAGAAATAATCGACTTGGGTAACATATTGAAGTAATTTATAATAATTATTATTAATATGGTTATATTATTACAACTACTTTTATTTAATTACTTTCTGTAAAGGCAGTACCTGAAAGTGTAGAGCCGCCATGTTCATGTCTGACGATTACAACTCATCATTTTTCCTATTTATCACTGATGTTTCATATTAATAGATACATTATTACTTGCGCATATTATACAATGTAGTATAGAAACGAAATCTATAGGTGCAGAATGGCGTCTATTTTTTCGACAGGACCGGGAGCGGTAGCTCAGTGCATCAACTGATGTCAATGCAGCGCATCTGACCGGGAGGTCCTAGGTTCGAGTCCTGACGGCGGCAGGATTTTCAACACTAGCTTTTCAGCAAGGTCGAATTCAGTCGCTGTCTGGAGGAGAATTCTAGTGGACGGCTGCTCGGATCGGTAGTTTTCCGTGGTTTCTCCGATCAACACCAGGCAAATGCCGAAGTAGTACCCTACCAAACGGGACACGGACCGCGCGCGATCTGCCCTTCCTCTTCCTTGTCCTATCCTCTCCCCTTACACACACACTTACACTAACATGCACTACACTACCACATATTCCGGGAGGCCGGTCGGGAGCTTAGAGCTTGTCCCGGCTGGGGCGGTGCCCCGCTGGTGGGAGAGTCCTGGTTAGGGTGAAACCCCACTAGCCGACGGTAGGTCGGCGCCAGATCTCGCCATCCAGCGGGGGAAGATCACCGCCATCCCAGGAGAAAAAACATGCACTACATTAACGGGACTAATGACCAAAGCAGTTGACGTGCCCGGAAACACGAAAAAATCAATCAATTTTTCGACAGAAACTTTATTTTTGTGTGTCCCTAATACCGAAAAAGTGTATTTTTCTTGGTCTTATCTGTAGTATTAAGACATAAAACGCTTTTTCAAAATAGGAGTAATGTTCGCGCAACTTTCGATGAAATAGTGGCACCATCTTTACGGAATATCTTATGATTTGCTTAAAAATATTTAATTTTTTTCTTAAAATATTTTCTCAAATAATGTTCTCTAAATAATAAGGAATACGTCCTACTTTTATTAAGATATCTGGAATATTGAAAATTGTAAAAGTTGGGAGTTTTTGAAACTCTGTTTCATTTTCAGAACTGAATTTAGAGATTTCGGTGTTTATTCAAATTTTCCTCAGTATTAGATCTTGCACATTAGAACATTGGCATATCGCCTAGCGTTATCCACATCCACTTCCTTTTTGGCATTTTCTGAATATAATATGCCGATGGGCAGACAGCAATTGACTTTGAGAGGCAAAAGAGGTAGTATTCAGAACAGTTTGTTACCTTGTTGCCAGTATAGATAAGAGGGAATAAAATTAGTTCATTTATATGGATTGAGAGAACTTTTCTTAAGACTGCAAATTAGGCCATAACACTGTAATTAATATCTATTAAACATTTTACTCTACAAAATGTTTGAATTAGTGATAACAAATAGAGATTGAGTGTTAAGCAAAGGAGTTTTTTGACTTTTACTGTCGGACTTCTTGAATAAGCCGTATTGAACTCGCGGCTCGTTCCCGTTCCGTTAGAGTTATGCGGTTTCCAAGTCGTCTTTTTATTCTAATGACAATCCATTTCGTTGTCTGTTCCGTGTTGAGACCAAATAAAAACAGGTTTTATTTTTTTTAGTAATTTTAAAATATGAACGAATATTTAAATGATTTTATTTGAACTGCTTGATTTCCTTTCCTTACCAAGCACAATCACAAGGCAAAAACATTTGCACTTCCTATCAAAAATCTGAACAACAATTCTAGTTTTTTCTTGTTGTGTTCCTAACAACGAATCACAACTGACTAAAACAAATATTTCCCTTTATATTGTATCTTAAAAACTAGAAATTACCAATACCTGAGTGAAAGAAATTAAAAAAGATCCACAAGAGTTGCAAATTATACAAACCGCTGTTCCAGGCAGGACAAAAAAATGTAAAAAAAATAACCAGTCAGTTCAAACAAATGTATGCTAGTTCACATATACGTACAAGACGATAAAGAGATATTTAATCTCCAAAATACGCTATCTTCCTCCAATAGATACATTATTATTTTCATGTGTGTTTTATATCTTTATTCCAATTGTAAGTAAAATACGTAATTCAAAAAACGTTAGGTAATGCCAGGGCAACTAATTCGGTTAGCCGCCGTCAGGACGCGTGCGCCACCCCCCAGAGAGCCCAGGAGAGCAGATAAAAAATATTTATAGAAATGGATTTGAGGCGTTGTTTTATCGTAGGTTTTTGTTTCTCCAGAAAGCTTTTTCGGTCGCATTGCGCCCATTTTCGGAAGTTGCGGCTTGCAAAAGATGGCCGCTATGCGACCGAAAAAGCTTTCTGGAGAAATAAAAACCTACGACAAAATAACGCCTCAAATCCATTTCCATGATGCAAATTCATAATCTCCACACCATTTCCTACCAAAAGTAGTTATCTCCCATAGGTGATCAAGAGAAATTAAGAAGCGTCTTTACTCTTATAGATAAAACAAATATCATTACTATTTTTTACCTCTTCATCAAGCGAGTATACGAGCAGCTGCAACCTCGTTTTGTGAATGTAGTTTCCAAGGTCCCCGCGTAGGCTTGGCGTCTCGCCGGCGCAGGTGAATTAAGGCTGGAGGGGAGCGCGGCTCGGGGAGGCTGAGAGCGTCCCCGCAGGAACAATGACGTGCGTTTGCAATGCAAAAGAAAAATAGATTTGCCTGAAGAGTTTCGCCCCCGCCTCCGCCGTCGCTCTCGCTAATGGAACTGAAGATGTTTGCGCCGCCTCCGGGTTTTCTTCGAGAGTTTCTTGGCCACTTGCTTATTGTCTCCAAGCGTCACTATCACCGATTATTGGAACTGATGTACTTTAGGAAAATTCATGTTATCATTTTACTTATATTTTAAGTAAGTTTATATTGTATGAATAAATGTACGGAACCAACAAACAGGAATTGAATTATAAGAGTGATAAGATTTTTAGCACTCATATTCATGTGTGGAAACTAATTCTGCCGTTCAAGTCTTGATGATTGCGGAGTATTTCTTCTTGGTAAGCGTACGACAAAATAGTTTTTGCTGGACGCGAACCACAAGCAAAATAAAACTCTAGGTACAACAGAGTAAACAAAACATTTGGGTGACATGAATCAACATCGCAGCACTATCGTTTGCATATTGGAATTGTCTTAAGAAAATACTTTATTTCCTTTACTTCGTACTAAAATTAATGTATGAAACTCGTAACGAGTCTTAGGCGTACTACTAACTTCAAATATCTGAATGGCTACTACAGTCGCCACATCCGGATAGAGTTCGTTGGCACTTTCTATACTAGTCACATAAATTACTGTATCAATATGATGAAAAAAAGTGGTGCAACATGATACGCTTGGAGTCAATGTATTTCTAAATCGTGTTTTCAGTAGAACGTACCATCGTCGAACATCAAGCGAAAGAACGTGAAATTCCCGTTCAAAATTGCGCAATATTACAAGTTATTATCTTTTCCGTGTCAATCCATGATAACACTAACTTTTTATTTATTTATTTAGTCAAAAACTGTATGTGACATATGGAGGAGAAAGTCATCTGCGCACGCTTTCTTGAGTTTCAGAATCCCTTCCCAACAATTTAACTATTAATAGTGAAAGATGAAAAAATAGTAATATAATAATAATAATAATAATAATAATAATAATAATAATAATAATAATAATAATATTTTAAAAAGCGAGAGATTAACATTTCAAAAACTAGATATTTTCGTTGCCGAATTATAGAAAACTTATTTGTAACGGTAAACGAACGAAAAATTTGATTTTCCTCTATTGCTAACAAATAGAAACTCACCCTACTGCCACTACAAGCAAAAGGAAAGCTCAAAAAAACGTGCCCATAGTGAAGCTACATTTACGTCCAGAAGCAATCAAGGGCCATCTCAGCATTTGCTCAATGGATCAGGGAAACTGGACAAAACCTGATCGAGTTGGGGGTCATTGACCCGGAAGCTGAAGTACATTACTCGTTACAGGAATTTAAGTCTTTTTTAAAAATTATTCAATGCAAATTTAAACTAATTCATTATACTATTTGAAATGAAACTTTGAAATTAAATGAAACTTGAAAATTGAATGAAAATTGACTTGAAAATTGAATGAAAATGAGCGATTTTTCTGACTGGTAGAGAAGTAAATCACCGTTACCAGAAATAACAATAAAATTGGAGACTTTCACTTCAAACTAAAGTAAAATTACCTACGACATATAACAAAATTGTGCTCAATTATTACACAATATATATTATACATTTTTACACAATAACACAATAATTGTTTGAACGTCCTTTTATGAGTATTCCAGCTCGTTTCGCGAAACATTGTAATTCATCGCACTAACAGGACATTCTCATGAAAACAATGAAATCTTCAAGCAATAAAATAAACGTATAATGAGTTGCCATGTGAGGCAATTAATTGCGCAACTTTTCTTCAACGATGGCTTGGAGAAATGCGGGTAGAGCGGGGGTATTAGTTACAACATCGGCCACTTGATTTTATGAAGCAATGCCAATCTCTGGAATATCAGGCATGCCTTCGCAACTTTCTCAATAAATTGACTTCTAATTTTCCCAGGAGTTCGAGGTATCTCCAGCAATGGATCTCGATCGGCTTTGGTCATTTCTTTAGATATAGTTTAGAAAAACACGACCAGTAATTCTCGGTTCCAACAGTAAATACATTTTCTTACGCGCCAATGAAGATGTATTTGGAATGTTGTCATCAGTGCTCGCTGCCAGCTTTGGTCTTCAACTGTTTATTGCTCTAGGGACGGGGAAGTAAGATCATCGTTCAAGAAAAGTTGCGCAGGTAATACACTAAATGCCCTGCATCATACCTAACTTCAAGACGCGAGTGTCAGGAAACCTTATTCGACCTTTGCTGTTACCCTACCCAGCGCAGAGACCACGATTGCTCGCTTGCAATCGCGTCGAATCGCGCGCGAGGATTTGATTTACGCGTCGCCGCGGCGGCGGCACGCGCGTAAGGCGCGACCGCGTTCGCCGCGCTCGCTCGGCGCGTTATTATTGTTATTGCAAAACGCGGCGTTCTGCAAGCGAGGCGCGGGACCGCGGGCGGGCGAGGAAGCGGAAGCGAGGAAATGTGGAACTGCTGCTCCGCTGTGGAAATAGGCCGCCATGTTTACGAGATGGGATGCGCCGTGATTCATGCGTGCGCGCGGTTTGGTAATTTACCAAAATAATCGCGTATCGATGCAATTATCGCAAGCGACATCGTCAGCGAAGCGGCTGGCGGTTGGTGACTGGCGGTGGCGGAGGAGGAGGAGGAGTGGATGGCAGGAAAGTTAGAGGTGGAGGAATAAGTAAATGTGTAAATAGAGCTGGAGGCGGAGTAGCGTTGGTGGGATGGTGAGGGCAGTGATGGCGGTGGCGTTGGCGAAGGAGGCTGCGGTCGCCGTGGCGGAGGTGGAGGTGGAAGTTGAAGATGCGGAGTCGCTGGCGGTGACGATGGCGAAGGCGGAGACAGAGACGGAGGCGGTGGCGGTGGCGGTGGCGGTGGCGGTGGCGGAGCGATGGCGGTGGCGGTGGCGGAGGTGGAGGTGGAGGTGGAGTGAAGTTGAGGCGGAGCGAGACGGTGGCGGTGACGGTGGTGGCGGTGACGGTGGTGGCGGTGACGGTGGTGGCGGATGACGGTGGGGCGAGTGACGGTGGCGGCGGTGACGGTGGCGCGGTGACGGTGGGCGGTGACGGTGGCGAGTGACGGTGGCGGCGGTGACGGTGGGACGGTGACGGTGGCGACGGTGACGGTGGCGACGGTGACGGTGGCGACGGTGACGGTGGCGACGGTGACGGTGGCGACGGTGACGTGGCGACGGTGACGGTGGACGACGGTGACGGTGGCGACGGTGACGGTGGCGACGGTGACGGTGACAGGTGCGGGCGACGGTGACGGGCGGACGGTGACGGTGGCGACGGTGACGGTGGACGGTGACGGTGACGGTGGGACGGTGACGGCGGTGACGGTGGGACGGTGACGGTGACGGTGACGGTGACGGTGACGGACGGTGACGGTGACGGTGACGGTGACGGTGACGGTGACGGACGGTGACGGTGACGGACGTGACGGTGACGGCGACGGTGACGGCGACGGTGACGGCGACGGTGACGTGGCGGGAGGTAGGAGAGGAAGAAGTGACGGTGACAGACGGTGACGGCGACGGTGCCGTGGGAAGTGGGGCGGAGCGGCGCGGAAGGCGGTAGGAGGAGGAAGAAGGAGCGGTGACAATGACGGTGGCGAGGTGCCGTGAAGTGGGGTGAGCTGGCAGGCTTGGGGAGCGGAGGACGAGATTGCATGGCAGAGAGCGCGTGAATCGGGTGCTCATTGCGCGACAGCAGAAGGATTTGGCATGGAGAAGGACTGTAGGCGGGGAGTTGCAGGAGACAGTGTAAGTTGAAGAATTTCAGGGGAAATCGTAAGAATCGAAATTAATTACGTAAAATGTAAATCAGTATTCACCTGGATTAGAATAAGAAGAACGAAAACGTCTAAATAAATGGTAATTTGATAATGGCTGTTACAATTATAACTACAAGTAATGCATTGTTTAAGAGTTGTTTTGCCTTTAACTGTACTGACAGAGTCAAGAAGTGTACAATATACGAAAGATGTGGTTAATTCTTCTGTACTGACATCCGTTCCTTTTCAACCTCAAATTGAGACCATGCTCTTTCAAATTAACTCAGCACAATAGAAAACGTTCAGCCGCTATTCTCCTAAATTGATATTCCGTAATCAATCAGGCTGATGGTACGGCACCTTGAATTTGAAAGCGATGTTTTGAGAGTACTTTACATGAAGCAGCTTGAGACACTTTCAATTTTTTTCTGCATCTTCCATTTATTGCAATTATGAAGATAGAATTGTTTCCCTAAATGAAATATTTTCCTTAAAGATAGGTTTTGAAATAAGGTCAGGAACACGTGTTAAAAATTTGGGTACTTTTGCGTAATTTTGCATGAATGTACGGGCAAGAAAGTGCGTTATCTTTTAGAACCATTACTTTTTTCTTAGTTTAATTGGCTCCTAAATGTTCAGTCCATATTGTACTCAAAACAGATACGAACTCGACTCGATTTCACGTATTCATGTTTCGCTTATTATATTGGTTCCCTCACGCCAGTAAGCTGAGACAAAGCTGGAGTCGTCTTATGTAAAAAAAATCTTATTGAAAATATGAAATATGTCATAATTTCACTGTAGTACGTCAAATAACAAAAAATGATATCTTGACGAGATTATACCCCTAAAAAGGGAAGAGATTAAATGTCATTATAGCTTTTTAGATTATATATACGCATGGCCAACCTCAAGTTGGTTGTGCACAAAGTACGTATGTATCAAATACCAGCTTGGCGGATGCACACACACAAACAAGCAAGCCGAGAACGCATGCGCATTGTACGAGTTCCCAAGTTCGCAAGTTGAGCGTAAACTCCAGTGAAAGCCTGCGTCTTGGTGGTCTGGGTGCGGAGGTGTCTAGACATGGATGAGCGCGACGCGAACTACAGGAAGCGAAGACGTTTTAGGCGGAAGGGGTGCTGAGAGGGAAAGGAGACAGGAGCGAGTTGGGGTGGCAGGCGGTGGTGAGACCAAGGTCAGTGAGGCGAGGCAAAAGCGGAGAACGGGAAAAGAGGAGGGGAGACGGTGCTGTAGGTGGAGGCAATGGAGATGGGAGCGAAGACAATAGGAGACGGAGGATGGGAACGGGGGTGGAGGAAGGTGTGGGGGGGGGGCAGGGAGGTAGAAAATGGGAAGTGGAAGGATCAGAAGTCTGGGCGGAGGTTTGTGAGGATATTGGGTCGAATGCACAGGTAGAGGTAAGACTGAGCGAAGGCGGGGGCAGAGACAGAAGCGGACACCTCTGAGGCGTGAATGAAGTCGAAGTAAGAGAAGCAAAGACGTCGGGAGTAGTGCGGATTGATGGAGTTCGAGATGGGGGTTTGGCAGAAGAACAAGGGAAGGCTGAAGCAGGGGGGGGAACGCGAGATGTTGAAGGGGCGTGAGCGAGGCTGACAGGCATTCAAGCGCCGCTTCGCGTTGCGTGTGGCGGTATTCACGGCGGGGCTAATAACTCTAAGAACCTGCGTTATAGTAACTTACTTACCGCCTCAGGCGGAGACTGCTGCAGTGGTGGCGGAAGAGTAGGGGCGGGAGGCGCTCTCTCTATAGCGCTACCGTCTCCGCGCCTTCAGCAATCTCCGGCGCCCCCGAGGGCGGGGAGCATGTGTAGCGGGTGTTGGAGTGGAACGAACAGAAGGGATGGTGGGGGGCGGGAATAGGGGCCGGCGGGGTGTAGTGTGTGACGAGAAGTAGGGGGTGGCAGGGAGTAGGTGCGTCGGGGAACTAGGTGCGTCGGGGAACTAGGTGCGTCGGGGAACTAGGTGCGTCGGGGACTAGGTGCGTCGGGGACTAGGTGCGTCGGGGACTAGGTGCGTCGGGGACTAGGTGCGTCGGGGCGGTCTGGGACTGGGCGTCGGGGACTAGGTGCGTCGGGGAATAGGGTTTTCGGTATTGTAGCTTCCGATTGGATAACAATGTCCTCCCTCTCCTTCCAGTTTGTGATTTTTAAATCGGAGTACACATTATGTCCATGCCGGAGCATTTATCATTCAAAATATCAAGTACCAAGGTGGTCTGAGTATGGACATATGGACCGTATGGACGTTTGAGAGAGTTTTTGGTCGCAGTTTTACTAAATGTTCAGTCGAATTGCCTCGTCAGGTGCCGTGCGATTCTGATTACTTACTGCTCTTATGGGACACCCTGCACCCGACAAATTCGCTATCGTCATATGGCCCTCTGCAAAAACATTACACCACCTGGAGATGCTTGTGCAATTCATAGTCTTCCGCATACATGAACATGTGATTTTCCCTTGGGTGTCGGCTCTTTGTTCTAAAAAAACGAATAATACTTTTCTGTTCTCTAAATGTATACGAATAACACACGATGCCCTCTGTGTTCAGTTGTTTGGTCTTGTGTCTCTGTTTACTTTACGTGCAAGTTCCATGTCCCAAATCATACTATCGTGGGAAGAAATTGTTATGCGTTTCTTGTTGATTTGCTTTAGTAAGTAGAATTGACTTCAAGAAATTGTTTTGAACAAATGAATTTAATTTAGGAAAATGACTTACCTTTCCGGTGTATTTTCTTATTATTTGAAGGAAAAAAATACTAATTTTGAGTAAATGATTGACCAATTTGTCTCATTTATTAACGTATCAAAAACTTGTTTAAATCAGGTATTAGGTTATTCGTTAAAAATTTAAGTTGGGAACTTTTTAACGAGTAAACACACACGCAACGTCCAAATTAAACCGAACTCAACGAAAGTTAACAATGGCACATGGCATTTCGAATTGTTGGCTCCGTGATAACGAGATGAACAAAGTAGAATCGACACGCGGGCGATAGTCGGGAGCGTAGCGCGGCGCATGCAGACGCCCAAAAGCGGAGAGGCAGACAGCGCGCGCGCCGGGAAGTTAATAAAAAAACTGCCATTTAAAGCGGACAGATCGCGTTGGGCGGTGGCGTCAGACGCAAGGGACAGGCTCTCAGCGGGCTCCAAAACAGCAGCACCTAATTTTTTAATTATTTTATGTATTAAGGTGGCATGAACAACATGGACATTAGCGACCACATGATTATTAGAAAGTTTTAACAAAATTTGGAGCAGCTTAGTATTGTGTAACAAAACGGTGTAAAAAATAACATTTTTTTCTGTACATTAATCTATGCAATATGTAAATAATTAATATTCAACTGAATGATCAAATTAGCACTTCCTTTTATCCGTTTCCAATTAGCAGGAAGCTAAGTTAAAAGTTGAATAATGTAGATAGGAGTAGCACCTATTCTGTGAATAAATTATCACACGGTATACTGTATATTTCATGTTGCAAACTAATTTTAATGGGCAAGTTGACGAAATATCACAATGACTACAGTATTTATTTCAACTTGGCTGTTTCATGAATCATTAAAAGTTTCAAAAATTCTTAAATAAGCTTATTTATTGATATTTTAGACCTTTTGCATACTAACTAGTAAGAATCGTTGGGTAGGACATTTAGAAGATGATCAATTTTATTCTTTTTGGAATACAAAATATTAATATCAAAATTTTGTAAACCTCTACCCACCTATTTCATGAAAATTTTCGCTTCATTTTTTTTATCAGTAGTATTTATGGCATCCAGTCGCATGCTGTACGTCGGGTAACAGTCTCAACGCTTGAGAATCCGGGTAGATGGAATTGGAACTTCGAATTAATCAACCACGAAACTGTCTTAAGGACACAAGAAACTCCAGCAAAAACATACCAGTGCAACAGAAGAATAATCTTATTTTACAGCAAAAATCAAAAAACTTCTGACAGTCTTACATGAAATACATCGCCACTGCCATTTAAATGTTAAAACTTTTATTTAACTTGAAGTGTACACGATTACATTTGTAACATACATTTTATAATACAATAATATATTTCTAATCAACGGAACTTATATCCTACTGCCGAAACCCCAATCTTTTGTTGATGAATAAAAAATGTTTATGGCCAGTCAAGTACTGTTAACGAAAATGGATAAAACATGTGGTGGGGATTCTCCACACGTACTTCCAATGTAAATATGACAGACACGGGAGTAAAAATAAAAATAGTTGCGGTACAACAGAACATATTTTCGTTCTTGTTTCGTTCTTGTTTCGTCATCGTTTCGTTCTTGTTTTATTGACAAAGACTACATAACATAATATTACAATTTCTGTTTCAGACATCATTTCAAACAGCTTTTAACCGCAAGTGGTTACAAACGGTAATTATTTAGGAAGTAGGTAACAAATGCTATTTTGTATCCATCTATAAAATAAGCATTATTAAATTATCACTGTAACAGTATTTGAAGTACATTATAAGACAAATAAAAGTAGTTTCACACAAACATATCCTCGTACTCCGGAGACCTCATCTTTTGAATAATTATTACACAATCAGCGATTTTTAAAGTAAAAGAAATGAATTAATTAAACATCCAGAGACGAAATGAAGCAAAAAAATACATCAGATAAATGAAATTCAGGTAGCCAAGCTTCCAATGCGGACACAGTGTTACCTTTGTATTAGGCACAATCTGGTCTCGTGCGAAGAAGATCGTGGTTACAATTAAAACGCAGAATTATGCGAGAACACTAATATTTTGAAGAAGTGGGCATCAAATGATTTAAAGAACTAAAATTGTTTGAGAAAAAACGAAAGAAAAATTTCGAAGCCATTTTAAGAACTTTTTAAAACTATCTTGGGGGTTGCCTGTAAATTATCTCCAACAACTAAACGATCATTTTCAAACCACAAGCGAATTAGTGCGGCGAAATCGATTGAAGCCTATCAAATTAGGAGAAAATATTACTTTATTCCCCACAGACAGACAACAGACAAAAACAATTTTTCGTTCAGGAACTCCTACAATGTGTATTTTCTTGAAAATCTCGTCATCAATTATTGCAGTATAACACATCATTACTTACTGCTTGTACAAGAAAGTAAAAAAATATATTTCTAAATGAGTTGAATTCATGAAACTTTGAAAAAAATTAATTTCGAGACAACGTACGTTTATGTGGATTTTAAACGTGCCGTCCTTGTTAATTTGCAAGTAAAACAGATCTTGGCTAACCTTTGTGGCAAAAAGTTGATTTTGAGAGGTCGCTTATTACTTTTACGCGCAAAAACAATTCTAAATGGGTGTTGATCTTAAAATTATATTTCATTTTATTACACTACACTATATCTTCAAGTTCATTATTGAATTCTAAGTCATAATATAATATACCTGTTTAAGACACCATTCAATAATACTTTCCATTTTATACATTTATTTTACAGATAATTATTTGCAGTAGTACAAGGTCACGCATTGTTTCTTTTATATTCTGAGATAGCAACACTCGCTTGCTAAAAAGTGTAGAGGGGATTCGTCCGTTTATTTTTAGTTCACTCTGTAGGACAGCGTACAGAATTTTTTTATATCCATATAAACTTTGAAAACAATGCTTACTTGGATATAAGAACATAGAACAGTAATAAGATAATTATATCTAATACAAATAATATAATATTTATGAATAATATTAAGACTACATCGAATGAATATCCTATATCATATGTTTCGAGTTTACAGATTATCTTAAACGTGCAGTTTACAGATTGATATAAGCAAAACACACGCAATATTTCATTTCGTATCGTAGGCTTCCCCGGCCAGTCATGATCTGGGTTGTCCGGGGTCGAAGGGTGGGGTGCACCTCAGCCTTTGACGCGGCGTCACCCGGACAGCCCAGATCAATATTTCATTTCTTTTTCACGTTGGTTAACTGCTGAACTAGTGGTGCTACAACATCTCATATTTTCCACATTCTTTGTAGGTTTTGAAATTTTCAAAAATTAAGACCGTTCAACGAAAATGTGTCATGTGCCCTTTTTTAAGTTTCCTTTTCCCTATCCAAGGAAAACGTTTACACAAAAAAATTAGAGCCATTTTTGAGAAAATTTTGAAAATGTTGAGGCTTCGTGTAAAGTACCTCAAAAATCAAATTATCCATTTCAAGCTCGCAGAACGTCAAATTCGCACAGATCGACTACGTAAAATCAATTTCGGAGAAAATAGTATGAACGGTTTAAGCGCAAGTGATGACCACGGAGCGACAGACTGGCAGACACACACAGACAGACAGACAGACAGACACACACACACACACACACAGACAGACACACACAGACAGACAGACAGACAGAACATACAGACAGACAGTCACACACACAGACAGACAGACACAACACAGACAGACACACACACACAGACAAGAAAGTAAAAGAAAATATTAATATGGTACGGGTTTCACTTTGTTCTTTTATAACGAAATCAATAGTTTCTGTTGAACACTAGACTCTGTTAAGTGTTAAACATCGCAAATTCTCTATAATATAATTCCTAGTTTTTAAATTTACTAATTCTGAATGTGCATTTTCCCCCTGTGATGTATTTTTGTTATGAGCACCATTTGGCGCTCTTGGTCCACTGTGCTACGCAGGAAGCAGTACGTGAGCGACGGGTGTCCCGCCGGAATGCAATCACGGCGCTACGTCCCGCTTTTTATTCATCCTCCCCCACCATCTGATCCTCGTCACGGAAACAGATGTGAGCGTCACACCACCTGCAGGTTGCTAACTGTTTACACACCTCCGGGTTCCACCCGGACCGTTCCCTCTGGACTGAGCGTTTACTATCATAGCTTTGATTGACTTTTTAGTGTTTCCAGGCGCATCAACTGCTTTGGTCATTAGTCCCGTAAGTGTAGTGCATTTTTCTCCGGAGTGGGCGGTGATCTTCCTCCGCTGGATGGCGAGATCCGGTGCCGATCTACCGTCGGCTAGTGGAGTTTCCCCCTAACCAGGACTCTCCCACCAGCGGGGTACCGCCCCAGCCGGGACAAACTCTAAGCTCCCAATCGGTCTCCCGGAATATGTGATAGTGTAGTGCATGTTAGTGTAAGGGTGTGTATGTGTGTAAGGGGAGAGGATAGGACAATGAAGAGGAAGGAAAGATCGCGCGCGGTCCGTGGCCCGTTTGGTTGGGTACTGCTCCAGCATTCGCCTGGTGTTGATCGGAGAAACCACGGAAAACTACCGATCAGAGCAGACGGCCGCTAGAATTCTCCTCCAGACAGCGACTGAATGAACCTAGCTGAAATGCTAGTGACATCAGTTGATGCACTGAGCTACCGCTCCCGGTACCGGTACCTTCATAGCGAACACAGTGTTTAGATTCTGTTCTGTTAATTCCATACAGTCAGCTGTACGCGTCGTCGTTGACTCTTTAAATTGTTTTTAGAATATTTTCGTATATTAAAAATGTTTACTATGCTAGTGCAAAATAAAAAAAAACTTCAAACATGCAGTAGCATGATTTTTTCATCCTCGATTGTAGTTCATACAAAATAATCTATTAAGAATTAAAATAAAATAATATAAAACTCAAAATATGTGTGGTCGCAAGTGTTCTTGTCGGATATTCTTTCAGGCTACGCCCACTGCTCACTTCAGAATGCGCTGGTGGAGAACCCAATCCGAACGCTCTCGAATGAGTTGTTCTGGAGGGCACAATCTTTCATGGTATCATAAGACTGCTTATTAAAAATAATTTGAACATTTACAAGCTCCTGTTCTACAACATAAAGTTCTAACATACTTTTATATTAGAATATAATTTTGCAGTTGAAATTATCCTATAAAAGAGAATTATCTCATTAGTACTATCGGATATGCTACATATAACAAAAATATCATATAAAACGACAATTAACCTGAGAGGAGGAAGTGTTGACGAACATTTTTATTCTGCAGCCCTGCATGCATTCTGTAAACAGCGGCGTCCGGCCGATACAATCTCTAGCGGCCTGAGTCATTTATCGCCTGCTGGCGTGGCCGCCTCATTGCGTCACTTTTAGCTGGCATTGCAGCTGCTTGTGACGTCGGCTGGGGCGATGCAAGAGATTCGCGCGGCCACCGCTAGATGGCGCTACTAAAAAGCTCGAAAATACTTGTTTCCGAAGAAATTTCTTAGAATCTTTAGGATGGATCTGAAAACAAATCACCAGTTCCCCCCAGACCAGACGCGTTGATTGACACCTCTTTTGTCTCGATTGCTGAATGACAAGAGGTCTAATCGTGGCGAAGGACAGACGCACGGTACATGGACACAAGTTTCCAATTATATATATATATATATATATATTATAAATATTATATATATTAAAATCGTATAAATATTGCATCATGGTGATTTACAGTAATTTTAAGACTGAACCATAAATATTATTAAACATTCAGATACAAAGTCCTAGTTTACATTCGGAAAGTTTCGGATATTAAACGTCAAGTTACGCTAGTAGAGATGTCCGAAAAACTCCCCCTTTTGACTCAATTAACACCTGCGTAGCATAGAATTTTGAATGTCCTATACTATACGAATGTCCACGCACTGGGAGGAGATGCAAGATCGGGTTTCACGTAGCTTAGATTCGGGGGCGGATGGTATGTTGATTGAAAAATCCAAGCGACAATGGTGTCTGTGTGCTTTGCAGAGATGGAGAGGGAGATTCCATCAACATCATTTTAAATTCCTGTGCAAACTAAATATAGAAAGGAATGTACGGGGGAACATTTACTATCGACAGAGAAACGTATCTCTAGCGGGGGCTTGTATATTAAGAGATATTAAGAGATATAGGCCTCATTTAAGAAAGAATTAGGATCTTTTTTAGAAATGTTCGGGGTATTAGAGAAAAGGTAATTAGTGGGGGGAATTAAAACTTGTTAACACAAAATACGACTGAGCGTAGATAGTCTTGCAATTAAGTGAGCATGGTTTTAGTGTAAAGCTGCAAGGGTATGTATGTCGGAATGTGGGTTACGTTAGTGTGGTAGCTGGGTTGCTGGCAATTTTTTATGGCGCAGTCTCGATTCAAGTGCTGAAGTTAAAGTCGGGAAGGAGACAAATGAATCGTCCGCTTCTGGATTGAAACCTTTTAGAAAGTGTTAGTTTGTAACGCATTTGTCTTGATATCACAGATGTTTTCCCATTCAAGTTTTTTTTCATACGATCCCCTTTTCGCGGCTTTGATAGACAGACCTTCTAGGATAAAAAAGGAGAATAATCGAAAGATTAGAATGGTTGAGTGAATGCTTTGTAATTGCTTCAAAACCTTCGAACTACTCACCTGTATCAAATAATGGACTAGTATTTAGTTTGTAATAAATGGTCTGCTAAATACATTTATTTTTTTAATAATCACTAATACAAAAAAGCTTTGGCGTTTATGTAAATTCAAAAGTACCAGCTGGTTCTGACAGTCTTCACGTATTTATCGAAAAATCAGACGAAAACAAACCATCAAATTAATAATTTTTACAAAGTAAACAAAGTACTTACAAAGTTGTAAGGTAAATAATATATAAAAGAAACTTTAAAATTACATATTTTGTGAAGGTCGAGAGCTATTCTGTTCTCCATCACACTACACAGTGTAGTACGTGTGCAAAATTGTGGTAGATTTCTCCATACTTCATGACAATATTACTTAAATAATGAAACCGCGTTTAATCGTTATACCACGCACGTTCCTCGACTAGTAATTCAGTTTGATTCCCAACGATTGCCACTAAAATTAGCTCATGGAGTTCTAATGAAGGCTGCATTCCACGTACAGGATGGGCGGTGTATTATAAATGAAAACTGAATCATGGCTAATAGGGAGAGAGACAGACTCACATTTTCCGCGCGCTATGTAATGGTAAAATGGCGTGCTCTCTACTGTTGGATTATGGTCAAAATTTACATTTTAGAGTTACGAGATTGCGCTTTAGCAGTTCATCGCGTTGAATGATGCGTCACATGAAATATACAGGGCCGTGTCGCATTCGCCTTAATCCAGAGTAATGCAGGCGAACTACAGAAAATTAAGACACAACGATGCAGATATAACAGACAGTATTATGTATTTTAACATTACTCTATTCTGTATTTTAATGACTCTCACCATTCACCATTTTAAAAGCCAGAACTTTATCGCCAGCAATTAAGATCTCTATTCCTTATCCAATTTCCGTAATACTATTGTATTTTAGAGTTTTAACATTATTGTTTAAATTGGAGTTTTATCACTTTAGTATATTTCATATTTATTTTCCAAGAAAACTCCAACGTCTGAAATTTGTTTTCGATTCCAATTTTTCAACAGATTTCTCGCAGAACACTTTATCACTTATTTGCCAAGCATCTTGCGAATGCCTTTTAAAATAATTTTATTACGCCAAGACCTCCCTGCAGAAAAAAGAAATCGTTTTTGAAACACAATACATTCATTTGGACTCCTTTTCTCGAGATCTGAAAATACGACAGCACTGACGCAAATCTCCGCGTGCTGGCACAAGAGAGCGAGACCTTAAATCCACTTAAGTTGGGCCTGCAGCGGAATCTTTATTTTTCACTGAGTCGCGGAGGGCCTTCGAGGCGTATTTTCCTGCCACGTAATTAGCACGAACGGCAAAGAGGAGGAAGAGGAAACGGAGAGGGTGGAAGAGGAGATAACGGAAAGCGAGACGCGTGCTCGAGGTGCACGGTTGAAACCCGCTGGGGCTCCTAACTCGCCGAATTGGTGGAGAAACTTCTGGAAAAGCGGCGGAGCGGCCTAAGGGGCGACGCTGGCAGCCTCTGCGGTGTCTTTTGCGCTGTTCCGAAATAAAACAGGCGCGGCAGCGTGATTTCGTGGTCGAGCGGGCTGGCGCCAGGAGGCGCCGCACCGCTGTGCTCGCTACTTTGCCCTCCCCGCACTTCGAGACTTGCCACTCTTTCCTAATTCTCACATCTCACGATTTCAGGAGCGGAGTTTCCAAACCCCTTCCCCCTTCCGTTTCTCTTCCACATCCGCAACCCGCGCTTCGATTCCCATCTCGGCACCTTTTCAACTTCTTCTGACATCCCATTCCCGATTTTCTGTCCCTATCCCAGACCTTCTTGACGGCTGAGGTGGTTCAGGGTTTTATTACGTCACTAACTAACCGGTAGATGTTATTGCAGTATCTCTGACCAGGAGTTCCTAAGTTTCCGACGGCGGCAGGATTTTCGACACGTTCTTGTCAGCTAGGGCGCATTCAGCCACTGTCTGGAGAATTATGCTAGCGGCCGGCTGCTCTGTTCGGTACTTTTCCGGGATTTCTTTGAACAATAACAGGTGAATGCCAGAAGAGAGCCTTAACAAACGGGCCACAGACCGCGCGCGATCTTCCCTTCTCTTCCTTGTTATTTCCTCGCCCCATATTTATACACACACTTACGCTTACATGCAGTTTACTAATACAATGTCAGGAGACCAGGCGGTATTTTAGAGCTTTGTCCCGGCTGGAGAGGTTCCCCGCTGGTGGGAGATATCTTAATGGGAAACCAAGCTGACATGTAGGTCGGCGCCGGATCTCCCCCATGCTGTAAGGAGAGAACATCGTCATTTTCTGTGATGAAAATATCACTAGAATTACGAGGCTAAAGAGTCTAGCATTTGACGCGCCCGGAAACACGAAATAATCAATCTAAACGACCATCTTTCATCACCTCTCATTTTTTATTTAAGGTCTCATCAACATCTAGGTCATTAGCGACCACTATTGGTATTAACGTTATGGTAACTGTAAAGATGAAACGATATAGTAATGATAAGGGGTGAAAGGACGGAAACAAATACAACCACGCCCGAGACTGACTCAAAACCGAGGACCTATGGCCCGAGATCGCTACGACACTACTGTCTGAGCGATCTCGGCCACCGGATCGGCTCTCTCATTCGTTGTTTCCGCCCTCGTTCCCTGCCGTCACCCTTCTCCCTTTCTTGTTCTCTTTTCGGCCGCCGCCCCCTCTCCCACTCGTCGCTCGGGTGGCTCTTCTCCCCCTCCTGGAGGGAATAGCCAGTTTCGGGGGTATCGATGTGAAGAGAGAACGTACCCGGAAATAAACGATATCAGGCCCCGAAATGGGCTTCTCAAGAGACACTTCCCCGCGTCCCCTGCTCAAGATCTCTCGGCGAGATTTTGAGACGTTATTGTGGAGAAGTCTGTATTTCATTCCACGAAGAAACATACATGTTTCAATTGTCAACTTGCAAGAAATCTGCACCGATCGCTCATTTTTCGCATGTAATATGCCTTGGAAATTATAAAATACACATTGTAAAAGAGATTAATAATAATAATAATAATAATAATAATAATAATAATAATAATATCATCTCAGCATTACTTGTAGTTATAGAGCTGAAAGTAAGAGAGGAATTAGAACGAAGTTGATGATATATAAGGTATCAATATCAGTTGCTCAAATAAATTAATTTATCTCCTATATTAAATAATTTTAATAGAAAATTGCTTTTATTCAAATCATGTTAAATGTCATTTCCATTCTTCCATGAACGTTTCCGTACAGTGATTGTTCCTACACACTTATGATTAAAGATGAAACTGCATTAATGCGAGTTGAGTGGTAACTTTCACCGCAGAGTTCAAGGGTTTAGAGTGTGAAAATAATATTTGAAATATTGACAAATTTAATAGTTTTTAATAACGTAATTTACGTTCAAGCACAGTATTTTGTATTATTTCTGTATATATACTTTTTAACAAATAAGTATGAGAAGACTTACTTTCTTTAAATGTAATACCCGTGTATTTCTTTCTTTCTTCATCTTACGTAATGTTATTTTATTCCTATTTTGTAAAGAATCTACTACTTAATGGAACATTAAGTGGAGTTTTAAGAACATCATGCGTCTTTAATGCTCATTTAAATAAATGGATTGAATTTATTTCGGAGGCTGCGTGGTTATTACACACAATAACGAATGTTGAATTAAAACAATTCAATATATAATTATACGTGTAAAATATATTTACCTATCATTTTTTCACAGGATTACTAACAGGATTATTAATATTTTTTTCGTAAATACTTTAAATTCAACGCATGAATGATTGAACTATTCCAAACAAATCATTTTTTACTTAACGATTCTCAAGTTATAAACGTGAAAAATTCAATGAATATTACAACGACCCTAACGCTCTCCACAAAAGAACGAGATCGACTTTCCAAATAAGATTCTATGACGTCAAGACTTCCAAACGACCACGACATAAAACTTTTTAAATTTACCTCCCACGCCATCATCGCAGTATTTCTCCACCTCCTCCTCACGACTTTGTTCGGCGTCTGAAGAGCGAGAGGTAGGTACCTTTCCAACTTTCCTCACTTGGAAGTGCGGAACACATGTCACGCGTCAGCGAGGATTGCGGTAGAGCAGTCCAGCGCAGGGCGTTGGGTGGAACCGGGGAGGGGGAAGGCAAAGGTTACGAGGGGGGAGGGGCGGGGTGGACGGGGGGGGGGTTGGACAGCGGCAGAGCGGCGAGGGAGGGAATGGCGGAACGGGCGAAGTGAGCGCGACTGACGCTGAGGAAGAGCGTGGAACTACAGTACACTCAGCTTCAATGCAATCGGAAGGGAAGTAGGTACGGTATTCACATGGAAATTTCTCAAATGTCAGAGATGATGCAGACCGCCAGGTAAGCCTGGAGTCGGCGATTTACAGAAAATGCGGAGCACGAGAACAAAAGAAAATATCATTGTAGTATCGGATATGTGAATGGAATCAACAGGAATGTTAATAATAGGATATAGTGATAGCGCTAGTGTAACATGGTAAAAATAGTTCGTGCTTAAAATAAGAAAACTAGGGGTGCTAAAACAACACGTACTTCCTCGCCCGTATTTTCAGGAAAATACACGCGAAAACTACTCAAATTTCCAAAACAATTGTACATGACCTTATTTCAAAATATATCTTTCGGGAACAAATTTCATTTTAAAAAAGATCTACACCATTCTCTTAAAGTGCTTCACACTATCCAAAAACAAAGTTAATCAAAAACGTTCAAGCAATTTTTTTTATTTCGAAAATGTCTCAGGGTCTTCATGTAAAGTACCCCTCAAAATTAAAACATCGATTTAAAATTCAAGGAGCCGCGACATCAGCCAGATGATTGGATAATAGATTAATTTGGAGAAAATACGTTGAACAGTTTAGCCGTTGTTCACAGACGGAGAGACGTTTTGCCGACATTCTATTTTTAGGTATCAAGGACCCACAAAACATGCATTCTGGCTGCACCATGGGCTAGAGAATGTTTTTTTCTATATTTGGAAACTGGATGCATCCATCTTTTTGTAACCAAGGGTTCTGTAATAAGAGTTTTTCTGACAAAAAAATTTTCCATTTTTTCGCGCAGCATTACACAACTTTCTCTCAACTCCGTAATGTGAAAGTAAAGATTGGAGGAAGTGGGTTGGAATATTGGGAAAAGGCATAATATAAGTGAATAGGACAACGATAAAAACGAAAAAGTAGCTAGAAGAAGGATGAAACTAAAGAAAGAAAAAAGGAGAGAAAGAAGAAGATACGAAGACAAATTCAAGATACAGCTGAAAACGCAGGGATATCCTATGAGAGTAACAGTTTGGGAAAGATAGTGGAAAAGACATTCAATGAATGGTAAAAAACGGATATGGAAAGCAAAGGAGAAGAAGACTTTGGGACAAGAGAAAAATGAGAAGGAGTAGCGAGTATGAGAAAATAGGTGAGATTAAGATTCAGGAGGAGACCGAAAAAATTCAAGAAGCGAGAACCTGGGGTTAATAAAAGCCAAGTGGATGTGGGAGGCGAGAGTGTACTAAAAAATGGATAAATAGGAAGGAGAAATGGCTAAAAATCCAACGTTACAACTTCGTACACGAATACGAGACGGGCCGACATCGTAAAAAAGGATTAAAATACAGATATAAAGAAATGTGATACATGAAAACTGCACGAGAGACACACACGGGAACGAAATGTAAACAGACAAATAACTATTAAATAGGCAAACAAGTGGTGCTAAAACAGCACGTGCTTTCTCGGCTATTCTTTCACTCAAAATTTTTAAAAATGTACATGACCTTATTTCAAAAATATCTTTAAGAAGATGATTTCATAAGGGAAGAAATTTCTATCTTTACTATTTTTGTTGTAGAAAGATTCCGAAAAAATTTTGAAATTGTGCAATTTTCGAAAACTGAGGGTTTTTAACGAACATGAGACCTGCGCGATTCTCTTAAATGTCCTCCACATTATCTAACAACAAAATTTAATCAAAACCGATGAAGACATTTTTTAAAATGTCCCAGGGGCTTCTTAAAAAGTACTGCATAAAATTAAAATATCAGTTTCCAACTCAAGGGACCACGATATCAGCCACATTGATTGGGAAGATCAATTTCGGAGAAAATCGGCTGAATGGTTTAGCCACAAGCGTTGTTCACAGATGGACACAAAAACAGACGTTTTACCGTCATTCGATTTTTCTGTATCAAGAACTCCCAAAATATGAATTCTAGCTGCACTTCGAGTGACGGAATTTTTTTCTCAAATTAGAAAATGAATTTTAGACTTTTTCGTTATGCTGCAGTAAGAGTTTTTCTGCCGAAAATTCTCTGTTTTTTCGCGCAACATTACATAACTTTCTCTCCACTCCAGAGCGAGATAGTAGAAGTCACAGAAAAACAGGCGGGAACACGTATTAAAAGGCAGAAGGGACACGAACAAAGTCAGTAAATGAAAGCAGGAGTGTGTGGGCACGATTGGCAAGTGGTGCAGCTGGGCTGACCACGCAGATGATACCAAGTGAAAACAAATGGAGACGGATGGGTTTAAATGAGGAGCAACATTCAAAAAGTGACTGTCCATTTGGCTAAAATTGAGTTCTTCTGATGTTTTACCTATAATTTTATTTCCACGAAAAAACGTGAGATGTCTTACATTAAGCAGTACTCTATTCATTGAGTTAAAGTCGGAGTTGAAAAATGTTACATTTTTGCTATATTTTTAATTTTTATTCGAAAAGAGTGAAGTGGACATGTTACGTTTTCAATGTTTGCTCCTACATTTAATGCAGACTGGTGAGAAACTGCAGGGGGGCGATGAAGCCTAGTGAGAGCAAGCAGGGGCAGGTGAGGGGGGGGGGGTCATGAGGGAGCAGGTGGGGCAGGGATGAGCAGAGGCAACAGTTCTCGGCGCCGGCGACAGGGCGCAAGGACCAACGTTCTGCATAATGGAGCGGCCGCACGCCGAGCACCGCACGGCGAGCGAGGTCTCGTTCCTCGTTCCTGCGCCGGTCGCCGAAACCCGAACCCTCTGCCGCCTAATTAATCAGCCGAAGAGCGAACACCACTCCCTCCCCCTCCCGTCGCCACGCCAACCGCCCGATCGCCGCATTGCCTCGCCACGCCCGCGCCGCACCCTGTGGAAGGCCCTTTCTGAGAGCGTGTAAACGAACGCATTGAACTGGACCAGCTTCTTAAAATACGCATCTATAATATGATTATGTATTGGATTCAAAAGGAATTTCATTCTGTTTCATTAGAAGAACTGAGCAGCAGGTACCTAAAAACTTATCCGCTTTGTTCACACACCAGCTAAGGCAACTACATAAATGTATCACAGGATGATAATTCTCTCAAAAAACACAATGTCAATGTTTCTTAAGGGAGGGAAAGTCCTCGTCATGAATTTCCTTCTTTTCAATATATTGAAATATTTGTTTTGTGGTTTTGGGAAGAAAGTTAAACTTTTTAGTTAATAGCAGGTATCTCCCACCAGCGGGGCACCGCTCTTCTGTGAAAAAATCTCCCATTGGGCTTCCAACAAGTGAGTGCACGGAAAACTGTATGTAAGCAACGGTGATGATAGGTCAAGGAAAAGGAGGAATATATCGCACGCAGTCCGTGGCCCGATTGTTAAGGTACTGCTCCGGCATTCGCCTCGTACTGATCGGAAAAAGGTAGGGAAAAACACCTTTCAGAGCAGCTGGCTGCAAGAGTTTTTATCCAGACAGCGGTTGAACTCGACCCGGCTATAAAGGGCTATCAAAAATCGACCCGGCTCGACCCAGCTATCAAACATTCTGCCACCGCCGAAACTAACCCTAGGTCCTCCCGGCGTGGGAGCAGCAGTGTCATCAGTTAACTCCCTGATCCTCTCTGAAATAACCTTTGATACGCCTCGTACGATTCTTTTTGAGATCTTAGCTGCGTGAAGTAGCAACACGGCTCCCAAAAACGCTGCACTGAAATCAAATGCTCGACCGCGCTATAGATAGATAAACTGGTGGACTCCTAGTATCTGTAGTCAGCTGAATGCGAGGTCATTAGCCACAAGAAAATTCAAAATAGGAAAGAGTCAAGCATCCATGTCCAGAGCTAGATTCGAAACACGTGATTTTTGGGGTCGAGGGTCTTGGCCAATTCAACCATCATTTCAGCATATATTCTATATTATTTGGATGGTTTTTACGATTATTAGTTAGATGTTATGACCGGGCTGAAATCGAGAGACAATTTTTTGTTTTTCAAAGGAATTATTAAGGAATATGGGCAATTTAAATAAAATTATCACTGCTTTAGATTGAATTTGAAACAAGATAAGTAATAAGTAAATAATTAGACCTCTACTGGTTACTCTTTTAAAATATCTATTTGATGATACGAGTTATCAAATAATACGAGTATGATAGGAAGATGGTTCGAGTAGTCAAATAATTTCCTTCAAATGAATGAAACATCAATAATTATTTATATTTCATTCACTAAACCACTCCTATATAACATTTCCATTAAGTTCGGACAAAAATTTATATATATATATTGTGACGTCACGGGATTATACGAACCTGTAACGCCACCATAAGCCACTAGAAAAGACCAGAAAACAGAGAAATAGGTACGCGGCGGGCGATGGTCCGAGAAAGCGGCATCTATCCGCAGGTTTTCGCACTCCGATGTCCAAAGTTAGCGGATAATATTTTCTTGAGAGGGCGCGAAGGGGCGAAAATCACCCCCAGAAATTTCCCCGGAGGAGACGCATAAATACCGCGACGCACTTCGGGAGAGCTCTCTTCAACTTCGACAGCGACGGCGACTCAACTAAATTCTTCAGCGATAGTAATTGGTTAGTGCAGGAGTATAATTTACTTGCTTAAGTAAAGCTGATTTAAGAAACGCGGTAATAAGTGATAGAATTCAGAAGCAAAGTGCATGTACATTATTAGCACTAACATCACGCGAGAAAGCAAGCGATGTGATCGCTTGAACCTGAAATAGTTTCATAATCGAAGTAAATTCGCGCAGAAGGACTCTAAACGAAATCCAGTATTTAATTTTGTACGCACGACCACGCACGCTCAAAGTGTGGTATGTCGGCTGAGTGCTAGAAGTAGTCAATTCAAGCACGTTAGTTATTTAAAACTGGTAGCGCGAGCAACGGGTACGCGGCAGGCGGCAGAAGGACGACTCCAGTGAACACTCAAGCGTAGGCGAGAAGGACTTGGACCACATACGTGGATGGTACGAGCCCGAGATCGAGAGAAAGGTTTGGAATTTGGACGTGTGGCGGCATTCTGAGATCGAGCGAAGGAAGTGGTGTAACCGGGGACATCGAACCAGTCAAGTGACGGGCGAGGACTGCGAGCGACCGAACACCCCAAGGTTAACTGACGGCGAGCGGGAAGGAGGTGTCGAGGTAAAGAACTGGCAACTTCTATGCGGCAATTTGTTGGGAAACCGTGCAGCTTTAAATACCAGGCGAAGCGTCCTAAAATAGGTGAAAGTTCCAAATAATTACTGGGAAAAATATTTCGAACGTATGAGCGGCAGTTTAGATTTCATTCGCTGTACGCACCAGTAAATTCGTTTGAATGCCATACCTTGTACAACTTTTCGAAAGTAAATTATAATTTTCATGTAATGTAAAGTAATCTTATATGAAAGTCATTGTTTCCATTGTATGATGTCAGGGATAATCAGTTGCTATAATTTTGTAAAGGGTACGATTTAGTAACATGTGTGTCACGTTTATTCTTGTGTTAGAGTTTACAGCATTGTAATAAATGCGCAGCTCAAGGCTGACCTCTGTGAAGTCTATAAAAGAATAATTGTAGAGAATCACTTAAAGGGCAGTGCACGGAGAAAACTTAAGATTAACAAAAGCTAAATGAGTACAGAAATAATTGAGAAAGAGGTAGAAGCAAAAATATTGTGAATAGTGCTTATTGAAGTATTCAGGCAGTCGAGGTGACGCCTATACTTATTTTTTGTGGTTGTGTTCTTTCATTTTTCTTTTGTTTCTGTTTTCTTTGCAGTGACCATCTACGCAAAGTACATCTTCTATTGTATATTTGTGCCACTGTGTAATTTGTTTTACTGAATATATGCTCATTTTACCAGAATTTTACATAATTCATTGTGTCAAGGGTTCAGACCTTTCTCATACCCGAAAGATCCTGCTTCCTGAGAATTCAAAGCTCGCTTCACGAGCATTCATAGTTTCACGCTTCATCGACCGGCAGAAAGGTAGTAGGTGAGTGTTATTATATATATATATATATATATATATATATATATATATATATATATATATATATATATAAATTTCATATCATAATTTTATAAAACATCTTTAACAACACTGTCAACGTTCCAATGAACAGCTTTTAACCCCCTGTGCTAAAACGCGGAAGAGCAATGTTTAAAGGTGGTCTGGGACTCTTGAGACTTGAACTCCAAAAGCTCGCGATCGTCTACCTCTCCCCCCCGTAAGTGGATGCTCCTCAACTTAATTTCCTTTCTCCTCCATTGGCTCCATCTCTCCCAAGCCCGCCCGACAACCCTCTGCGTCTCTCTTTCAATATTTTCCTAGGCGACTGGTGTGCGCTGCTGCATGATCAGCAGGCTTCAAAATTTTAGCAATGGACAAGAGGCGTTTTAAAAACTTAATAGTTATTTACGTCAGGGATTAAAATGACGACGAAGAACGCAATTATTTTGTGAATAAAATTTATTTAATCCAGTGTTGAATAAAATGTTATAGTTTTTCGTTTATTGTTTTCGTAATTTTAGTAACCAGAGAAAATTAAGGAAGGGACTTGATAATGACATTCAGTAATGCGCCGGTCGCCGAAACCCAGATAGTGACATTCCTGTTGTATTGCCATGTACCACGATTTGAGATAGTAGTGGTGTATTTAGTGTTCCACCGTGAACTTACAGAACTTTTAAAAACTCTCATTTTAAAATTTAGATCCGGGATGGTAAATATATAGTTCATTATCCAGTAAAGATATTAATGCTTATTTTAAACCGACATTTTTATTCCCTAGGAAGTTAAGGAATTTAACTTTCTTGGAACTTAACCCTGTGAAAGTTAAACTTAAATTCCTTGGAAGAGTCCAACTCCTTGGAAGTTAAAGTTGTTTTATAGCCTCCTGTGACTGAAAAGTCATTTAAACATCGCAAAAACATGAAGAAACAGCGCACATTACGCGTGAAAATATAAAATATGTACCAAAACTAATAAATTATGCATTTATAATAATTTGTGGTTTTGATATCAAAAAGTATCACAAAATTTGCATTAAATGCTATTGTTTTAAGTATGAAAAAAACGGTTTTTACTCTTACGATAATAACGACACTACTACTTACATTTTATTCATTTTCGTAATAAACATCATACGATATTCTACAAATTTTCTACAATTAATCTTTCAACCATTTATCTGTTAAAATAATTTTGAAGACTGAAAGACCTACGTGCAGTAAATTATTATATCAGGGTAATTTAAAAAGTTAATCTAAAGCAAGTCAATTGACAGTGGGTGCTGTGAATTTTATCCTTTTATTCTCTACACTGCGAATACACAATATTTCCATTTCAGTGTAATCAATTCTCTTGCGCACTCAAAAATGTTCATTTCATTTATTTACTAAATAAATGTTACACTTGGTACGTACTTGGATTTATCAACATTATTAATTGTCCCTAATTTTATTTCTTATTATAACTAGTATGTACGATTCCTTAAGAAACTACTAAATTCTGATAGACCATTCTCCCTCCTACATCAAATAGAATTTTATAAGTATTCAGGTACTGAAAATGTTTTTTCAGAATAAGTACACTGCGTGCTGGAACACTTTGACAGTCTCAGAGCTAAGAAAATTTTCATGCCGAATTTATTTCTTCTTTGGAGTTTAGGGATCCTTTAACAACTGCACTGGGGCCTATCAGTGAACTTATAATGAGTAGACGATATTGATAATGATTATGAGGTGAATGATAATGGAGTAATGGTGAAGTGAGGGGCAGAGGAAACATGAGAACTCCGGGAAATCTGCCGAGGGAGAAATGTTTTTACACCAAAATTTCCATATGGATAGGTGGTCTTCGTGATAGCAGTGGACGGCCATAGACCAGTAGACAGTACCCAGTCCCATTTAACCAGTAATTTGGTACAAACATTCGGAGCAAAGAACATAAGAGTCGTTCCACGGGCTTCAAGATATTTTAATTTTTTTGAGGGTCTTCATAATACATTTTCAATTTTCTTCGAAAATGGTTCCTACTTTTTTCTCATGCAGAAGGTAGTGTATTTATAGATATGTTGAAGTAGATTTTCATTTTAGCTTTTAATTTTCAAAATAGAAAAACTTTAACGTTTTATCTACATTTTAAGTAATAAAGTAAGGATTTTTTATTTATAAAACCTAAAGTAATTTTCGAGCATTGTTGCTAAAGAATTTTTTGTATTGTTGAATGTGTTATTGACAAGGAATGGCGTTCAGTGTTCAGTTAAATATATCATTTGTAGCTAAGCTCATTATTGTCCATGAATGCCACAAAAGTGCCAATTATACTTATAAAGCGATTTAAGGAAAGTTTTAGACAATAGATACGGGGTGCTGCATTTCGAGCAGTTCAGTGAAGATAAATTTGCTTCCATTAGCCGAAATATTAGAAGAATTTTTTGTAATTGGACATGAACACCCAATTATATTACTGACAAAGTAAAATGTTTAAAACCCTAAAATCCAATGCTTACATTTTATCCAAATAATTTCAATATCCAAAATTTTATAAATTACCAGACTAATACGGAGAAATGTTTCAGTATGCCACACATCCCCTCTTTAAAATTGGGTTCCAGAAGAGCACTCGGGAATGCCTCCTCAGAATGTAAACTAATTCAATTTTCTTGCGAAATTTCTCATTTGAATCCTCTTTACATTTCATGTGTTCGTAATTACACACTTTTATTTGTTCCCCGAACTTTCCCTACGACTTCCTTTCATTGAATACGTGTCCGTTACTCTCCTCTTTAGTCCGCTTATCTATCTCTGTCCCCTCCAATTCTCATTTCCCTACCATTCCCTTTCACCTTGACCTTAATAACACCAAAACTTCCAAAGTACTCACCCCCTTCGCCGATTAACCACAAAATCCATCCTCCTCGACCTCTGTGACTTCGCAAGCCGTCCTCTTCACTTCCCTCCATTGGACGGCACGTCTTCGAAATCGCTGGCACAGTCCTCGTCTATTAGCGTCCCACGCGCACACCCATGAATATAACTACCTCACCCCCCTAACTCACACTCATTCTGCTGTTCTTATTAGATTGATTACGGATTCCGGGCGCGTCCAAATGCTAAGGACATTAGTCTTGTAAGTGTAATGATGTCTCTCTCGCGAGAGGTGGGGTGATGTTACCCCGCTGCATAGTGAAATGCCGAAAATCCTGCCACCGTCGGGACTCGAACCTAGCACCTCCCGGTCAGAGGCACTGCAGTACATCAGTTGATCCCACCTCATTCGCCCTACCCACAGTGCCCCACCCCACAGCCACCCACACCCACACCCACCCTCAACCCTTTCACACCGCCGCACCTCATATCCATTCTGCCCCGCTCCACCTCCCGTCCTCACTACCGCTTCCAATCTTGTTCCTTCCCCATCGTGTCCCGTCCTCGCCAAGGCGCCCTCGTCGACGCAGCGCCTCTCCCCACACCAATCCCCTCTCCGCCGCCACCCACATCGGCCCATTCCTGGCCTCAGTCGCGTCCGCTCGCCAACTTGTGCCTGCCACTTCGCCCTCCCCAGCCAGAATTGCCATTCTTCTCTTCTGCAACTGCCAACCTTGTGAGCCCTGTCGGTCGCCCGGCCAACTAATGATCAAGGGAAATACGATCGCGGAAGAGCTCTGCCGGGACGTAATGAGCTTCCTATCAGGTAAATGAAACCGCCGATATTTAAATTAAAGTGCGGAGCTGGCGGTCATTAGGGGCTGCTTTTGAAATGAGCGCCAGGACCTGGCTGGGGACAAGAAAGCACTGAAGACGGAGTCAGGAAAACAGTATCGAGCCATCTGGAGGATGCAGAGCGAGAAGTTGATTATTTTAGATAGCTTCTAGAGGGCAAAGAAAATTTTACTCCACCTTTATTTAAGATGCAAAATGAACAGAGGGAGAAATTTTCGCTATACAAACTACTGATAAACGACTGTCTCTATTAAAGTTTTTATTTAGTCGATTTAATTAGAAAGTTGTGATCTTAAAGGAAATACATTTTTTCTCACGTATCTTTTCGGTTCAATTCGGGTATCATTTCCATCTCAATCTGTGTATTCCACCTATATCTTAAAACATTCACTAGAGATGCTAGCACACTCGCGGGTTCCTAGGATTTAGAATCTCCGTAATGTCTTCATGCCCTTACAAACACGATACAAAATTCAGTACCTCTGAGCTCCAGAGTCGTATGCCACAATTTTGTCCTTTACGGAATGAAGGTTCTGTTAGGGGTTAAATATATTTATTTCTTGAGTTTATTTATCAAAACCTAAAATCACTGAAAATTTACTACTCTTGACTTCCAAGGCACAATTAAAATAAATATGTGATCCATTACGCCCTTTAACATAAACTGAAGTAAAGACATCAATCAAAATTCGAGATTTTCTACATATTTCGATATTTTTGAATCAACCTTCAATGCCTTCAGTCATCAAAAATAAAAGATCTCTCAAGTTCCATCTCAGAAATTAAAAGAACTGCACAAAGTTTAAGAAAGAATTGAACAACTTTTATATAATATGTTTATTAATGTTAACAAAAATTTAACAGAATGCATTAGATATATTGGAACAAAGATTGGAAGATCTTTTTCTCGAATTAATGAATAAATACCACGTATTTCAAACGCTTGTTTCACATTATAGAAGTTACAACCGTACAAGTACCCTTGTTGGTAATGTCCACGATTATGTGTTTCCACTCGACTCCCAATTTATGGAGTGTCCTCTACCCTTTACGAGATGGGATATCATCACTAGCTTGTTGAGTGAACGTTACGTCGGAATGACAGAACATTGATACGAATGGACTGCAAATCGGAATTATAGTCCCGCAGGGAAATTCCATTTCACCACGTCGATGCGGCCAGGAGTACCGAATTGGTCGACAACTACATTTTCTATCATTTACCATTTAAAAAACGATCGATCGGTTATACAATACTTATTTTTAACACAATAAAATTAATCTCCTTTTCTTCCGCTATCAAAACTATAATTTGTGAATTACTTCTCACAAGATCACTTATTGCTTACGTGATCAAATTTGAAAATTGTTTTTGCCAGACAGAAAACGTGAAACGTGCATTTTTATTTCCCCAAGCACTAGATAACAAAATATACACCATGGCGTCAAACTTTTCAGTGATGTATTTCAAAGTACCTGAAATTGCCGTAAGTAAATACGATTGATTGATTGATTTTTTCGTGTTTCCGGGCGCGTCAACTGTTTTGGCCACCAGTTCCGTAAGTGTAGTGCATGTTCTTTTGGGAGATGGCGGTGATCTTCCCCCCCTGGTTGACGATCGTCTAGATCCGGCGCCGACCTACCGTCAGCTAGTGGGGTTTCCCCCTAACCAGGACTCTCCCACCAGCGTGGCACCGCCCCATTCGGTACAGCTCCCTACCTCAGTACCCCAGCGCCCCAGGGTCCCGACAGGGCCCCAGCTCCCGACCGGTCTCCAGGAATATGTGATAGTGTAGTGTATGTTCGTGTAAGTGTGTGTGTAAGGGGAGAGAATAGGACAGGGAAGAGCAAGAAAAGGTCACGCGCGGTCCGTGGCCCGTTTGGTAGGGTACTGCTCTGGCATTCGCCTGGTGTTGATCGAAGAGACCACGAAAAACTACCGATCAGAGCAGGCGGCCGCTAGAATGCTCCTCCTGACAGCGACTGAATTCGACCTAGGTGAAAAGCTAGTGTCGAAGAACCTACCGCCTTTAGGACTCGAACCTAGGCCCTCCCGGTCAGAGGCGCTGCATAGTATATACGAAGAAAATACCGTAATAAATTCAGGTTTTTACCATAAAATTATTTTTTGTTAAATAATCAAATATTTCCGTGGATTTTGTTTCCAAAATATCTCTAGTTTATTGCTCAAAGAAAGTAATTTCATCAGTGTTGCGCCTTGAATCTGCAAAACGTGCATGACAAAAAACTGATCACAAAACCCTGAAACCCGAATAACATGTACACGGTCTTTACCACGGGGCAACATGTTCAGCTCAATCTTCGATCGCAAAACAGGTTTTGGTCTGTCATAACTAGCATGAGGCAAATGCAAAACCCAGCAAACGTAGTTTTTTTCATATTTGAAGTTCACAAAAATTAAACATCGATTTTTTATTTTCGCGCTAAAAATCCATTAATACGTTGTTTTTTTATTAATACCGATTTATGACTGCTTGGTTGAAGACTTTCATGTGCAAACTTCTCATTAACATTAACAAAAAACTAAAATTTATTCTGTAGTTTTATGCATCTTTTCAATTAAGAATAAATATATAAATGGATGCACGGATATAAAAATGGGTTCCACAACTTTTGAATCACTGGACCGAGTAACTGAAGTCAAAGTTTGCATGAACATTTGAAAAGCCAAAAAACGGTAATTTACGTTCCCAAAATATTACCAGAAATGTTACTGTATGGGAAATTCCAATGCGGGATACTGTTACCGGGGATGGTAGTGTTGTTAAGGGAGGCGGGCAGGGTCGATCGGGGACGTACAGGAAGGAGCTTTCTGAAAACAGGGTAACATTCAGATCACTTCAGCTAAAATAATGAATAATCTCTTATTCCTTCTTACTTCTATCGTCTTGATAAAAAAACACGTATACTATTAAAATGAATGGATTTACGAAATGATAGAATGTTGCATTCTGTGATCGCAAAGAAACAGTAAGTTGCATTCTGTGATTAACCGCCACCTCACTGATTCAAAAACTCGCAATTGGTAACCGAAATGTCCTTTTTGTAAAATGCATCCGACACAACTCTTGTAATGCATAATATAAACTGTATAATAGATTTTTAAAGTAACTCCCGATATCAATCGATTCATCAAAATATTTAATGCGTTTACTAAAGGAAACACTGCGCAAATGGGAATAAAAATAACTTTCGAGGAAAGAGAAAGTTATAGAGCGAAGAAACGCGCCAGAACAAGTAGGAAATCATGTGGACGTTTGCCGCTTGTCAACAGCTGCGACGCCAGTGGTTCTGACGTCATGGAATATTACTGAAGAAGCATTTTTGTCGATTTTGCAGAGTCAGTCTCCGACGAGGCAACAAGGTTTGGTGAATTCCTCTCAATCCTTTAGGTCTACGAAGTCCTAGAGGTAACTACGTTGACAATAGCATAGTTATTATAAAGGCAATAATATAATTATTTATTTATGCTCTGGAGTAATGCGATTACTTCTGTAGTTGAGCATCCCAATCGATCTATCTCAATGCGGACGTCGACTGTTCTTTCCAAACGCGCATTGAGATATGATGATGCAGATGACGACGCACGACGATGGAATGATATATGATATGGTGAGAAATGAAAATGTAGATGGGATATTTGAATGAAAGGCAAAGCGAACAGATGAATTCTGAGGAAACGTGTAGCGAAGTTGATTTGTGCCTCACAAACTTCGCATTAATAGGCAGCTATTTGAAACAGTGTTTAAAATTTGTACAAGACAGAATGCCAAGAGCACATTGAGCATTGTAAAAAGAGTTTAAGACCCACTTAAGTAGTCTATTCAGTTTGGTACCTTTTTCTTTCGCTAAACTAGACGGAAAAACCTTTTTTGAACAAAGTAAGTCGGCGTACACGCCCTGGATATAACTTGTCAATCAACAATTCCATTCTAAGCTAACCGATCTGTATCCTGACAGATCAATGAGTCAGTATAAATAGTAATACGAATACGAGTGAGAAATGTGAGGTTATTATAATAAAGGAAAGAATAAGAGGAGACTGCTTAGTATTTTGTACATTAGTAAGGTTGGTTTTTAAACTTGAACGCTCTCAGCCTGAAGAAATATGTCAAAAAAGGCATCGAAAAATTCTAACTAACTAACGAGCCTATACTGTGAGCGTACAGTGATAATGCAACGACTTGATAATCAAATTCAACAAGCACTACACAAGAGTAGGTGATTTCGGAGTATAAACTGTGTAAAGAATAATAATTGCGATGAGTTGAAAACAGCAAAGGAGATGTTGAAATGTTCATATCACTAGTCCTCGTCACCTTCCACTTCCGACTCGTGCCGGCCACAAAGCATTCGTTGCACTGAGCAACCACACTGTAGGGCATTACGGGGCCCCGAAGTGGCTGTGCGCTATGGACGCGATCCCTGGGCGAAGCGAAAGGGCGACAGCACAAGTGGGGACAGGGGAAGGACGAGTGGTGGGGTTTGGGTGGGTCATGATCACAATCACCCGGCTAGCTCCCCGTGCAGAGATGCTGCGGCGACGCGCCAGAAAGCGTCCACTCCGAAGGCACGTACTCACTTCGCCACTGGATCGAATGCGGACGGAAAGGAACAGTCGAGAGCCACTGCTTAGGGATCTAGTGTTCTATTCAGAATGGAAATACATTTTTCCATTGGAACATCTTCGTTATAAAACATGCCTCGCACAACATTCTCACGGGAGCAGCATACATGACAAAAATTAATACGCAGAGAATCAATTTACACAATACTGATAAGCTAGTGACACAATATATGACAAATATTCAATCAAAATTAAAAGTTTAGATTGTGGAAGATAAATACATTATGAAGAAAAAAATGACCGAAATAGATTAATATCATTTCGGTTTCAAATAAGAGAAAAAGAAGAAGAATAGAAAAAATATAAAAGTAGAAGAAGGCCCTAAAGGAAACGGGAATATTGTTCAGATGAGCAATGACGACCTATCAAATAGAATAATGAACAGATCCTCCGACACTAACGCTGAGATCGAGAAACTTCTAGAGTTCGAACATAACAAACAAACCATATAAAAATTTCCAACTTTCACTCATTAGAATAAGTTACTCCAGACATAGTATTTCAGTGGATTGCGGAGCAAAAAGAAAATTAAGGTTAGTAAATATTAAACTGTTTACAGGTTTCTATTAAAGAAAAAATATGTGATTATATTGTGATCCCTTGAATGCATTCCCAAATGTTATAGATCCATCTTTCTATTATTGCCTTCCCTTGTTCTCGATCTCAACTAAAAGACATTTCTAGCAAATATTCCCTACAGTGAGGATTCTCAATAGAGATATGATCTGGTATCGAGACATGTGTGATAGTCTTGTGGAAGGGAGAGCAGGCGAAAAGGGTGAGAAAGACACAAATATCAGTATCGCATTTACATCGCCAGTCTCATGTTCTCGCCGTCTTCTGAAGGTTTAAGAAGAAATAAAAGAGGTCATCTTCGTCAACATATTATGTTACACATTAATATGTTGACGAATATGACCTCTTTCTTTTCTTCGTCGTAAGAACGTCAGTAAGAACGTCGTAAGAACGTCAACAACACCAAATCAGAATTCCCACAATTCTGAAGGTTTGTTTACCTGCCAAACATCAATGTAGGGTGTGTTGCCTACCGATCAGGGGCTCAAGTCAGGAATTTGTTTGTATTTGTATTCAGCAAGTCCCGTAAAGGGCAATTGGCCTCGGCGCGGTTAGATGCCGGGGTTCCTAGTCGGCACCCGATCAGGAACCTCATGTCTCGAATTTACATAACCTCCGTGAGTTCACGTAGTTTACGAATTAGGCGGTTTCGCGGATGTGGCCTTCCAGTAAACCCACACCAGCATTCGCCTGGGTGACCGAGGGAAACCACAAAAACCGCAGTCAAGGTGGCCGGCACAGGGATTGAACCCGGTTTTCCCGAATACGAAGTCAGGGCGCTACGCCCAAAGCCACGTCCTCCGGACGTCAGGAATTATAGGTTTTGAAAAACCCCGGGGAATTGTGCCTTATACTTTGTATTGCATATTCTGAAACCACTGTATAAAGGTCCATATGAATTACTGTTACAGAAAATGAATACCATATTCTGCGCAATTCTATTAATGCAGGTTGTAAATAATTAAGTTCTTTACAATATTGCTCTGGTAATCATACTACCTATATTACTCTACTTCCTAAATTTAGAACTTCAGATAGGGTATACAAGGATTGTTGGTGGAGAGGCCGCTATAACAACTGAACCCAATCGTACGAAATAGGAATGACATTTTTACTTCGAACAAACTTGTCATTGTCGTGGGAGACTGGATCGGTGTCAACTCCAAAATCTCGTAGAATAATTTTGACAGTAAGGATTGAGAATTTTGAATTGTTATAGCACTATTCACTTTGTTTACCTGAGAGCTACATGGACGGCAGTCACAAAATCAAAATAATTCGGGTCTAATCGAGGAGTTACTCGAGTTCATCAGACAAGGAAAACGAAGCGCCCATCCACCTTCTAACTGCTCCCACGTTGGCACTAACGATGCAAGCCATACCCAGAAATTGCAGGAGCTTCCAATCCCCCATCCCCAGGGCATGAAACGCGTGTGCTTTGTTTTATGTGTAGTATTGTGTGTATGTGGCAAATGACTTTGAAATCCATTGTAGAGCTGGCATTCTATAAATCGTTTTGGTTTTCAATAGTTATATATTTTCTGGTTTCTCGGCCATTGTTTCGTTAAGGGTATTATTAGAAGAAGGGTTAATAATGTAAAAGTTCTAATAAATTACGTAACGGTTACCAATAAAGCGAGAAAATAAGAACAGTGTTTCTTTTGTTTGTATTTGTTTTTCTATTGTTTGTATTTGAAACTGCGGGAGCTTGTAATCCCTTCTGTCAAGGGTTTTTGAATGAATGACAACCCAAACCCCACCCACAGGAACAGTTGAGTAGAAAGAAAGTGTATAGTGATAGATATAACTAAGAATTAGCATTAAAGAAAACCATTGCTTCATATAAAATATTGTCATTAAGCCACATACATTGGTTGGAACCAACGTTATGGAACCCCTCATTAAAACCTATGATTTACGATACCATTAAATCCTTTTAATATAAAACGTGCTATTAAACGTAGGGTTTATTGTCATAAAACGTTGCATACAGTTTTTGAAGAGAAGAATAAATGAATACGCGGAGTATCTATCCGTTGCACCCAAGAAATTATGTATTAAAAACGAATAACAATTTTATATTAAATCTCCTTAATAATTCAAAATCATTTCAGAAAAACGTTTAATGTTGATTACGACTGGTGATTCGTTTTAGTTTGGCAATTTTACCATTGCCTTTTTGTGTGTGTTTTTAAATAAATTGTTACTTTTTAAATAAAAATTTGAAACTCTCACTTGGATTTTGAATAGATTTTATCATCAATATTCCAACTGTGAACTTGTTAATGCACGACTGTCAATAACTTAATGGAATTTTTAGCAATAATCTAGATTTCAGAAAAAATGAAACGACACAGCACTACTGAACGCCGGTGAAAGTAACTCAAAATCGATAAGGCATCTCAGCTCATTCTTTTCATCCCGCCTCAGAACTTCCATTCAGCACCTAAGAGCCGGCTGAACCTAATACATAAAATTTAATATCAGGCGTATTCGTGTATCATCTCGCTCTGAATATTGTCGCCCTGAGCCGCCGTTCGCTCGGAGCGACAGCTGTGCACAGCCAGCGGCTGAGCGGCCCGCCTCACCTGCTGAGCGAGCCATCTCGTTGGGAGATCGATTCTCGACAGCGGCCGCGACCTCACGTCTGGCTCCCTCTCTACCATTTCAAAGGATTCCCTGACGTCGTCATCGTCACAAATGGACACAGCGTGCCCAACTTCTTTTGTTTCTGTTCATTGTAGGCAAAAAAGACTTCAAAAAATATCAAAGTCATATGTCATATGTAATTTAAAATACAATATGTAAACACGTCAAGTCTTTAGGCCGATACACATCAAATAACATATGCAATTTAAATTTGTAAACGAAAGCGATAAGCAAGGTTTTTAATCAACCAAATCTTAATTGCGTTTTCGGCCGAGCGTTGTTCAAGATCATTGTAGAAGAAAGGATATCATAAAAAAAATCTCAACCGATGTCACTGCAGCGCCTCTGACCGGAAGGTCCTAGGTTTGAGTCCTGACTACGGCTGAATTTTCAACACTAGCTTTTCAGCTAGGTCGAATTCAGCCGCTGTCTGAAGGAGAATTCTAGCGGCCGCCTGATCTGATCGGCACTTTTCCGTTGTTTCTCCGATCAACACCAGGCGAATGACGGAGAAGCACCCTGCCAAACGGGCCACTGACCGCGCGCGATCTTTCCTTCCTCCTCCTTGTCCTATCCTCTCCCCTTACACACACACTTACACTAACATGCACTACAATACCACATATTCCGAGAGACCGGTGTGGAGCTTAGAGCTTGTCCCGGCTGCGGCGGTGCCCCGCTGGTGGGAGAGTCCTGGTTAGGGGGAAACCCCACTAGCCGACGGTGGGTCGGTGCCGGATCTCGCCATCCAGCGGGGAAAGATCACCGCCATCTCCCGAGACTGAAAGGGCGAGAGAGAGAGAGAGAAAAAAGAGAGAGAAAGAGAAGAGAGAGAGAGAGAAAGAGAGAGAGAGGGAGAGAGAAGGGAGAGCGAAAGAAAGAAAGAAAGAAAAAAACAAAAAGAAGAGTTGACGCACCCGGAAACACGAAAAAAATCAATCATAAAAAACTGCAATGCAGAAACAAAGTGAAGTGGAATTAAAAAGATTTATTCGTCAAGATGAATTCCTAGGCTTCCGTGGCCGGAGTCATTTGATACATGGCCATCTGGAATGAGCCCCGTCACAATCTCTCCAGCTGATGGTTCGACCATCGTATTGTGGCCTTCTTCAGAGCTACACTACGTCACAGTCAAGAATCATTTATTCATATACTTGAGGAAATAACATTTTTTTTCACCTGAATTGACTCCTACTGTATATCGGTGAAGGGTTATGCTTATAGATATGCTGCAGAAACCTCCGCTATCACCGGACATATTTCACTTGAAATGTTTGTAACTCTCGATAACTATGCAAATGCATAGCGCAATATTTCCGCTACTCCTTGTTATATAGTTGATTTATTCGCGATAGGTGTTAACGCGTCTGCAGCTATTTCCGTTGCCACCGGCCGTGGCGAAGCAAGTACCGATGTTGTAATAAAAACTAGACTTGTTACAGCTGCTTTACGAGCTACAAATCAAGACATTTGGTTGACTCTACAAACGTTTCCCTGGAGGTGCACCATGATGTCTCTTTTTATAAGAGCACTACGTTTCCATTAAAGAGCACTACGTTTCCATCAAAGAGCACTACGTTTCCATCAAAGAGCACTACGTTTCCATCAAAGAGTTAAACACATCAGAATGTGACCCTTAGGCGTTCAATATCGCAACCAACTGTCTGATACTTTTTGTAATAATCACTGAAATTGAAACTTCCAAATTTCTCCATACTTTCTTTTCTGGAATTCCGAAAACTCTGTCCGTTGACAAAAATGAATTGCCCCCTACAGGGAAAGGTGTTAATCTTCAAATGATAAGGAGCGTTGTTGAGAAAGAATGCCATGACATGAACAACATGCACGTCACTGTTCTGACTCGTACCCATTTTCAAACAGCCTTAAACTCTTAGTTTCTGTAAAGTTACTACTGCTTCAACACTAATATCATTTAGTAGTATATCCAATAGGAAAGTTGAACATTCCAGGAATATGAAAAAATAATAGTGAAGACGAACTGCACCAACCGTAAAGACAATACCACTAATCATATTTTGTCCTTGTGTCTTTGCATATAATCAAACCACAGTATGCAAAAGACCGGTTAAGATAACTCTACCCTTGACCAAATAATATTTGTTTGACAACGATGAACAAAATTAATGGCAATCTTCAAGGATTCACAAAGTGCTATCTCGAAATGAAAGAAACGGAGCTCGACAACTTATCACCAATGACACCTTCAATGCTACTTTTATTTTCTCCTTGCACATAAAATACTTGCCTATTATATTTATTTTTACGTGCACAAGGTGATTCAGTGCCCATGGCTCATAGAGGACCCGGTGATAGAGAACACAAAGTTATTCATGAATGCGAAAGGAAATAGCGTATATCCTATCCCAAATTTAAAACAAACAAGGTTTTTGTCATTGATCATTTTTTTAATGTATCCCAAATATTACATTGAATATTGTTACCTGTTGCTATTTTTTTTAAAAAAAGGATAAAATATTATTTAAATGTTGTTTGGGATAGTTTATTGTATTTGCTGTATAGCTAAAATTTTGCCTTTTCACCTCGTGTAACAGGGACTCTACAAGTGCTCAAAATGGCCGCCTCTTATTTGAACGCAAGATAGCCATCTGCATCGCAAGGTCTCTGTAACGCGCACAATTTTGACGGATTGTACCTTTATTTCTGCCGCCACGCTTTCAATGTGCCAAAGAAGGTCCACACGATCCTCGACTTCCGTAGCATAAATGCGATCTTAACTTCCAGCTCCAAAAGCGTTGGGAGTGCCTGAGTTATAAAATTCAGATACTGAACGCTTCTTAAACGCTCAGGTAAGAAATGAGGAACGAGGATAAATTCATCCACAATGCCAACCGACACATTTACAGAAAATCGCTCTTGATCAGCAATACAACGTAAAAGGGTGGATTTGTCTCGGTCCTCGCATGCAAATTGTGTACAGTAATTGTGCCAGTTCTTTTAAAACGCGCTTCATCTGAACAAAAAACGAAATTCCTGCATCTAATCAAAGAACAAATTTCTTTGCATTTGCGCAGGAAAATGCCTAGCGAATTGCAAACTATATTGTGTCTACTACAAATGCTGAACCCGCTGGAAATGGAAAAGTCGTAATGTGTCCGCATGAAATGGTCGCCATACGAGGAGAACCGAGACTCTGATGCCTTGACCTTGCGCGTTATTTCCTTGCCCTCGCTTTCGAGGCTTCTCTGTTAGTATTGGTAATTGAGTTTTCTAGAAAATTGGCGAGCCCTAACGCGAAGGTGAAGCCACTCGCTCACTTGCCGAAGCCCGTGTTACACGAACACAAGCGCACAAGCCAAGTTTAACGTTAATTATTTACAAAACTAAACGATTAAGAGTATCCAATTTTGGCAAAATCATTCTAGAAATTACATATGAAATAAGGTCCAGGCATATTAACAACGAGAACTCAATCAACCTGTATATTTCGTTGTTTTAGGGCTAATAATTCTTGTTGTATGAATGAGATGGTGAAGGACAATGCTACCTGGATTCTCTATCACCGTCGGGTTATATTTAAAAACTTTGCTCCGTATCACCACGCAAAATTCTTTAATGTACTGTGATTATAGGAGGAAATAAGGATACTCGACCTTTGAGGATATTTGACTCAAGATAATTTTCTCAGGTTAGGAATCGCATTGTGACTCGAAGCTCGCAGCGCTATTTTTCTTTCAGGAAAAAATATTTTTTGCAGCAACAGCCACCACCGTCGCTTTTCTTATGCTATTCTTATGCCTACACGTTACTTTTACCCGAACATGTTGTTTTTTTTGATAGACCACATAACATTTATATGATTTTTATTAATGATATGCCTCGATAACTGTTTAGTCACGTTCGTAATATCATTAAATATATAAATAATATCATATAAAATCATATAAATATTCATCATATAAATAATCATATAAATTCATGTCATCATATAAATAATAATCATCATATAAAAATAAACCTGCTACATGTCTTGCTATTTATAAATACGATTTTAAGATTATGTATTCTTTGTCTTCGCATTCCCAACAGCCATAACCATCTACAAAATCATCATTAGACCATAACCATCCTTCACGCCTGTCCAGTTTGGATTTCCGCTGCAAAAACAAACATCAACAAGCTTCAAATAGTCCAGAACAATTCCTTATAACGATCATATATCCTCCTTAGTTTGTGAACAACAACTCCACAAATAATTCCATCTTCACTCCATAGAATACCATATAACAAATCTTTCTTCCAGGTCTATCACTCCAAATTTCACATCTAGCCAACTTCATACTCCGGAAAAATTCCCCTTATAGAATCAGAATTAAAATCTGGGTTGTTTTAGAGGTGTCTGAAAAATGTTTTCTCGTCTAAAATAGTTTGTAATTTAATTTTAGGTAATTAAAAGTAAGACTTCACTATACGTTTAAGTCTATTATGTACTGATCTACGCATACTCCGTAAAAATTATAATAAAAAATGTACTCTTATAGCTCATAGGGGTAGTTTTCCCAAAAAGGGTTCCAAAATCTTTAACAAACTGTGATGTAAGTTTACGATAAATAATGTTGGAAAACTTCCTTTGTTTTTCAACAATAATTTAGACTATTGAACATGATAGCTTAAAGCATTTCTAGAACTTAATACATGAAAATTATTTCCTTGGTTTAGCAGAAAAAAATAATAAATTCTAATAAATATATTCTAAATTTAACAATTAACAACTCGTCCATATGCCCCAAAGTCGCCCGTGGAAGAATAAAAATCCTACTTTTGGACATTACAGTTGCATCTGAAAATAGTGCTACCTAAACCAAAACAGAACGATAAGAAAATGACTTGTTGAGTTTCCAAGAAAAGGAAACCCCAATATTTTGGCTTTCGATTGTCAGGTCACGTCATTCTTCCTGTTCTGTCGTGTACGACAATCTTACATTTTACGTATTTTTGCCGCTACCACTAAACACGAATTCAACACTAACACACAATGAGCATGGAAATAATGAAAAATACAATATCCATACTACCAATATAATATGGCAGGAACTTAATGGTTAATTGTTTCTCAAGTTAATTCAAATATATCAGGAATAAACTAACGTAACTGTTTAGTGTTTGGAGGTTATGTATATAGTGAGGCTACATTGATTGTCACGAAAATTTTATTATTTATCCATAGGAAGTTATAATTTCCAAACATTTCCCATTCCAAAAACAAAAAAATTAGGAAAAAGCGGGATTATCTACGAAGCGATAGTCTTCTTTAGAGATAAACAAGTATTACATATTCGTATGATACAATGAGATTGCATTAATATGTATTTACTATCCTAATAGTCAGATATAATAGATGTTCCATAAGAGCTGTTAGATCCTGTTAGACTATTCAGTTCCAATTAGTTCTTAGTTTTAACGTACGTTTTCGATTGTAAGACATCAAAAGCTTATTTTTCTGAAGATACGCTATTTCCTTTTGACGATAATGTTTACGTACTACGACAATTGATTTTCCGTCTAGCAAAAACTCTCTAATATCTAAGCCAAGCACGACAACAGAGCAGGCTGTTCGGCGGCACAGCTGGCCCTGAGCGCCCGCTGATGGTGATGGTGGCGGCGGCACCAGCAGCGGCAGCGGAGCGCTAGCCAAGTGCCCGGCAATGGAACGGCGCCTCAGGAAAATCTCACGAGAGAGGCTGGCAATACAGAGCACGGAGAACGCTGCGTCCGTATCCTCTCCGCTCCGATCCACCGAGCACACGCCGTCCAATCAAATACTTGCTAATGAATGGCGACCAAAACACTACGCCGCTCAGATCTGATATTCGCGCCGTCCCGTTCAGCATCCCGACCAGGATTCGGAGGCGAGCGACTTGACGACACAACAGATTCAGACAGCGTCGAAAATCCGAAAGCTCACGAAAGCAACTTATCGGCCCAGACTAGTTCGCGATTCTTAATTTTCATTAGGCTGCATGAGATGTCGATTACAAATATTATCATGCATTAACTGATTAAATGTTAATATTTCGTGTATGAAATATAAATAATTATAACACTTCTCGGCACTGTGTACATTTGACAATCAGTTTGCCAAAAAAGGAACTATTTATTTATTTATTTATTTATTTATTTATTTATTTATTCAAAAACAGTCAAAAACTGTATGTGACGTATGGGGGAGAAAATCGACGTATGGGGGAGAAAAGTTCGACAAAACGTGCGCATAGTGAAGCTACATTTCCGTCCAGAAGTAAATCAAGGGGCCATCTCAGTATTTGCTCAATGGATCAGGGAAACTGGACAAAAACCCGATCGAGATGGGGGTCATTGACCCGGCAGCTGAAGTACATTACTTGTTACAAGCATTTAAGTCTTTTTTTAATTATACAAAGCAAATGAAAACTAATTCATTATACTCTTTGAGATCGATGTTTAAGGTATGAGGTTATCCAATCTAGCGCAAAAACCACGAATTCCATAAGAAGGTAATTTTGACAACAAGATGTTATGGTTAATAACGACTAAAGCGTTCGAAAGATCTAAAAATATCCCAATGGGTCCTTCATTTTGGTCCATTGATGAAGCAACATCTTTAAGGAAAGAAAAAATGGCGTTCCGTAGATTTTGATTTCCTGAAACCGTGTTGTGAGTCTGAAAACGCTTCGTTTTTTCGAGAAAAGTTTCCATTCGCGTATAGAAAAGCCTCTCTAATATTTTTGAGAAAACTGACAAAAGAGAAATTGGCCGGTAATTTTGAATTTCATTTTTGTTCCCTTTTTTAAAAAGTGGCTTAATTTTTGCTGTTTTGAAACTATCTGGAAATATTCCTGTGCACACGGAAGCATTGAAAATGTGAGTTAATGGGTGTATAATGGAAGGTGCACACGTTTTGAATAAACAATCCTACTACAAGTGTACTTGCATTACTTCATTAACATTGTCAAATGCTCGCCTGAGTATATTGCGTCCATGAAGTTTGTCCTGTTTTCCTTTTTTGAAATCTACATGTTAAGATATTCATTAAATTACTCATACAACGATCTTCAACAATGTTCATTACTCCCGCAACTGGTTATGGAAGAGGTTATGGTACTCATGTAGCTTTCGTTTAATGTCAGACTCGCAGTTGCCGCGTCCAATGAGAGAGTGCAGCAGGGAAATCCTGCCATTGCACTGTCAGTCGCTCATTGTGCCCAAACTGTGATGATCCGAGCGGATTCGAATCAGTGTGCGCCATGCTTAAGCCACGCTCGACGGCACCTCGATAGTATAATGACAAGTATAATGACTGTGTGCGTGTTTCTTTGTGTGCGAGGAGAGAGAGAGAGAGAGACAGACAGACAGACAGACAGAGACAGAGAGAGACAGAGAGAGACAGAGAGAGACAGAGAGAGACAGAGAGAGACAGAGAGAGAGACAGAGAGAGACAGAGAGAGAGAGACAGAGAGAGAGACAGAGAGAGAGACAGAGAGAGAGACAGAGAGAGAGACAGAGAGAGAGACAGAGAGAGACACAGAGAGAGAGACAGAGAGAGAGACAGAGAGAGACATAGAGAGAGCTAAAGAGACAGACAGACAGACAGAAAGAAAGAGAGAGAAGAGAGAAATAGAGAGAGAGGAGAGAGAGAAAGAGAGAGAGGAGAGAGAAAAGAGAGGGAGATAAAGAGAGAATTGCGGGAAACTTACATTTGGGAGCCTAGTTATCTACAAGGAGTTACGATGAACGCAAACGCTTGATCCTACTTCAGGTTCAACTGAAATTCGCCAATTTCCCAATATACATCTTCTAGCGGCTGATGATGTGAACTGTATCTGGTATGTTCTGTATCCAACGAAACAATTTAACTAAATGGTTTTAGGAGAAAAAACATTCGTATTCATTAATCATCTATAAAAATTTAGTGTTCATCATCACTTATCTCAGACATCATTATTTGCTTCTGTTCATACACTCATTCTAAAAGTAGCTTTTTTATCTGTATCTGGTATGTTCTGTATCGAACTAAACAATTCAAATAAATTTTTCATGAGAAAAAAACGTGTTCATTCATCATCTTGAAAACCTTTTTCATCACTTATCTAACACATCATTTATTTGCTCCCGATCATACACTCATTCTCAAAGTAGTATAATTATACCTCGCTTACTAGTACCACACTTTGTCATCATCTCAGAATGTGACCCATTCTATTGATAATAACTGAAGGGTAGGGAAGACGAGTTAAGATGCAGTATGAGCAATTCAAAATACGGTTTGATAAATTTGAAGAGCTCCATTGTTTATTTTCAATGAAAAAAATACACATCGAACTCCATATGCCTAGAACAGCAAGGCATATCACAAAACTTCGTAGTAATTTCTTCTCTTCTATGACGATACTGTTCTGAAAATTCTTATTTAGAAAAACTATGGGAACAACATTTCCGTACTAGATCACTCGCCGATCAAACACATGCGTCTTGAAAAACAAATTGAACATCACACTTGAGTCACCGAGCACTGACTGAAAAGAAAGACAGGACCATCGAATTCCCGAAGAGAAAGAATACTCTAGTGATTTGTCTTACCAATAAAATTACCTATTACAACGTTGCAATGTCTACCGTAGTACTGAAAACGATCTCTGCCAATAAGAAGTAATGGAAACTACCCGTATTCAACTTACAGTAAACGTTGACTGACCACGCTAAAAAGGGTAAACTCCGCAACAAAACCACTTTTAAACTAGTCGCGACAATGAAGCAACCCGACGAATGAAAACTTCCAACAAAGCCCAAGGCTGTACTCACCATCCGTGTTGACGGCCGACACGTAGGTCCAGTTGAAGCGTCGCACCAGGTCCACCATGACCTGCGCCTGGTAGTAGTCGGAGGGCACGACGCGTAGGAAGTAGTTGAAGCGGCTCTTGTCGCTGAGGTCCTTGGACGTGGTGGAGTAGCCCACCTGCGGGATCTGGAAGAGCTGCAGCAGGTTCTGCACCTGGATGGCCACCGACGACGACGCCGGCCCCACCACGCCCACCAGCGGCGCGCGGCGCGGCGCCCTCCCGCCCGCCCCCGCCGCCGGCCCCGCCCCCGCCCCCGCCCCGCGCCGGGGCTCGCTGCAGGGTGCACGGCGGAGGGCGGCGTCTGCGCACACAACGGGGGACATCGGGATTAACTTCTGGAATTGGGGTAATTGTTGGATTATGAATCTAATATGCAACCTTTTTAAAAGCAATCCACTTTCAGTTAGGGATGCGACATCGCTGTCGGTGGTTCAAAACATCGATGTTTATATAAAAGCATCAATGTATTTAACGTCGATTTTTTAAGCCGATGTTTTTTTAAAATTGATGCTTTGTGTTCGATGTTTTTATGAATTCGATATTAAAATGAAAGATGTTCATCAGAACAAAATTCTTTAATACCTTGCAGATATCCATAAATTGAATATTGTTTAGACGAACGTAACCCAAGACGAAAAATAAATACAATCAATTTTCTGTTATAAAGAATCCTACATTATTTTGTAAATATCTAATCACAAAATCCAAGTTTTGTTAATTATCCAGAAGATTTTTTCACTTTATTTCACCGTTATGTTTTAATTTAATTTAAAATATTAATAAACGAAAACACTTTCAAATTAAGCGTGAAATTAAATGGGTACCAATCCAGTTTTAAAAACATCGATGTTTAATAAAATTGATGCTGTTAAGACGGTGTTTTATTAACATCAATGTTTTAATTTTGATGCTTTGTTTGCGAATGCTTCACGCATTCCTACTTTCAGTGCATGAAGAAGACTTTGGAATGAAATGTCGAAACGTTTCAAAATAAAACACAAAAATGTATGTATACAACAATGAAACAAATGTGAAATATGTTAATTTCGGTAAGAAACTACTGCTGTCTTAAAAGAATTTTTGAATTGAAAGTTTATAGTCATCATGAGGATTAATTCTTGTATAGAGTCTGAAACAGCCTCCTTGTGGTGTTATTGAGTTTAGCTGCGTCTGAACGGTAGTCGGGAAATGCAATCTTTCATTGCAGTTATGCCAAGCATTAAGAGAATCTATTAGCCGATCGTATTCCTTAAAAACATTTAAATGATCAGGAATAAGAGTTTCCGTCAAAAATGCAACCTCTAACCACATAACAATAAATAAGGTCCTCTTCACTTCGCATAAGGTATTTGTGTCAGAGTTTGATTTTAAATTCGCAGTTGACTTTTCCTTGGATTTCCTCGTCAATACAAGATAAAGTACAGTACAACCAGTGTCAGAACGTTCTTGAAAAAAAAAACACATGTGTTCGATAAGTTCCCAACCAATAACGTGCAAATATATTTTCATCAGACTGTTTGCAGAAAAACGTAATGACCAGTAAAACACTGGATGTCGTTCATCCAGTTTTGATACCTAAACACTATCATATAAAAAGCAAACGTCCATTTTCTGTTCATGGCTTGGGCGACGAAATGGTCGCGTCAAGCGGTCTTAAGTTTCTATTGAGCTGTAACTTTGGAAACACGTCAGGAAGAAGATTCGTTACTGCTATCCAATAAGGTTAAAACTGGTGCAGGAAGCAAGGATATAGACGCAATTTTGAACGCTAAAATCTATATGGATAGATGCGAGTGTTTTCTGGCACTTTAATAGTCGTCGAGTGCGCAGATAATCTCTGAGAATTGTAAGTAGAGCCTATCATGCTAGTGCTCACGTTCTCAGGTGGGTAGTCATGAATTCAACATAAAATAGTGCTGGTAGCTTTTAAATAATCAGTTTAGCGTAGAAGCGTAGACTTACGTGGTCAGAGTCAGTATCTACTCGGCTGTCCAGGAGACGCCGAGTCCTAAACAGAGATGCCAACTTTTCGGCCATGATGCCATCCTCAGGGCGAAATGCCTTGGTCTCATTTCAGAAGGAAAGGTAACTCATTTCGGAAGGAATCATTTGGCCCTGAGGAAGGTCGCAGCATGACGACCGAAACGTTGGCATTTGTGCCTAGAAAGCGAGGACTCCCGGACAGCCAAGTACATTTTGGTGTGTTGGGATCATTATCTGTTGATGCAGGAGAATGCGAAGACGCAACTTTTGGGTAGGTTAAATAGTTTTCACCATCAGCATGTTCAGTACACATTATAAAATGCATAATTTGTGTATTGTAACATACATAGGAGGAAATGTGGTATGTCGGGCAGTTCTGCTAGTTTGACCTTAGTGTCCTGGTGTATTCTTTCTAATGTTAATTATGGTCGTTTTGTTATCCTGAATAAAATTGTGATATTTGTTTCGTGTACCTGTTTGCAAGCTACAAATATAACACATGTACACACATATATTAAAGGGACCTCGCACGCATCCCGTATTTCCAACATTTGATGGAGATCATTTTCCTTCCACGAGGGCACATGCTTGGAATTGATCGCAGGAAACTACAAGAACGATATAAGCGAGCCTTTCCGACGCCCTGGCTTGTCACCCGTGTTGATGGTGATGGGTGAGTTATGAGACAGCAGAAGGTCTTAGAATAAATCCTTCACAAACGCGTGTTCTTCCGTAAAATAAATCATGTTTACTTATTTACATCTTTATTTATTTATTTCGATTATAGGCAAACTTTAGTGGTAGCATTCCTTCAAATTAGTTTCTGTAGCTGTGTGACGAAGCAAAGCTCAAGCAAGTGGATGTGGCTAGTTACGGTGAAGAGAATACGTCCTGTTCGCCTCACGTCGCTCTTACGCCCCAAGAATGTGAATTTAACTAGGCCTAAGCAACGGGGACACCGGTAGCTGGCCGTCGAAGTCGGACTACCCACTCAAAACGGCAAATACATACATATATTTCGATTATCCCAACACAAGGCACACGCAGTTTGTCAGTTAGCGAGCTGCATCAGACGCTTGCCAGAGATTTGCTACAACAATGCGAGGTTGAATCCTATGAACTAGGGTATCAACCCTTCCTTCGACCGTAGGAACTGGAGTGGGGGTAGGAGGAAGCTAAAGGATGGCGGTACTTGGTTCAAGGTACTGCTCCTCTGGCATTCGCCGGGGATTGGTTGCACAAAACCACGGAAACGATCTCTCGGAGCCGCCCGCCCCAGGCCTCGTCACCGAGTGGATGGCTGTAAGCTGCCACAACAGGAACAACGGAAGGCATCGGGTTTGAAGGCCCATTCACAATCCAAACGTTAACGCAGACGTGAGACCATAAACATACTGCTTTCAACACGAATATCAACGAACCATTCACAAAGACCATCAACGTAAACGTGAATCGGTCACTTATCGACATAATGACCTGTCCATACAACAGATAGTTGGCTCTAAATTTCCACGTACTACAATCAAATGAGTGTAAGCAAAGCGGCTGCGACAATGCTAGAATGTCAATGATTTCGAATGCAACGGTTGCGATAAGGGATTCAAAAGCCAGTTTCATAAGTTTTGATGATGAAGTGCAATTTATGCTCTTACAAACTACATTGGCCTCTCTCATGGAACGCAAGACGTTCTTTGGAATTCTGGGTGTACGATAGTGCATTATTCTCGAATCATGAAATATAAACGTAAAAGTTTGATGCCTACAAAGTCCATTTCTTTTGTTTGTTTATGCTTGCGTTTACATCCTTAATATTATCATCGAATGCCACGGTCTTTATGCATTCAAAGAACAACCAACGAACAACAAACGTCTTTATGCAAGCAACGAACTTTATGCATTCATGTTATATTTATATTTACATTTACAATGAATGAGCATTAACCCTAAGGAAGGAATGTACGGATCCGGTACGCTAATACTTGTGGTGATGTCTGTCACTTGTGGTGATATCTAAAGCTCTACATTAAATTTCAATCGTCAGTTCGTGATCTACATGTACTTGTACATAGAATAATGTAAGTTTCCCTTCTACAGGTACACGCGGCCAATGTTATCGGATTGGGACGCGCACTGGAGAACTACACTTAGGCCGCTGTTATGCGAAATCATTAAAGGAGAGTATTTGCTGGTTATAAACTTGGGACTACACATCAACAAAAATATTCTAATATTAATAGTACTGTCGTCTTATACAAGTCTAATCATTCATATAATGAGTGTGTGCTAATGGTATCTTACGAAATAAACATCGTAAAACATCTTGTTGCAATATAAAATTGGAGAAGTGCATCAAATATTGGAACCACATGACACATGAAGAATATCATACAACGTATTATTCATATCGTTAAAATTACAATTCGTATAATTATCCTCGACGTTTTACTATCTTAAGAAACGTAAATGATGCTGACAGTACTCCCTAGAAGACCACGAGTAAGTATTTTTAGAACATTGTGTTCTAAAAATACTTATTACGAAATACTTGCCGTTAATAGTGGTCAGGGTTTTTCAGAACACGTGTGTTAATAATAACTCTTTAAACTTTGATTGAAGATAAATAAAGTAGATAAAGGTTCATATCTTTTAATTTTGTTTTACACCTTGACTAAATAAAAATGTATTTCGAATCCCAGCAAGAGTAGACAAGATTAAATGAAGTAATTTAAAATATGAGCAATAGACGGAAGCATCATGTGTTCCGAGAAGATAGGAAAGAAAATACTGTCGTCATCGGTAATCTTGCAATTGAACGAGGAAATCCACAAAGGAGGAATCAAGTAAATTTAAAATTATTATTCTGACACAAACACCCTATAAAGGTCTTAGTTATCATGATTTGAATATGTGCGAGTGACTTCTGCCGGAAACAGACATTCATGCTCAAGAAGTGGCGGCTCGTGCTTTGGTTGAATAGTTGCACAACCCCCCAGATAAACGAAAAAAATCTTATAATATCTTAAGAATACACATTCCTTTTAATTCCATTCAATATTCAAAATATTGCAGCAACATCGATGTCTATGAAATCATTTTGAAACCAAAGAGCATCCAACTGGCGCTCTCTCCTGCACCTGGTGTCTCCCAGATATCACGCTCTTCGCTCTATTAATGGGTTTACTGATTTTACTCTTTGCGCTTCGCTTTAACACGGGTGAACGTACGACCTTTTAAGACGCAACCAAATAAGTGGGAGTCCTTTCGCCGAGTGCTGTGGAGCGGCGACCGAGGCAGTCGAGGGCAATACCAATATTGTGTCTCGCCGGACTCTAGCTGCAACTTAATTTTATGAATTTCGCTGTTATTGAAAATAAACAAGTTCAGTCAATTATTGAAGGTTTCAATTTATTGTTTATATTTCGAGAATTGTTTTTATTTGATATTAGGGTTGTTGAATCACAACATTAATTCACAACATACAATTGATGATTTCTTTGGTAAAGTTGGCCGTTCTGGATGGAATCCCTTTCTTTCGCGAAGCCAGACTGCCAGCAGTTGGCGAGTGTTCTTGAATACGAATGTGTAGATGATATTTCATTAATGCAATAAATACCAGGGTAAGAAGTTTTCGAAAAAATAATTTTATTTGTAAAAAGGGTCCAAAAATTGTTTATTCAACACTGTAAATCAAAGCTAAAAGTACGTGCGCGAAAGTGAATATAATTAACTACCCTACGCATAAAAATATGTTAGTAATATTTCCATACAGATATTTATTAAATTTAGTTTAAATTAATTTACTTGAATTGCGTACATTTCATTGTATATTAGTGTTCTGAATTTTAGAAATTACATTTCCGTCATTCGATGGAGCTGCAACCTCCAATTTGTTAGGGCACCAGCCGCCACTGTGCTCAAGAAAATGGGACATTAAGGAATATATTACGTTAGAAGATAAAATGCAAGTCCGTCTGCCCGCATCGATTGTCTTATTGTGGTATATTATTTTAACATTAAATATTTGTAAACAAAATTATTGTTCCAGTATGAGTATATGCATCAAAGCAGCAGTGCCATATTTTATTTCCCGAGTAACTCACACATCATGTAACAATATCGCATCAGGCTATCTTAGGATCTATTTCCCGTCTCATCTCGAGAAGAACGTACGACAGTTTCTGAATTTTATAAAGGAAAAATAGAGAGAACTTGTTTCTGAAAATATTTATGCGAGCCTAATCGTTTTAAAATGATAAAAAGGACTCATAAAAAATGTATTCCTAAAAAATGAGGGAACATCTACCTCACTATAGCTACACATAAGATGTTTTCAGTTTATCATAAGCGTTTTAATCTTTATTAATCGGACAATAAATATTGGAACATAATCACAGATTAACCTCAAATTATGCTCGGGTAAACTTGAAAAGACGAATAAATGACAAGATAAAAGAATAAAGAATCATACAAAAAGAAAAGAACAAGAAAAGAAATGAGAAAGTAAGGAAAAAATTACTAGGAATGTGCAGATTGAAAAAACTTTCCCTCATCATCGTGTTATTAATATTTAGACCCTGTTAAAAGTAAACTATACGTGCCCTATGATTTTAAAAGTTACTTAAAAATCTCAAACTGAGGGATAAATTGAAAAAGAAATAACTGGCTGTAATACTAAAGGTGTTGGGGGCAGCATTAAATAAAATTAGACTTTTTAATATTTTCATAATTTCAGAGATTTTAATGAATATCGGTTGTGTACCGTTTTTATAAATACATTTTCTTCTTCTCATGTAAAAATTGAAAGATAATATTTGCAGATATTTTCTAGAAAAAGTAGAAAATGTTGCGGGGGATTAATGCGAAGAACCCCCCAAAATTAAAATATAATCAGCTGTTCAAGTACATTTTATTACTGACGTATTTACCAAGTTTCAGCTTATACGTTTGTAGCCCCGTAGAGTAATGTGTTAGTTATTCATTCGTAAATACAAATACACATACGTCCGTACAGACAGACAGGCAGACAGAAAGGAGACAGGCAGACAGAAGACAGGCAGGCAGGAGACAGACAGAGACAGGAGGCAGGAGATAGACAGCAGACAGACGTGCGACTGACAGGCATCACAGAACAGGCAGAGAGGCAGGACATACAGGCAAAAGAAGACAGGCAGGCAGAGCAACAGCAGAGATACAAACAGCAGGAGTAGAGCAGCACACAGACAGCAACAGACCAGCATCACACAGACAGGCACGAATTTCGACATACAGGCCTCACACAGACTGGCAGAAAGCAAACAGACAAGCAGAGAGCAGACAGCAGAGATACAAACAGCAGGAAGACAGAGAGCAGACAGACAGCAAGCAACCAATCCCGACTTTCAGGTACGAATTTGCACACATCTCCTCACCATCCGCACCGTTCTTAACCATCTTTGCAACAGAACTTTTACACTTTAATTCTGACGTATGTGCTAAGTAACAGATCCAAAGAACTTCAAACAAGATTTACACCTAATTCGAGATCAGTTATCGAGTAGTATTGAGTGATTCATCCTTTCCTCTGTATACTTTTGTATAAGGAGGGAGAAACAATTTTAGTAGAAGAAAAGTAGGAAATAAAATATAACAGAAAAAAATAAATAAAGATCAGTAAGACAAAACCGTGCAGCTCACCTGGAAGCGCGTGGCGGGCGTGGGCGGGCCTCCGCCCCCGGGGGGCCCCCCCCCAGCGCGACGGGCGCGTACCAGCACGAGTCGCGGATCTCCACGCCCAGCGTCACGTTGGGCAGGATGTTGGGGTCGGCGTTGATGCGGTCCAGGGTGAGGAAGGTGACCTCGACGCGCTGGATGCCGTACATCTCGCGCACCTCGCCGCACACCAGCGTGTTGGCCGCGCGCTTCTGCTTGGGCTGGTGGTGGATGGAGAAGAGCGCGCCGATGAGGAAGTCGCCCGGCAGCAGGGCCGAGATGCGCTCCTGCGTCTCCGAGGAGCTCTCCGAGGACGACGACGAAGTCGACGTGGTGGCCGCCGCTGCCGCCACGCCAACAGAAGCTGTCAGCACCTGGAGCACAAAACGCACATGATGGCGTTATAATACCTCAACATTGATTGGTTTGTAAGTCCAGACCCGTCATCTGCTATAAGGCTTTAGTCCCGTAAGGGAAGCGTTTGCTTTTTTCTCGCAGGAGGGGGTGTTGATGGCAAAATCGAGCGCCGATCGGCTTACAGGGTTTCCTCAATCAATATCTCCCACCAGTGGAACACTGCCTCAGTCGGGACAAGATCTATCTTCAATACTGGTTTCCCGATGTGTGTGATAGTATAGTTCATGTAAGTGTGTGTATAGTTCATGTAAGTAAAGGGTGACGATAGGATGAGGAAAAAAGGAAAGAATGCGCGTGATCCCTACCCCTTTTTTAGGATCTGGCATTCACCTGGTGTAGAACGACGAAAAACTACTAATCGGAAAAGCGGGCATCTAGAATTCTCCCCGATACAGCAGTCGAATTCAACCCAGCTATGCAGCTGGTGTCGAAAATCCTATCACTGTCGGGAGACGGTTCTCCTAGGACCTCCCAGTCATGGGCACTGAAGTGACATCAATCGATGTTTTGGGCCACCTAAGCCAGTAACAACTGAAGAGCGTAGTCGATGATAGTGAATACAACCCTAATTATGTCAGCGTATGCATTTTTTAATTGTTCTTCTTTTCATCTCTTATGCACCCTATGCATCTTCAAAAATGAGTTTTCATTAGATACAACTAGTGGTCGGCAGCATCTGAAATGCTGCTTTCCTTCTTTGACTTTCATCTATTGTATTTATAATTTATTTTTCCCCAGACGAAAGCTTCACTTTCGATCAAATCATCACAGAATTAATTTCGTTTAAAACTGAACAAAGAAAGGGATAGGAGATAGTAAATTTATTGTAGGGCTGTTCCCAGTTATGCTATGAAAGAAAAAATGATATACCCCTAACACGGACAATGGCTCCCGACGAGAACAACAAATTGGGCCAATGACACCCAATCAATGAGTACTCATACACACATACACACACACACACACACACACATTTCAGAGATCTTAATGATCTGCTTTCTTCTCTTTTGTTAGCATCTTCTAAAAATATCTCTACCGAATGGATCAAAATATGTTATTATATCCAGCAAAATTATAAAAGAAATTTATTGTGAAAAAGTAGATGAATATTTATTTAAATACAAAGACTTATTTAATTAATGATCCGGCCTCTCGTGATCACTTACTAAAATGCTGTCTGCAGTATAAAAGAAAATAGTTTGATTCTTTCCTGTAATATTTTTAAAAGATTCTCTCAGAACAGAAGAAAGCGGATCATGAACAGAATTAAAGGAAATTATTTCTGTAAATGCTGAAAAGTTAAAAAAGTAATATAAGCGTTTCGTAACACAGAACTAACACTCCCTACCCATACGTAGTGCAACGTAACATTGCCTGAAACCTGCGACCCCTTTCAGCGTTACGTGAGGACGACCCCACAAACCGGGAGCGGTAGCTCAGTGCATCAACTGATGTCACTGCAGCTCCTCTGACCGGAGGTCCTAGGTTCGAGTCCCGATAGCGCAGGATTTTCGACACTAACTTTTCAGCTAGGTCGCATTCAGTCGCTGTCTGGAGGAGAATTCTAGCGGCTGGCTGCTCTGATCGGTAGTTTTCCGTGGTTTCTCCGATCAACACCAGGCGAATGCCGGAGCAGTACCCTACCAAATGGGCCACGGACCGCGCGCGATCTGTCCTTCCTCTTCCTTGTTCTATCCTCTCCCCTTATACACTTACACTAACATGCACTACACTACCATATTCTGGGAGACCGGTCGGGAGCTTAGAGCTTGTCCCGGCTGGGGCGGTGCCTCGCTGGTGGGAGACTCCTGGTTAGGGGGAAACCCCGCTAGCCGACGGTAGGTCGGCGCCGGATCTCGCCCTCCAAGGGAGAAGACCACCGCCATCTCCCGAGAAAAAACATGCACTACACTAACGGGACTAATGACCAAAGTAGTTGACGCGCGAAACACGAAAAAAACAAACCAAACCAAACGACCCCACAACACCAGGTCTTTACACAACATGAATACCAAAAACGTTCCTGTACAATAATGCAATATTTTAATAGCAAATAATTAATAACATGCCGCCTCATGCCGCCTTGCTGTCGAATGACGTCAGCTTTGCACAGTATCAGAATAGCCGTAATAACACAACCAAATATTTGCATTTTTCGATCAAATGCGAAACTGTTTTATTGTTTTTTGTGTTTTTCCAAGTTTCGGAGTATTTAACGAAACCAATGACAGTTCTCATGCATCGGGAGACTGCATAGTTTTCTTTCAATTTTTGGGCGCATTGGAAATTATTAATATGGATTTCGAAGACTTTTAACGTGTGCAGATATATTGCGTTATATTAATTACATTATATTTTACTAGCTGGAATGTACGAAATTTTCCGCACTTTGTAAACCATTGTTTTAATAGTTGAAATAGCTTCACTGTGGCCTCTGAAATGTAAGTTATAGTACTGTCCTACAATAAATTTTGCTTGAGTAAAATATTACTATCCCTTGAGACTAAATTTCATAGAAAATTAATGCCACTAATTTTACCGTGAAATAATTTTGTCTCTGTTGCTTCAATTTAATTTAATTTATAAAATTCCAGTTACTGCTCTTCTCTTAGTACCCATTCTAACTGCGATGAAACCGTCTCAGATGCTCTTAACTGCTAAAAGCTGTTCGAAAGTGTACTGCTTTGGTAGCTAAAGTGGTTTGTGCCACTGAACCAGAATAACTGGGTTCGATTCCTGGAAGGAAAAGCCAATTTCTTGAACAATCAATCAGTGTTTGTTGTTGTTATTATTATTGTTGTTGTTGTTTTTGTTGTGTTGTTGTTGTTGTTGTTGTTGTTGCATAAAAATAATGTTTCTGCAACTCATTCTTATTTCCAAAGCATGCTTCATATCCACTGGTTCTGGGAATGCACTCTGAGGTTAAGTGGTTTTCGGGACGGAAGGAGGAAAGGTGAAGGAAGCCAATGTGGTTTGACCACATTTTCCTTTGATGTGTGAGAGTTCTAAAAGCACTGCAATCCACGATATATGTCTGCGAAATTCTTCTTTAAGAATTTCCTTGCCGTCAAAGTTAGAAAGAGTTTTGTAAAAATTTTGTCCCTTAAAACTTTGACATCTAAAACTTTGTCACTGAAACGCATTAATTGTCTTCTTGAACCGAAATTTACAGAATTTCTAGATGTAATGCAAATAATTGTGAAAACAATGTTTAATGAGTCGTTATATTCATAATTATTTTCAAGTATACAATTATCAATACGTGTTCTAAGCTTTTTTACATTGCATACATGAAATAATCAAAAACATTGCATTAATCTGACCGAAAATTATGATACCTACGGGATTTTCAATGAAAACAAACTTCAAAAGATAGTAGAAGCTCACAGGAAAACAGTAATCCGGGGTCAATAGTACACATTCAGTCGAACAAAATGGAACATACGAGCGAATTACCTTCTGAAACAGTTAAAAATTAATCACTTGAAAAAAATTATTCAGATACAATAACTTAACTTTCTCCCATACAACTTGACTTACAGGAAGCCTCAACGACGATTACACATTTTTCCTCAAAATTATTTAAATTGTTGGATTTTTTCTCTGTTAGAACAACGTACAGTTATAAAAATGGTGCATTGTCGATTTTTGTTGAGCTCTCTGAAATTTCAAAAAATTGCTAAATATTTTTTTTTCGGTGTCATCCTACAATTCTAATATTGAAGTTACGACATCTTAATGCAATCTGTTCTTGAAAATTGATCTTTAAATAATGCAATTTGCAATTTTTTAGAAGTATTGGTAGTATTTGCGTTTTTTAGTGAAATAGTGACAACTTTTAAAAATTATATGAACAAAACTTTCCCAAATCTGCAAACTATTATCTAATTTTTTACTCCAACTCATTTTCCTTAAAACTGAATTTCCGAAAATTGAAAATGTGACCTTTTTTAAGCGTCGAGAAGATTGTTATGCCATGGAATTGAAGAATGGTTATGAGACCTGCATGTCAAACCTACGTTTCAGAGTTTGAATCTCAGCATGGTCCCATATTTTTGCATTGGAAAGCTTCTGTGTGTTCAAGAAGTATGATAATATTACGTAAGCTTTACAAATAAGGCTAGAAAGTACATGCTGATGGTTTTAATTTTGAAGAAAATTGTAAATAGTTTCAAAGTCCGTCAACAAATTTAACGAATTTTACTGAAATAAATTCCGTAGCCAGCTTTGAAATTCATGAATTTTTTAATATTAAAAACTTTACGATGATGACCCACGAGTTGCGGAGGGTGTCAGTTCAAGTTTAACGTAATTCATAATGAACAGTACCCTCCCACTAATTTTAGGGAAAATTTCGTACTATTTGAAAATTGTAAGGGTCAATATTATTCGCTATTTAAAAAAAGTTAAGAGGCCCATTTTATTAAAAACAATGTGTACTATTATATACATATTGTAAATTCTCGCCGCAAATAAATGAAAGTTAAGTCAAAACTGCGAATTGTCGGCAGAAAAACTCGTATTACAGAGCCCTGGTAACGAAAAAGGGGAAAAATTCAGTTGCTAAATTTATAAAAATATCCATTAATTCTGGTGTGTCCAAAATCCAGGTTTTGTGGGTTCTTAATATCGAAAAATCGAATGACGGCAAAACGTATTCTGTCCTCCGACCGGCCGTGAACAATGCTAGCGGCTAAATAGTTCAGCCGATTTTCTCTAAAATTGATATTCCCCAATCGAGCTCGCGGATGTCCCGTCGAATTTGAAACCCATATTTTAATTTTGGAGATACTTTATATGAAAGCGCCGGGACATTTTTCAAATTATCAAAAAAAAGGCTCCATTATTTTTGGATTAAATTTTGTTGTTGGATAGTGTGAAGGACGTTTAAGAGAATGGTGCAGGTCTCATTTTCGTTGAAAACACTCATTTTTCCAAAAAGTTCAAAAATTGTTAAGAGTCTTTCTTCAGTTAAAATATTAAAATTATATATTTTCCCTTAATGAAATCTGTTCCTCAAAGCTAGATTTTGAAAAAGATAACGTACATTTTTTCGAAAATTTGAGTACTTTTCGCAAAAATTTCGCATGAAAGAACGGGCGAGAAAGTGCATGCTATTTTAGGTACTAGTTTTATTAGCCATCAAATTACCACAGTTGTAACCATAACTAAAACTATTTCGATTATTCTTGTTTTTAAATTTCCATTTTTAAATTTACATGACTTTCTGCTTGCCTCATGTTAACGGTGTTAATTGAAGTTCTACTGTATGTCATTTTACTTTTTAATATGAAATATCCACATGGCTTACTTCAATTTTGATTGATCCTCTTAAATCTTAAGTTTTCATTCGTCACTGCATATTCATTGATTGATTCCATGTAACCCAATTCATATTCTTGTGTTCTAATGAAATATGGTTATGCATATTTTTAATATAATCCACAATGTGGTAGTGGGTATATCTGCAGACTGTGCCAGTTTATTAAATGTCGAATTGAAAGGGAACGTTTTTACGGATATTCTGGGTCAGTTACTTTTAATTTGTATTAGCAGGAATGCAATACTGTGTGCTCCAATATTTTTTTCCAAAAATTCAATTTTTTCTCCCTTAATAGATATACTACTACATAGGTAAAAGTCCTACGAAGTCTTTCCATGTTGGAGATATTTTATGAAAACACTCCATTTTTCTCAAAAACTGCAATTATGAAATATATTTTCCGTTTTCTTCATTGCAAAGACCGTTCAATTCTGAATGATGTGGACGAAAATCGCATATTTAGAGAGAGAATAATAAATGTAGATATAAAAATTACTCCTTACTTTTGTTACATTTCAAAGAATTAAAATTCATATTTGAGCACACCAAACAAAGTATTATCTTGTTGAAGATTTGCAATAGAAAGTAGTTCAACAATCACAACAATGCGGTATTAATTCAAAGTAAATGAATATTTGTTTTGTGACATTGACTTTCTTTCAGTACCCGGTTCTTTCAGTGATGACTCCGGCTATAGATTTTGAAATTGACGAAAAAAATTTGCGTTTACTACGTTTCATACCTGAGCAGTTTTATAAACGGTTATGTAATTATCCCCCTCTGCACAAAGTAAGTCAATAGGTGTTGTCGAAGTGTAATAGGTGTTAACGGACTGCTTACTTTACATCCAGAAATGTTCAGGCTGGAAGCGGAGAAAATCTTTCATGGACGCGCGTGTTTCTTTCTAAAATGTATCTTTCTAAAATGTATCTTTCTAAAATGTATCTTTCTAAAATGTATCTTTCTAAAATGTATCAGGTTAATTTTTGGTTCTATAACTTTTTATTTTCTTTTATTAATTTTCGTCAAAAAACAGTAGAACCCGTATGTGACATATGGGAGAAAAGTACAATCTGCTAGTTTCCTTGGGCTGCAGAATCTCTTTCTCTTCATTTTACTACAAATACATAAGTCATCCCATACGTCATGCAACGGTGTTATATCTTGAGAAATTGTGGCATCACATTACGTCCAGTATACACATTTGAAAACTCGCGCAACAGTACCAAATTCATCCGACAGATTACGGTTGTAAGCGAGGATGGCTGGGTATCATCGCATGACATATTCAGTCTGAGCTAGACCGCGCTACAGCATAGATATAAGCAGATTGGAACAGCTTCTCTTTTTCGATGGCACAAATGCTAGAAAGTGTCATGAATTATGAGACGCTTTGAGTGATAATACATTTCCCGATCGAACAGTCGCCCGCTGGTAGAGGCTTTCCGTCAGGGTCGCGCAGTAACTGCAAACCTGCTACGAAATGGACCCATGTCTGTTCGTTTTGCCATGTCCGTCGCTGTTATTGAATAGTTTTTAAACAAGGATCGACATTGGACTTGCAGGAATTAAGACAAGAGGGAATGTCGAGGGCAACAGTGTTCCGAATTTTACGACCGGACTTAATGGTGCGCAATAAGTGTTCAAAATGGGGTACCACATCAGTTTACAGACGTGCAGAAGTGTACGCAATTCGAAAAAAAGCCGTATCAACCTGGAGATATTTGAGCGGGAAGGTAAAAGCTTCCTCAATCGCATTGTTGCTAATGATGAAATCTGAGCCCGAGCGTAATTAAAGACCCAATCAGCATAGTGACATTATTCAGGTTTACTACGACGAAGCAAGTTGCGACAAAATCTACCACCCAGGAAGGGCATGCTTATTCTGGGGTACAACCATGACATTATGGAGAGTCTCCTGTTCGTGAAGGCAGCACCCCCAATGTTCAATACTACCGTATCTCTCTGGTGAGCCATCTGCGACGTACACTTCGGCGTAAACGTCCGGCACTGCTGAGTAATGAAATCATTCTCCAGGATAACTCTACTGCCCACACTGCAGAAGTCAACACGTGCGTACTGCGGTCGGGTCAGTCCACGCTCATTCCAAAAAGAAGAAACACTGCGTGCGAGGCACTTTGCAAGCAGTTATCCTAACGGCATATCGGCAACAAGTAGCACACATTGAATACAATGGCATTAAACACCTTCCTAATAGTTGGCAACTCTGTGTGGATGCCCTGGGGGAATATTTTGAAGGAGAAAATTCGCTTTGAATTGGTGCCCTGGTTGTTAGCGATTGATTTTTGTTCCATTCGTACGAGTGCACAATAAATATACACAGAGTTACATTGTTTTTTTTACATTTTCACCTGCGCCGTTAACGCCTGTATTAAAACTCAATTTTATGTTTGCAATGAGGTACTGTCGAGCATCATGGGTTCGCTGTACAGTGTGGATTTCCCATGTTGTACTATTATTGAAAGATATTCTATAGTTATCATGACTTATGGTATGACCCTCGTAGTTGAATGATGAATAAAATTACAAACAAACCATGGTTATCAAAAATTTGAAAACTAAGAATTTTCACTATTTTAAATTTATTTGAAAGAAAACTTATTTGCATCGGTAAATGAACTACAGATTTCATTTGACTTTCAACAAAATAGCAACTCACAAAACCACAAAAGTAGAGCTCGACAAAACGTGTGCATAATGAAGCTACGTCTATGTCCAGAAGCAAAATAAGTGGCCAACTCGGCATGTGTTCCTTTACCGAAAAAAGGGGCCCAATTTTTTTTAATTTAAGTCAAATGATAATTCATTAAATTTCATTGTTAAAATAAATATTTTACGGTATTTTTAGGTTTAGTTCTGTTTAGAAAAAGATACGAAACAGAACATATTTTACCGAACTTAAACTTTTGAAATAATTATAATTATCTAACAGAATGTGGAAATGCATTGTAATGTGCATATATTACATGTAGATTTCTTGAAGTCAGATGTTGATACTGACACCTGCTTAATATTATTCCTACGACATATATGTCATTAATTCATTATAAATATCTGTATTGCGTCAAAATATGTCCCCACCATTAAGTAAGTCAGGTTTGGCAAAAATTAACTATTCGTAAATAAATAGGGAAGGCAATTATAATATTCACAGAAACTTAGCTGACCGGGGGACAGAGCATTCTAGGCATAGTTTCAATGTTTCGGCCGTCATATGCGACCTTCCTCATGGCAAAATGAGCAAAGGTGGACTGCGCACGGGTATATAAGATCTTCTCTCCACCCAGCTACAACCGATTTTTTTAATAGATAATGCGCTCGCAAAGGCGTTCTTCAACGGTTCGCCCCGTTTCGCAGATAAAACAGAGGCCCCAGCTGCATGGAGTCTTATACACCCTTAATGTCAGATCAGGTGGGATCCCTCCTTCAACGCCATCTGGCATTTGCACCAGCTTTTTACGGGCTTTATAGGCCGTCTTTACAGCGAAATGGCACAAAAGCTTGCCTGTGACCTTTTAATACGTGGTTAAACAGTGATCTTGCGGTTGGCGTCGGTGCTAGGTGTAGTGATATCCGCAGTGAGCAGAGAGAGTCCGCAGGCTGAGATACGGGATTGGTTGGCAGAGTTAGCACTGAACCCGTTAACTAGAAATGTGCCCTTGAGGTATATTCCTCATCATACACTTTATTTGCTCTCATAGCGAGAGTTTTCAATACACCCCGCTCAGTTGCCAGGTGATGGTGCGAGCCGGCGAGCAGAAATGGTGGGAATGGGTCGGATTCAGGCCGAAACTGCCGTTAGATTATCGAGTTACCAACACATCGAGGAAACGCAATTTACCAACGTTTTCCACCTTAGTAGTGAACTTAATTTGGGAGTGGATGTTATTGAGGTGCTGTCGGCAGTCAGCTAAAGCGAGGAATCACACCACCAACGGATCGTCCCCATATCGAACCACAGTGTTGGTTTAAGTGGGAATCACAGCCTGTGTTTCGAAGGTTTCCACAAATAAGTTTGCTATCACAGGAGAGAGAGAGAGAGAGAGAGAGAGAGAGAGAGAGAGAAAGAGAGTGAGAGAGAGGTGAGAGAGAGGTGAGAGAGAGAGGTGAGAGAGAGAGGTGTGAGAGAGAGAGAGGTGTGTGAGAGAGAGAGGTGAGAGAGAAGTGTGAGAGAGAGAGAGAGAGAGAGAGAGAGAGAGAGGTGAGAGAGAGAGGTGAGAGAGAGAGGTGAGAGAGAGAGGTGTGAGAGAGAGGAGAGAGAGAGTGAGAGAGAGAGGTGAGAGAGAGAGGGGAGAGAGAGTGTGAGAGAGAGTGTGAGAGAGAGGTGAGAGAGAGAAGTGAGAGAGAGTGAGAGAGAGAGTGAGAGTGAGACAGAAAGAGAGTGGAACCCATGGCAGACCCATCGGCGTGGCTATAGAGTTGCTCACGATTTTGAAAAATGTTTGTGTGTGGCGGAACTTTGCTAAGTCGGCTATTCCGTTGTGAAGCCGCGGGAATGAAATTTGTTGCGGTTGTAGTGGCAGCCTTGTCCATAGGCACCATGGAGAACAAAAAAGAGGCACCGAAGCCGACAAGGATGTCTGTGGTATTTACACGTTGCTCAGATTGTACATCAATAAGGTGGGGTTGAATTTCTGACGACTGACTTTGATGTCTTTTAGAGGCTGTAGTTTTTTCGGCCACGTGGTGAGCAAGCGCACGGGTGGGAGGATGGGAGGGGGGAGAGTTGATTGCGCACACGAACGGGGGTAGTGGCACGTCGGACTTCAGCATCTTACGGAAACACAGAGCCTAGGAAGAGTCTGGTTTCCCAGTTTTAGCTTAAATTTGGCCTCTGTTCCTAAATTCCTTCATGAAAATTCTTCAGTACTTATTATAGTATATACGCTTGGAAGAGGGGAGTTGGAATTTGTTTGCCTCTGGCGCTGGAGCAATGCCACTGCTAACAGTTAGTTATGCCAGCAAGGTAATATGCCAGCTCGTATTCAACACCAACGTAATTTGTCAGGACGATCGCCTCACAGAAAATTTGAAAAGGTCCGTATTCTAACGTAATAAAACAAGTTGTTAATGTAATAAAACAGAATGTGTTAATATAATAAAATCTATTGTTATCTATCTGTAAGAGCTATTGCTGGGTGATATAAAATTTGAAAAAATTCGACGTTTTACTCAGTTGTAAAAGTCAACCCTTGCTATGCTGTGGTGATTAATACATTTGTCTCTTTATTTTTCAATAATTAATGCGCATTAATTTTTAAATAAAAATAGCACATTAAGGCTCAAAATTGCAAAATAATCTTGAAGACAAAACATCCAGAAACTTTCGAATCTATTCTTGAATGGTGGCCAAATTGACTCGACCCCACCCTCCCACTCACCCACCAAGCACACACACGCACGCGCGCACACACACACACACACACACACACACACAGAAATTCTTAAAAAGGCGCTAAAACATCATATTTTGCACAAAAACATACTGTAAGGCATACGGAACTATTCCGAAAAAATGTGACCAAGTGCGAGACGATTCTATCTACAACTGCCTAAAAGTAAATTTTAAACATTTAAAAATAGACTGAACTATTCTGGCAAGAAATTTAAAGAAAATATTGGAGTCGTTTTTGAGAAAGTTTTGAAAATGACCGAAGGGCTTCATGTAAAATACTCCCAAATTTTCAAGAATGTTTTTCAAAATTTCAAAGCTTCCACTAGTGCGAGATGGACAGGGGTTTCTTCAATTTGGAAAAAAACTCCTACATATGGTTTAGGTGCTAGTAATGCCTTCATACGAAAATAGAGACATAGAGACAGACAGACAGACAGACAGACAGACAGACAGAGACAGACAGAGACAGACAGACAGACAGACAGACAGACAGACAGACAGAGACAGACAGACAGACAGAGACAGACAGAGACAGACAGAGACAGACAGAGACAGAGACAGAGACAGACAGACAGAGACAGACAGACAGACAGACAGAGACAGACAGACAGAGACAGACGAGACAGAGACAGACAGACAGAGACAGACAGACAGAAACAGACAGGACAGAACAAGACGAGCCAGAGAACAGACGAGAGCAGACGAGCAGACAGAGCAGACAGACGGAGCAGAGACGAACGAAACGGCAGACAGGCAGAGACAAACAGACGGAGCAAAGACGAGAACAGACAGAAGACAGACAGACAGAGACAAAACAGACAGAGAGACAGACAGACAGAGACAGACAGGACAGAGACAGACAGGCAGAGACAGACAGAGACAGACAGAGACAGGCAGACGAGACAGACAGAGAGACAGACAGAGACAGAGCAGGACAGCAAGACAGACAGACAGACAGAGAACAGACGGGCAGAGACAGAGCAGCAGAGACAGACAGAGACAGACAGAGACAGAGACAGGACAGAGACAGAGACAGACAGAGACAGACAGACGGCAGGAAATGTTGAAAACAAAACACACGTTTTCGGTATCAGGGGACCCTAAAAAGTGTTTTCGTTGATATCTTGAAATCGATTTTCCGGTGCATTACATAACTTTCTGTATACTACGTATATTACACCGTATTTTACTCCATATATACGTACGTATACGGCAAAGTATACGTACGTATATAAAATAACGTATATACCTTATACAAAATTGGATTGGATAAGGCGGCCCAGATTTGTTCCTCCCTCCCCCCGTTTATTTGAGGCTGCGCACGTCTATGATGGCTGGGTAGAACACGAGAGTCGGAGGCAAAGGAACCCACCTGCAGAGCGACCGCCAGGAGCAGCAGCAGCGCAGCCGCGGACCGAGGCACGGCCGTCGTCCCCCGCGTCATGACGTCACCGCCGCCGCCGCCATCGCCGCACGCGCCCCGCCGCTCCTCTTCCTTTTCCTGCTCGCCCGTCTCCGCCGGCGCCTGCGACGCCCGCGTGCACGCTGGTATGCGGATCACCGACAGCGACGCACTCGTACGTCGACCGCACCGCACTGAATACGTCGCTTGTTTCGCTTCAAACACTTCCAAATCTATAGACTTTGTGAGTACACCAACACTCGATTTGTGATCTAGCGGAATTCTTGTCACACTTTTCTCGGGATTAGGAACATTTCACTAGATACGCGAACTAGAGCAATTCGTGTTACACTTCGATCGAACGTGTACCTCACGTATTTGGGGATCCACTTATTGAAAGAATACGATAAATCAACTGTGCGCACTGAGTTGAGCAATCGGCATTCGTAAAATAATTATTTATGCTGACATGTTGAGACAGAAGACGATGAATGAATTATTTAAGATTCCACTGATACGTAATTTCTGAACACAGATCCCTTCTCACAAGCAGAGTTTCGGATTTTTGATACGCAAGATTTGCAAACAATTTGCACGCACGATGTGTATAACTCCCTCCAAGGTATGCCACCAACTGACTGCTTCTCCCAGTTGAATTTCACTCTGAGCACAATCTCTCGATCTGAGGTTGTTGCTTTTGATTCTCCTGAAATGCACTCACTGGAAGAACACACGCTAATACTTCCTGTTCTTTAACCACACAGCTGTGAGTCACTTCTCAATAATTTGCTGAGTAGGCAATAACTTCCGTTGTTAAAAAAAATATTGGCACGTAAAATAAACTCACCCTTTTTCCTCTTAATTTAAAACTTTGGCATTAAAACCGACATTTTGGCAATTGAATCGCGACTCACAAGAATTTAGACTTTATAAAGATACACTAAATGTTCTCACTTTCTTTCAGGAGATCTTCTCACTTCCGTTTCTCGCGATAATATTTTTCCTCTTACGCAACACAGGAAGACTCTTAGATTAGTGAACACATGACGTGATCTTACATCTAGTACAACGAACGTTGGCTATCGCTTCGTACCCGTAGTCAAGGACTAGATAACTGAAATAAACATGGGGGAGAATATTTTTCAATCGTTCTCGACTCTTTCAAGCCTTACAGCTGGATAGGGGAAACTAATATCGACACCTCTTGGTTGACTTTGTTATTTGCAACCGACGAAATTTGTGGTATTTTTTTCTGTGTTCGAATTAAACCTTGTATTTAGTGGAGAGACTGTTTTATCACTTGTAATCAAAACGCCCTCTGCTGTTCTTCTTCTAATGACTGGAGTAAGTGAATACACTGGCATACACAGAACCACAAACAAATGCATATCCTCTTATGGCGTCATGAACCCTTTGCATCTTCCTAGAACCAGACGCACCCACCAGACACTCCAATGCACGCTTGGAACTTTAAAAACTCGATCGTCTTTCACAAAATTGCGTTGTGTCAGAACCCTTTTCCACCAGCCATAAAGTTTATGAAGGCGCTTGAAGGAAGGAAGTGGAATACTTCGCTAACTTTTATTTAAATTGTTCACAGCTGCGCTTTTCTTTCCATCTTCTCAGACGTCGTTTGAGGGCGGCTGCATTTGCCTAGAACACCACACAAAGCGTGAAGATGTCTGTGTCAGGCTTTTACAGCGTACTTCGGCACCGCAGAAACGCACTCATGAAATTATTTCATTTTCTCTTTGAACCTTTTTTACCTTTGACGATTTTCTTTCACAATTGCGTACACATTTTCAACAACCCATGGTAACATTTATGTCAATACACTAAAAGTCATTCCGATCGCTACTCCAAATCTGAATTACACTTCCTGTGTTGTTTCTTGTTTACGTATATACCCAAAGCAATAAAATGTATCGGGTACCTAACTTTGGACTAAGGCACGCTAATCTATATTGACGTACATCTCACAACTTAAAAAATAGTATATATTTCCGTAATATAAAAGTGAAGTAAGAAATTATGTTATTTTATTTGTTACTATTAAACGTTTGGCACGTCACAACGGGAAATACGACGACACGATCACGATGCAACGACAACTCACGTGGAATCTTCCGTACAGGTCGTTTCGCTATTAATGCAGTTGTGAAACAGTCACGAACACTATCACAGTTGAAACAATCAGCGCACCCCCAAACCCCTGCTGCGTCACCTCACAATACGCGAAACCGTGTGCAATTTCATTGCAACGATCACAAGCACGAGAACGAGCACTCGACCCAACACAGACAGACCGCCACGTCACTCACGACGCAGAATTCCCATTCCCAACTTCGAAGTGCGGAAGGTAGAGTCACAGTCACGACCGCTGTCACGATCACGCGGCTCGCTGCCACGCCCCCGCGTCACCCGCGCGTGAGCCCTTTCATCGCCGCGCACACGAACGCGCGCCCCACGCGGCCAGCACGCGCGCGTCGGCACTGGCGAGCGGCAGCGCGCCGCGGCGTGCGCCTATCGGCCGGCCGTCACCACCGCTCCCACCACCGCCACCACCGCCGTCGTCGCCGCCGCCGCCGCGCCGCCGCCACCGCCGTCGTCTCCGCTGCTTCTCGGTCGCGGCCACACAAGCGGACATTTCCGGACTCCCCGCAATCCGCCGCCGCCCGCGCGAAAGCGCTTATAAACTAGCGGCGCTCAAGCAGGAAATCCAAATCAACGCGCGCAGACGCTGCGGCAATGTCGCTGGCGGGGCCGACCGCCCTGGACGGGGACCAGACTGGAGGCTGGGTGTTCCCCGACGCAGTCGCCGTGCACACGCCTTCGCTCCAGGCGGCGTCAAGGTTGCGTCCTCCGGCCGGGTCGTTCACGGTAGCCGCGTTCCGTGAGGTGCGCACGCGACGAGGCGGTGCTGACGCAGGGATGTTGCTGCTGACGTTGCGGGAAAATCTGGAAGAAGAAGAACAAGAGAATTATGATACGTAGAACAGATTTTATTGTTAAGTAGAAACTTCGTTCTACAAGTGAGTGTATGTTGTGCGGTGGTAAAAGACAGAAATAATCTCCTGTGACTCACGAAATTTATCACATATTTGATGTTAGCAGAAAAAAACAAAAGGGGGTATTTCATACATATTAATATTTGTAATTATTTTCTTGATTTATTTCAAATTATCAAACCATATTTATCCCTACATTACGGTTTTAACTCATTTGAAACAAGTCACAAAACTATTACCACGAGGTATTTTCTGCATTTTAATAATTTTGTTAATAATAAGTTTGTTTTAGTTTCTATTGAGTAAAAACATGATGGACTGGGATAAAAAATATTTCAAAACATAGTGTAGTGTTCAAAAGAAGCAATCGATGTATTAAACTGTAATACTGTTTTATTTCTGCTAATATTATGTGTATGATTAATTTCGAGGGACATTCAATTTAAAATTAAGTATTCCTAATAAATTTGCAATATTACCCCACGACTACTATCTCCACATGCAAAGACATGTGCATTCGTAAGAAGTTGGTAACGATTATCTTCAGTGCGCATGATACTCGTGATCGCCTTTGGTCACGAAATAAATGTGCCCCCAAGGATAACACCGTTCTCAACCCCGACAGTTTTTCAACACGAATTCGAGGATAGTAGTGCAAGTGTTGTATTTTGCCAACAAATTCACGAGACAAGGAAATCCAAATAGATTTCTCTAAGTACAGTGAACAAAAAATAAATAAATAAAAATAAATAATATTACCAGCATCTAATATTAATACATGTAATTCGGTATCAACTGAGTCCCCCATAAATACTCTAAAATGATAGTGGTATAGTATGTGAAAGTTTTAAAACGAAATCGATATATCCCTATTGATTAATCACAGCGGACACTGCGTCTCTGATTGAAGAATTTCATTGCAGTTAACCCATCATTTTAGGTCATTTTCTCGAAAGTAAAAGTTACAATGATATACTTGCATGTACATACATCATTCACTGAAGGAAAACACAGTGGCATTCGCTCTTGTTAGAATAACATTATAGTAATATATAATATCTTGGACCCCGGTGAATAAGCTAAGTCAAAAGTCGTTTTAAGGGGAGAAAAAAACAACTTTAAATTTATGCTATAAATAAGGGATTAATGATATTCAAACGAAATCAAGACAAAAATAGTTTTGTATAAATATCACGTTCGTTTGACTATCATTAATCCCTGATTTAATTCATTTAAACGTTGTTTTTTGCTCTCCTGTAAAATTAATTGTTTATGACTTATCAGGTACATCAATTTGGAAAATGGAATCGGAAACAGAAGACAAACTATCAAAATCTAGTATTGGAAGATTTAATATTCGGTCAGCGACAAGGAAAAACGTTCAAAATTTAGAAGGTCGAAATCAACTGACAAGTTTCTCCGCCGCAAGTTTCTTGTGAATTCAAATGCGCCCATTTGTATTAACATAAATGCGTATCAACATTTAAAGAGAAGTTCTCTCGCAAAACTCTTGGAGACAGACAAAATTGGGGAAAACTTGCGAGAAGCTGGACACTGCAAATAGTTCACGGACTGTTTTCTTGCGCCTATCTCGATCAGGTTTTTTCGTCCAGTTTCCCTGATCCATTGAGCAAATGCTGAGATGGCCCCTTGATTTGCTTCTAGACATTAATGTAACTTCATTATCTGTGCACGGTTTCTAGAATTCAGTGGGAAATACAGTTATTCAAATTATCGTTTCCATGTTGTCGCGGCAGGAAGTATTATTCCTTGATAAAGGACATGAGGATAAGAGCCCAAAATGTATTGCTTATTTATCCTTGAAAATAGATTGTATTACATCGGAATGTTTTTTTCCTTTGTTCAAAATTCAAATAGTATATGGCTTAATGTAGGGATCACAGAATTTTGAAAACGTGCGCAGAATTCACTTCTCCCCATAGCACGTCATACACAGTTTTTAACTGTTTTTGATGTAAATAAATAAATAAAAAAACAAGTTTGTCAAAGTTGTCAGACTTTTTGCTGTTTTCGGGTTAATCCTGGGGTGGTCCCTAACCGTGTATGCGTAAAGACTTAAGGTAGACGCCACGTATGCGTGGAGACGTAAGGTAGTCCACATAAGTTTCTAATTACAGTATGGCTTGGACTTTTCGTTTGCAAACTCTGTAAAAGGGGGCGCGAAAGTACCTGCATGTATTTTCTATCATAGATACGAGTCGTTAATTTGGCGTTTGCCAGGTTCAAGGTTATTTTCTGTAAATCACAGATGCCAGAGGACGGAGCTTCGCCGTACAATTTGATTTGTACAAACGAAGTGAATCAACTTGTTTCTGAAAGTAATATGGCTTATAAATGTTGCTTTGGAAATTTTCAAGAATTAAGATTTTTTAATATTGTTTCTTACTTTTATCTGAAAAACACAATAAAAAACGCATTCCTTAGCCGCCTAACGGTGCTCAAATGAAAGATGAATCTTTGTGCCAACCCCTCTTTTCTCTAGGTTGATTCAAGGATAAAATAAGAATAAGATTTACAATCTAGTAGGCGTGGAGGTACGTAAAGTTTGTGACCTCTCCACTAACGCATACTGATAGCCTGGCAATGAAAATTAATTTATATCGAATATTTATTCAAAATATTGAGTTGAAAAATAATCAATAACTTGATATGCTAATGAAATACAACCCAAAAAAATGTCGAAGCATCACGAAGTTGAAACCGATGACTTTAATACGAGGAATACGAATAAAGAGATGGATAGCGGTGTTTGAGAAAACAAATATTGAAAGAGTATTTTCATAATAAAAACAATGAAAGAGAACCCGGGGTGGAGGGAATAAAATAGAAGCTTGAAGTATTCTATTTGAGCAGACCACAGTTCACCCATTTGTGGAGTTCCCCTTCCAAAAATTCAAAACCTTTTTTTTTATTGATTGTCACGCCAACAATAAGGTTATTAATGATCGCGTTAGAAAACGGTTTATTTTGATATTAGGTTAAATTTTATTTTCTTACTTATTTTATAGAGGAGGTATTAAAAACGCATGTGGATTTGTCAAAAACGTGTACAAATCTTGATTTATATGGTTTGTTTTAGCCCATTCTCGAACTCTCCGACGTCTATCCACAACTCCATGAAATGACGCCATCGACTTCCGCCCCTGCATGTACGCCCCTCTCCTTTCCCGCAACTGCCAAACGAGGAAGACGCGTCGACCACGAAGGCCTCCCCCAGTCGCCTCCGCGCTCTCTGTCAAGCGTACAGTGCGGCAACACAAAGCGGCCACTTATCTCATGCAATACCAACTCAAGGCTACCTCACACGTTGCAATATAAAACACTGTGCATAAAATCCAGAATTTGTTAAATTCCGTTGACACACGTACTTATTCACGTGGAAAAAGTGGAAAATGATATATTTCCGCGTCTTGCAATGGATATTGGTTATCAATACGTATTTAGTTGACGTATGTACTCATTAATGATAAGTTCAAAACCTGAGCAACGTTCAGTAACCTGTTTATAGAAATAACATACCACAACGCATTAACTTCCAAGGGCATTTTTCGTTATATTATTACACTCAAAGTGAACTAGAAATTAATCAATAAATCTTCCTTATTTAAAGAATATTGATGAGATTATCAATGACGATAAGATCTTGTTTCAGAAAGGGTTCTCACATTTGTCATCAACAGTAAATTTGTTCAATGCTGTCTTTTCTAGTTTGGAGTTGAATTCTTGAGAATAAATTATGTAATCAGTATATAAATTGACAATTCATATCATTTTAGGTAATTACGTGCCTGACATACTGCAGCAATGTTTTCATGTTTTTAGTTCTGTGGATTAGAAAACATGATACCAATTTTCGTTCGTATATTATGAAACAAAGAGCATTAACAAAACATTCTATGTTTTGACTACTCCTTTTTCATGAAATCGTGCATTTAAGATAAAATGCTATAAAAATTGTTGTTAATAAATAAAAATTTTTTTAAGCAATTGAATTTCACGTTCCACTATTTGTCTTTTCTCAGATGCTCGAAAAACATAAATTCCACAACATTAACATACGCCGAAAAGACAATAGCACAGCTTAGTATCGAGGGGCGAAATTCAATTGAATTTGATTAAGCCACTAATCATTGATTTAGTGGCTTAGGATATATGATGAAATATGGAACGAGTAGTCCAACTGGGTGGCAGTGGGGGTTAAGAGCATAAACCGATTCAGGGCTTCCGTCTGAAGGGTCGCGAGTTCGAGAATGGCCTTGGGCATGTTTGTTTGTTCCTTGTCTCTCGTGTATGTCGTAGCGGAGGGCTTCGCTGCTGACCCCAGGTCAGAGGAGCCCGCAATTTTGTTGATGTCAAGTGTATGGTTGAACATGCTTTCGTTCGAGACCTAAAGTTGTGGGAATTCTGATTTGGTGTTGTTGACGTTCTTATAAAAAAAAATAAAAGAGGTCATCTTTGTCAATATATTATGTTGTTATTAAATGTATAATATGTTGACGAAGATGGCCTCTTATTTCTTCTTATGATACCTAAAGGGTAACCGGCTGTCGGTTGAATAAAAGTTCTAGGGGGGAAAAGGAGTAGAGAGGATACCTATTTCTGAGAGTTAGGTTTGAAGAAAACATTAAATATATTTAAGAACCCTGGCCAGGAATCAGACTCAGGTTCCCTTAAAAATTATATTCAAATCGGGGGTCTAGTTAACGTGTTTGTCTGACACGAGGTTCCATTGCAATCCAAAAGTCTTTAAAAGCATTTTACTTAACGACCTAATGCCTCTTTTGCGACGAAATACAAAAAAATCTAGACTAGATTTTTAGAACCTCGTTTTCAAACACGGAAAAACATATTCCTTGGTCAAGTACATCGGTTTACGCTTGAAGTTGTCTCCTCTCTTTCCAGAAAATGCTCCTGTCCTACCTTATTCTTAAATCTCTCCGTAGACATATGCACCATCCATTAACTACTCCTCCTTCAAAAAGAATCTTACAATTTTCGTTCATTTTCTCCATCCTCAAGATCCTAACTCATAGTTATTGCTCAGCATGAAATGACCTCCTTCTTACAGATCGTCGCTTTAACCTTGGCTGCTTCTCTCATTGAGCTGCGTTATTTCCCGTTTTATTTTCTCTTTTTATCAACGAATCTCTATCAACTGCGAACGTAAACGAATTCATTTATGGTTAGCACATTGCTTACGCATTCAATGAAACCGGAATTCTGTTTGCAAATGCAAACTGTAGAGAGCTTAAGGCCATCTCCTGGCTTCGAACGGAAATAATGGTATGATTGTGACCATTTAAAACTTGTATTTATACAGACTATGTCACGTAACATTAGCACCTTCTGTAATTTTTGAGCGGTTGGAGTTATTGCATTGCCGTTTTCACGAAAGTGCATGAGGAAATGGGGCTAATTGTTGCATGTATTTTGCAGCGCCTCTGACCGCGAGGTCCTAGGTTCGAGTCCTGACGGCGGCAAGATTTTCGACACTAGCTTTCCAGCTAGATCGAATTCAGTTGCTGTCGGGAGGAGAATTCTAGCGGACGGCAGCTCTGATCGGTAGTTTTCTGTGGTTTCTCCGATCAACAACAGGCGAATACCAGAGCAGTACCCTAACAAACGGGCCACGGACCGCGCGCGATCTATTCTCCCTCTTCCTTGACCTATCCACTCCCCTTACACACACATATACACTAACATGCACTACACTACCACATATTCCGGGATATCGGTTGGGAACTTAGAACTTGTCCCAGTAGGGTCTGTGCCCCGCTGGTGGGAGAGTCCTGGTTACCGGGAAATCCCACCAGCCGACGGTAGGTCGGCGCCGGATCTCGCTATCCATCGGGGTAAGACCCCCGCCATCTCCCGAGAAAAACATGATTACACTAACGGACTAATGACCAAACCAGTTGACGCGCCCGGAAACACGAAAGAATCAATCAATCAATGTTGTATGTATTCGTTTCGATTTTATCACTTGATTTTTTTTAGAGATATTGATTATACTTTGTATTTTTCAAATGGAACTATACATATTTTTTGACTGTCATGATGAGGGTAAAAAGACGAATACAATGATATTATCCAATTATATTGTCATACGTTAAATATGCATTTTTTGAATAATTTTGTTTTCTCGCGACTCGTGTTTACCGTATATTCGAAATGTACAGTTCATCAACCAAAATCGCGCAGCGTTCTCCCTGCTAGCCGTGCTCGGAATGTTACAATATTCGTTAAATAGAGTTGCAAAAATCAAAATTGCTCAAGAAAATGCTTATCTAACATACGACAATTATGTTTTCATTGGATTTGTCTTTTTAGATCGTCATGATAAATAAAAAATGTATATTTCTATTTGAAAAACGATAATATAAAAGAAATAAATACATGTATTAATTAGCTCTATTCCCTCATGCATTTCTGTGTAAACTGCATTCTAGAAACTTCAACCATTCACAAACTACAGGAGGTGCCAAAGTTATGTAACTGCAATTTTCTGAAAATGAATGAGTTTTTAACGAAAATGAGACCTGCATCATTCTCTTAAAAGTTATTCACACTAACCAACAACAAAATATAACCATAAATGATGGAGCCATTTTTTTTTTTGAAAACTTTGAAATTGTCCCAGATGCTTCATGTGGAGTACCGCCCAAAATTCAAATATCTGTTTCAAATTTGAGGGACTGTAACATCAGCCAATTGAAAGGGGTATATCAATTTTGAAGAAAATCCGCGAACTGTTTTTCGCTGGCATGTTCACGGACGGTCAGTCGGACAGACAGACAAGACGTTTGGCCGTCATTCGATTTTTCAATATCAAGAACCCACAAAACATGGATTCTGGCTTCCCCACGTGTTAAAGGATTTTTTTGTAAATTTAGCAACTGTATTTATCCTCTTCTTCGTTACCAGAGTCCTGTAAAAAGAATTTTTCTTTCGAAAATTCGCCGTTTTTTGCGCAGAATTACGTAAGTTTCTCTCTACTGCGTAAGACGTAGCGAGAAAGTAAAAAGATAAGTAAATTTCAAATCAGTATTCCTGCATCGACAGTATTGCCATGAATGAAGTCTGTACCACCGTTTCAAGCTAAACATTAACACATTCACCAGCCACTATTCTATCTTCTGCCGACTCGCCGTTTCGTGCTTCATCTTTCTTCTACCATGCAAACTCATTACACAACAAACGACTGTGCCGTGAATGTACTTTCATCATTCGTTTGTCAACTCACCGTTTACAAGACGTCTCCGTGCATGCACCATATCATCTGTCAACTCACCATGGCGGGATTTGGGAACCCGATCAACTAAGCAACCCCCTACCAACCTGTCGAACTATGGTGGACTCTGTTATGACTGAGCATCCCTCTTCAAGGCACAGGCCAAAAATATCAAGTTTCCTCAAAGGCTCAGCTCGACACTCATTCTAATTGCGCAGGTTTCACTCTCTCGCTCGTTTTAGTGGTCTGCCAAGAGCTTCAGCCGGACAGTCTAAACCATGCCATCTATGCACGACGTAGTACTGCGGTGAACGGTGTCTAAATGTACAACTGGGTAAAGCTGGCAGAACAATGTGTAAGATGTGTTTTCATGCGAAGAAAATGTCTCCAAATTCTCAAGAAAGTTGGAGATAATCTTTCTTCGAACTACAGGCTAAGATACTACATCTCCCGAAACACGAGTTCTATCACAGGAGAGTAATTCCATGATATTTCTCCTAAAACAAATATTATCGTCATTTACTCGTGAAATACTCACTCTGGGATCGACCGTGTTGCCCCAAACAAGCAATTAGATCAACCATACCTACGATGGAGTTTCATAATCTACACAGTGCTAGTATTTGAGTTTTATGAGCTACCGTAATAACTTTGAAGATACGGAAGGAAAGAAAACAGTAATGAGACAAAATGCTTGGCTGAGAAGAAATGAAATCATTATTTATAAAATCCTATTGGAAAATTCTGAGAAGAAGGGAACCAAATTCGCCTTTTACACATGTCACTTGGCTTGATAATGTGGCAGCGCCTGCAGGAGCTGCCTTAAGTTATTTCAAGACCAGCAAGTGTGCGGCGTTACTGTTTGCACGGGGAAGAAGCACTTTTTGTAAAGCGGAAAGTCATGAACAGCTTCAGTACGATTATGAACAATTTAAACAACTATTTCAATATTCTATAAAAAGCCTCAATTAAAACTGCAATAGCCCAAAGAGGCTCTGTACATAGTTTTAAGTTATTTCAGTTTAGTCTATTTAAGTTAAATCCCTCCCTATAGCTCCAAAAGCAGAAATGCTGGAGCATTAATGTATCCATTTACATGAATAAATTCCCGCCTCGCCAGGGACACTGGCAAGGGGAAATTTGAAAAAAAATCAACGAAGAGTTGAGAACTAGTCGAAGCAATTTGGAGTACGCCTGCCATGAGAACGACTTCATCGCGCTACGCTACCAGATTAGGACGAACGACCACTGGAAACACCCCGCTTACGCCGACTTGCATGAATTAAACCTTCTAGAGGACGAGACCTGGGTTTTGTATTTGGCTTTTGGATGAATAAATTGTTCTAATTGAAATTTTCAATTTCCTTATTTGTATACAACATTGGTTTTTTGGGGTGGGTATAGGTTGAACATATTTTTTAAGTATTTACTTAATGTAGAAGTTTAGCAACCATTAGCATAAATAAATTTCCTTGTAATAATAGATATATTGAGTACATGTTTGTTTTAACGACTCATTTTGAAAATTTAGACTGTTACATAACGTTTTGTATTAAATCATGAAATTAATATTTATTTTAAAAACATTATCAATTGACTTTCTCTCTTACTTCTACGTTCCCTTCAAATCCATTAAACAAATAAAGTACAATGAAGTAATATTTTAAAAAAATGAAGTGCACACGCAACTTCGTAGTTTAGTCGTTTCAACCCAACGACTAAGTTGAATGATTTGAGCATTGCTCCCATTTCACTGCAAAAAAACATGAACAACTTTAGTCAACAATCAAAACCCAAGCTCAACATTGGGCTTTTCCCGAAAAAACATTTTTTAATCAGCCCCCAAAAAGAAAATTTTCCATGCATCATGATTTGCCCCCATTCGACATATTCGCGTTTTATTAAAAAAATTTAAACACTGCTTGTCTTGATGGAAGACTTCGATTTTGTCATCCTGTCGGAGTAAACACGTTTTTGAATGTGAAGTTACAAAACTTCTTATAAAAGTCTTATTACAGAATGAAACATTATTATAAGCCTGCACTTTCTCAACGAAAGACAAAATTTAATAAATGAAACCATTGAAAATTGTATTGTTACATAGTCTTAACGCAACCACAGAGGAACGAAAATCCACTTTTAACGGACGGCGTTTATTATGAATTTCACATTTGTCCGTCCGTTAAGAGCTATAAAGCATATGGTTTATAGGTAATGATGGCATATAAGTATTCCAAATTAAAGGAAACTTAATTCTTATTTCTATGATTTTTTCTTAGAAGGTTACGAGAAGTATTGAAGACACACCGCCAATATCACAAAATAATGGACTGTTTGTTATTTTTCGGTCTAATGCCTTCAACTATTCAAAATAATTCATTTAAATAGAGCTTTCAGAGCAAATGATAAGAAAGTATTGAATTCTTGACTAATTATTTTAAGCGGAATATCTCTGCTGAGAAATCAATATCCAGGATACATTTTCCCACTCGTCATTTAGATTAGAATTTCAGGAACTTCTAAAATGTATACGAAATCCTTTAATTCAGTGTCAGTAAACACACGCGATGTTAAATGGAGAGCCTAATAAAAACAATAAACGCAATAGGAAAAAAGTGTATTCATGCGCATTTAATAGAGGAAGCAGGGAATACCCAAAATGAATTCATGCTGTTAATTACGGTAGCAAATTGAAACAGCAAATCTTTTCACACCACTCTCACGGGACTTAATCGTTATTAATCCCTTTTAAATGAAAGAGGCGATTCGATATAAAAAGCGACCACTGACCCTAAATGCTCTCAAAATGTTAAAGTTGAGCGGCAAACATCGCCCTTGCTATCATCATCGTTGCCACTGCCGCCGCCTCTAACCACGACGTGCACAGCAGACGACCATGCACAGTAGTCTGCAGTAATTGCATTGAATAGTGCGGACAAACTCGAAACAAGCCCAGGCTAGAGTAAATCTGGAATTTCCAGTTGAACATGCTGATTTAGACTACCTCTACCTGGTGATAGAGTAGGTTTCTTAAAAAATTGCTAGATACGCGAAATACTCAAGTTGAACAAGCAATGTTTTTCTCTACTGGTTTTTTCTCTTAAAATACACATTTGTGCTATAAAACATGTGAGTTTTTCTACAAAATGTTTTGTTTCATTTTTTTAATATAAAATTTAGTTCGTTTTGTTGTGTTAATTGTGGAAATTTAAAGGGATTTTCAGTTGTACGGAAACTTTTCAGGTTGTGCAAAGTTAAGTGGAACTGTGAAACACGTTCACAGTTCCTTCGAGGTGGATAAGCAGGTCTAGATGATGAAGCATCTCAAGTTCTTTGAAAAATTTGTGTTTTGATATTGCCAGAAAACCGAAGCTTAAAATTATTACGGGCTAAATATCACAAATCCAAACAACAAACCTCCCGTCCATAACACAATCGCTGGAAAGCGCAGAAACAGTACTATTAACAATATTTGTTCGCATAGACATTTCAGAAAAATTCCTGAAAATCACGAAAATTACTCATATTTCAGACAACTATTTAAGAAATGATTTAAAGTTCTAATATATGCCAATAGATTGCAATAAGAAATAATTTCTAGCTTCAATATTAAAGGTGTAGAACAGGTTGAAAAATTTGAACTTGCCAATATAATTTCCAATTACTTGAAAACTGCTAATATATACAACAATATAAATACACAATCATCCCTATCTGATTCACTGCGTTATGAATGGTAAGACTTTTATTTCACTCATGTAATTTACAGCGTATAGAAGCAAGGATTATCCCCTTTTCAGTTTCAATTTCCCACAGAAGTTATTCTGTTTAAAAATCGCCGTTTTTTATTGAAGCATTACATTACTACATACTACACAAGCAGTAAACGAGACAATTTTTTCTGATTTTCTTAAAACTTGAAAACTCTCTGCTAAAATATTTTCGACGCAGGCCTTTCCTCAGCAGGACCAGCGCGCGTGGTGCCGTCACCCGATCACTGGCTCGCCTACGCGTCACAGCTTTCATTATCAACCGCTGCCGCCGGCGGCGCTGGCGTCGCCGTAATCAGCGCAGGCCCCGCGGCGGCGACGGCGATAGAGGTGGCGCAGGCTGGGGACGGATTCCGTGAAACAGGAATTACGTCACGGCGGAAAGTCAGACATCGCGGCATGAGGAAATCCGGGAAGGAGAGCGAGCGGTCCAATATATTGTGGGCTAAAATATTTAGATTGTATGGGCTCAATTATTTTGGTTGGTTGGTTGGTTGGGATTCCGGGCGCGTCAACAGCTTAGGTCATTAGTCCCGTAGGTGTAGTGCATGTTTTTTCCTCGGGAGATGGCGGTGATCTTCCCCCGCCGGATGGCGAGATCTGACACCGATCTACCGTCGGCTAGCGGGGTTTCCCCCTAAACAGGACTCTCCCACCAACGGGGTACCGCCCCAGCCGGGACATGATCTAAGCTCCTGACCGGTCTCCTGGAATATGTGGTAGTGTAGTGCATGTGTGTGTGAGTGTAAGTGTGTGTGATGTGTAAGGGTAGAGGTTAGGACAATGAAGAGATAGGACAGATCGCATGCGCTCTGTGGCCCGTTTGCTAGGGTACTGCTCCGGCATTTGCCTGGTGTTGATCCGAGAAACCACGGAAAACTATCGATCAGAGCAGCCGTTCGCTAGAATTCTCCTCCAGACAGAGACTGAATTCGACCTAGCTGAAAAGCTAGTGTCCTGCCGCCGTCAGAACTCAAACCTAGGACCTCCTAGTCAGAGGTATTGCAGTGACATCAGTTGATGCACTGAGCTACAGCTCTCGGTAATTAGTTTGTTGTAATTCGGCAATTTTTGGGCACAGATTGGAATTTCTTTTGAAATAAAAATTTTCTCGCTGTAGAATCATAAGGGTTCAACGAAAAGTGCATAGCTTATTTCCGGCGTAAACTGTGCGTCAGAATAAAAAAAACGTTTCTTGGAATGTCATTCGGATATTCGTTTCTCCTGCATGTCGACTAGAAGCCAACTCTTGTAAAACCCTCTTCACCGAACAACATGTAACTCTTCACAATTTGAAAATCGCTTTTATAAATCCTCAACTCGGTTGAGGTATAACATTGGAATAACTTTCACTACATTGTTTTTCTTTCTTTCTAGGGTTTTTTTCCAGCCGACAGCCGGTTACCCTTTGCGTCCCGATGGGACGCATATTCGACCATACACTAGACACCAACACACTTGCGGGCTCCTCTGATCTGGGGTCAGCAGAACGCGAGGCCCTCCGCGACAACACATACATACAAAGACAAGGGACAAACAACCATGCCCAAGGCGGGACTCGAACCCGCGACCCTTCGGACCGAAGCGCTGAGTCGGTACTCGCTCTTAGCCACCTCGGCCATCCAGGTCGGCTACATTGTTTTACCATTGTAATAATACTTTAAGGCCGTTTCCGCTTGACACCGAGAGTCCCACCGACTATGGCCACCCCATATCTTTTAACGGTTCACGATATGAAATGCAGCTTTCGCTAGGGAATAATTGCCTTATTGTTAGTAATACATTTAGTTTTAGAGAAATTTAATTATCTTATTTTTTTAAATGGAACTATATTTTTGTCAGTAGAAATGGATAGATCATAAAAAGAGGAATACAATGATGTATCATTTATCAATGTTTTGACAGCAGTTTAACTACAAAATAATACTTTCTGATATGTGATATTAAACCGACAAAATTTCCATCAGTAGTTCTTGCAACTGCCGCCTTTGGGGAAGGTGACCGCTTCGCAGCGCTGCCGCCCTTAACAGCTTCTGCGCCGCGAAGGCCACCTTCGCCGAAATATACAGATGAGTCACGTTATGTTAGATAAGCATTTTTTGAGTAATTTGGATTTGTTTGTACTCAGTTTTCCTTGCCCGAGCGCGCGTTTGCAGGGGAAACACTGCGTGACCTTGTGTGGCGAACTGTGTTATCCGTTCAAAATATCCGTTAAACAAATCAAAAATAATAAAAAATTAAATATCATTGGTTTTTTTAAAAAGTTTCATTGAAAAAAACAAAGTTACCGACTCGTAAAATAAAAGTGAAAAAATATAAATGAATACATGTGTCAATTAGCCTCATTTCCTCATGCACTTCCGTGAAAACTGCATTGCAATAACTTCAACTGTTCAAAAACTGCAGGAGGTGCTCAAGTTTGGTGACTCACCTGTATAATTCCATTTAAAAAATGAAAGAATTCAATTTCTTTAAAAAACTAAAAATATTTTAAACGATATCTTTACGTCATATTACTCGCCCCATAGTTCCACATTGTTGAGGGAAAACTGCTTTTCGATATCGCGAACCATTTAGAAGTTATGAGGGTGGTCCATAGTTGGTGGGACACCTGTATGCTTCTGCACTGATGTTCAGGTACAGAATAATGCCGTAGGTGGTTCTTTTGAATGGCTTCACGAAGGACCTGGCATATAATTATATGGCCCCCTCCCTCCCAAATAAATTCAAAATTTGATCTTGATGGTGATGCTGGTGGTGGTGGTGGTAGGGTGGTGGTCGAAGTGGTCGTGATTTTGTGGCGGTGTTGGTGGTGAAGTTGGTGATGTGATGGTGGCCACGGTGGCGGCGCGACGGAGGCTGCGGCTGCGATGGAGGCCGTACACACGGCTGTGGCGCCGGCGCAAGGCGGAGGATGACGGTGGCTGAAATGCCCAAAGGCAGAGGGAGTCGTCAAAGCCCCCCCCCCGTCCCACGTCCGCCAACGCTTTCCCTGAGAATCTTCGTCCAAGGGAGGCTGTTTTTCAATCCCTGTCTGGTGGCCGGAAGGCGCCGTCTGCGATCAAAACGGAGTCCCCAACAATGTGCACCACTACTAAACGAGCAATCGCAGATGATAGGATCGAATTACAAATATCCAGCCCTTCTACAAGAATTTCGTACAATCACAGTCAATATTATAAGAAAGCAGATTTATCTCACCAACTATTTCACGCTAATATAGAATACAGGGCTGTAAATTTTATTACTGATAATAATAATGATAATGATAATGATAATAATGATAATAACGATAATAATAATAATAATAATAATAATAATAATATAATAATAATAATAATAATAATAATAATAATAATAATAATAATAATAATAATAATAAATAATAGCCGTAGGATCATTTGAATAGATCGCGAACGCGGCAACATAGCGGCTTCGATGGTATAACGGTTCGCGTATCAGGTCGTTGTACCCAAGTTTGCGGGTTCAAACATAATGAAAGAGAAACAAGTAATCCAGAGAAAGTTGCGAATATCTTCGACCAACACTTTTCTAGAATTGCGGGTGATCTCACGAAGGGACTAAAACATAATAAAAAAATCAAAGAAATAGTAAGTAAACTAAAAAATAAATATTCATCTTGTTTAGATGAATTTCCGGATTGATTATTAAAAACGTGGGCACCTGCCATTATACACCCATTAACTCACATTTGCAATGCTTCCTGTGACAGGAATTTAAGGCCAATTTCTTTTTTTTCAAAAATATTAGAGAGGCTTTTCTATACGCAAATGGAAACTTTTCTCGGGAAAATCGAAGCATTTTCAGACTCAAAATTCGGTTCTAGAAAATCAAAATCTACGGAAACTGCCATTGTTTCTTTCCATAAAGATGTTGCTTCATTAATGGACCAAAATTAAGAAACTATTAGAATATTTTTAGATCTTTCGAAAGCTTTTAACGTCATTAATCAAAACATCTTGCTCTTAAAATTACCTTCTTATGGATTTCGTGGTATTGCCCTAGATTGGATAACCTTGTAACTTAAACATGGATCTCAAAGCGTAGAAATACCGTGCTGGCACGAGAGAACATTATTTACTTACCTTTCCGATTCTTTGCCAATTGAACATGGGGTCGTCCCACAAGGTTCGATCTTAGGTCCTATCCTCTTTCTGTTGCACGTAAACGATATTCCCTGGAATCTTACCATTGCCTTGCCTATTTATTTACAAATCTGTAGTATTTGTCAAAACTGACTTACTTAACGGTAGACACATATTTTCAAGTAATAGTCATATTTATAGTTCCAACACTCGACGTAAAAATCATGTTCATCAAGTGTCAGTATCAACAGCTCACTACAAGAAATCCAAATACAATGCATGTACTTTACTTTACAACGCATTGCTAGATTACTTTCCATTCGCGATGCATGAGAGTTCAAAAGGAAGGAAAGGATAAAGGGATCACAGTGGTCATTTCATCATATTGCTCTTTGGATTAGCAAAAATTTTCGAGTCTTCACCAACACCAATGGCAATTCAACAAGCTGAATTTAGATCAGCGCATTTGGGAAAATACGGTTTAAAGTAGTATTTCTATGTTCTGGTTAATTAATTTTATTGTATACGTGTAAAACTCATTTATACAATGTAAACAAAATTCTAAAAACATAATAAACGTCATCAGGATTATTTCTTTAGTGTGTCTTTAAATCCATCCACTGGGTTTCCACGATTACTTTTTTCGTTGTTATTTTAAGCACCAAACGGTACGCCTAAAAGAGTACGAAGAACAAAACAGAATTTGATATTAATTGAAACTATATTTCAAATACTCACAAAATGATTGTACATTTATGTATAGTATAGCATTTGAAAGAACGCCTTAGTAGTACATAGTAAAAAAAGGTATTTCAGTTATATGGCACAAAGGTATAACCAGTTAGATTTACGATAACACATGTTTTGAAATGCACGTGTCCATGTATACCCTAATTTAAAAATCTTTCTATGAGAATGATTCATTTAATCATCTATATTTGATTTTGCAAGACTAACATAATACTAACAATAAATAATGTGGTGATATTGAAACTATAGCCTAGAAAATAGAACTAACCCCTATAGTTCAATAATCTCACTAGACTTGTCTCAGATGTGACCTTACGAGTGATTTAGAAAATTGTTCTTTGTTTCATGAAATTGTGCATACATTTACTTTGAATGAACAATTTTTTTATTGACTTCATTTTTATTAACTTCTAACAGAATTTATTTATTTTAATATCATTAGGCTAAAAATCTTTGAATTTACACTTCGAGTTCTATTTCGTTAATATTTTGTGTATTTTTCTTTTAACTACCACCCACACATTCATATTAAAATAGCCACCTGCCTTTCTTCCGTATTTCCATTCTTGGCTTAATGTATGTATTCCATCATTCATGATGATGTCGCAAGAGAAAATGACATGTTATCAGAAATAAAATTTTGTACCCAACACCAACATATTGCAAATAACTGCAGTAATTTCTGCTATTAAATAATAAAATACTTGAAAATTAGTATTTAGCCCAAAATGAGTTCAATTAGTTGGAACGTTTATTACAAAGGTTCATCATCACATCATCATCATCTTCATCATCATCGTCATCTTCCTCTATGGATTAGGCATATTGCCTGTTCCAGCCTCTTTACATCTCATTCTTGGCCTTCCAATGTTTCTCTTTCTTCTCCACTTATAATTGCTGTCTGTCCTTAATTTTGTCACGTACTTTTTTTTCGCCAAGTTCTATTTTTTCACTTTTTAATTGGTAGGTTACTGTCAGTTTACTCCTCTCAAAAATCTAATTTTGCTGATTCAATCCTCCTAAGGTCTTGTTTTTTAACCTAAATTTCACATCCATAAAGTAAAACTGAGGGGCCCATAATATCATAAAATTTTAATTAGGTTTCTTTTCGAGCTTTCATTCTAAACGTTCTACTTATAGTTCTACATGCTGCTTGAAATTTATGGATCTTGCTGGTAGGCTCCCCCTCTCTTCTATAAGTAATGTCACACCCTAGGTAGTTCCAAAATCATATTTTTGAGCCCAATCTTTGTGCTTACTGATTCTTTTCCTTTGAAAGCCACCACAAAAATTTTCTACAATATTTGTTCATTCACAGAATTAAAATAAGTCACTCTAAATATACATCAAAGAGAGTTAATTAGTCTTAGCACAAATACGTCTTAGCTAAAGGTACTCTTCTGAAAAGCAATGCGCGGGAACCAATTTTTGCGTTGCCCAAAAAATAAATAAACTTTTCTGCACCCAACATGGAACAATTCCAATAAGAACACGACACTGGAGGCTCCTAAGCCCATTTCCAAAAGCATATAGAAAGCGGAAAACTCGTGTAAAGTTAAAGCAGCAGGATAACGCTGAACTGAGCCTGGGGGAATGAGAATGCCCTGTGCAACAAGTCGATTTCTTTCTTCAATATCTCTCCGTTTATACAGGTCCGCTTCCACAACACGAATCAGAAACATATTTAAATCTTTAAACTCCGGGATATTCTTTCTTACTGCAAATGCGACGTATCCCGGAGCTATCACACACTCTGGCACCATATAAAGCAAACTTTCCCCATAAAGAGTGAAGTTTTTGTAACTCATATAGCGATCAATGTAATCTTTTGTTATTATATACCCGTCTTTTCCTGTTTGTATAATTTTTTGCAGACGAGTTGCCATGTCTTCTTTATCTAATATAAATTTGTTGTCTAATTCTTGAAGCTCTTTGTCATCAGCTGCATTTTCCAAAGCATAATGGAAATTTTTTTTCGAGTACAAACGGTGTATTTCTTGACTGCCCTCTGTCAACGTTTGGGGATCTGCATAGTGCGGCGGGGCAGCCATGAAACCCAGAAGCTGGCCCGAGTAGGCGTTGCTGAAGATCATCATGCCCACTAGAAGCACTGCTAGCACCACACGTTGCGCCGCAGAATCGGCAGGTTGGTCGCACGAACCAGTCAGAATTACCTGTACCGAATCAGGACACATGGTAGTAGCAGTAGTAGTCCTGAGCAGTAGTAGTTGTAGCAGTAGTAGTTGTAGCAGTAGTAGTTGTAGCAGTAGTAGTTGTAGCAGTAGTAGTTGTAGCAGTAGTAGTTGTAGCAGTAGTAGTTGTAGCAGTAGTAGTTGTAGCAGTAGTAGTTGTAGCAGTAGTAGTGTAGCGTAGTGAGCAGTAGTGTTTGTAGCAGTAGGTAGCAGAGTAGAGCAGCAGTGGTTGGCAGTAGGCAGGCAGTGGTCGAGGCGCGTTGAGTAGTGATGTGGTCTGAAATAATCTTAGGTATCAATTCGCTAAAACAAAGAATAAGAAATTGCTAGTAGGTAAGAGTAGTATAGGGTGGTAGTAATAATAAACAAGTAATTAAAAAGAACACAGCAAAAGAATGAAGTAATCTTAGGTATCAAAAAGTAAACAAAATGCGTTTGATTACTTCATATAATCTAAGCTGAGTTATTCGCTAAAACAAAGAATATGACATTGCTAGTTGGTCGGTATTGGAAATAGTATCTTGAACATTTTAATCACAACACTTCACTTTAATTAAGCATGTTACGTCCAGTTTCACTATATTTTTAATGGAATGAGTTCTTATTCACATAAGTACAAAAAACATTTAATTTTGGTTCGACAGAAAAACTTCCCGAAGGTTAGATAAAAAATGAGCCATGTACTTAAATGAAGAGAAAACACATGACAATTTCTTTGTAAGAGAGAGAACTAAGGTTTCTAATTCCACAGAATTCACTACAACAAAGTGGAACTCAGTAATTCACTTACATGAATTCGAGAATAAATTAAATCTTGTTTATAATTTTTTAGCGTGATGATATTAACAAAATAACAGGTACCGTATTGTTAAAATTATATTCCAACCTTCACTAAAGGTATCACGAGTAGACGAGGATATTGTGGAACATCTGAATCGATTCAAATTTAATCACGTTTCCAAAATTTCAAATCAAGATTCGAAAGACAAGACCACACATTGACCCATATTGACAACTCGGGTCGTGTGCACTCAGCTTGGATTTACCCAAAGACCCTTCTACAATTCACTACTTTGGAAAGAAATTAAGAACTACCTGAATTATATCGAAGAATGCACGTTCCAGTTTCTGGTACTTCTGCATGTTCAAGACCACTCGATTGCGCTCTCCCTCGTTGCAAAATATTAAGAGAATATACCAAGTGAATATGACCGAAAGAAGCGTAATTCCACAGTAGAACCAGGTAGGTAACTGGTAAGGAAGTAGCAATACTGTGGCGAACGGCACGCTAGGTGCTTTGGAAAGCATGATGCAGAGAGGGAGTTGCGATAAGGGATGTGTGAAATCTATTTTCTGGTACCTTTCAGATGTCATGACATATAAATGAAATCTTACGTCCAAAGTTCCATTTTCAATATACTTCAAAAAATCTAATGTTGATTCTGTCGATACATTAATATATTCCACACTTACATCTGTTGATTTTTAAACCAGCCAATTAGTTGTGATCTCTCCCAGGGGCTACTTTGAGATGCTTCTGAAATTTCCCAACTTTTTTAACTTTATACATTCTAATATCTTCATTAATTTCTCATGCATTTTCCTGTTTAGTACACAACATATTTCTTTCTCAGCTACATGCGATATGTTCACCTTTGAGTCTCTCGATTGTTATTAAAAACGAATTTTGAAGCGGTGAAGAATAAAGTTTTGAAGTTACAAAATTGTATAATATTTAAATTGCAATTATTGACTACAAGATTTTAGTTAAATTTCCTTAATGAGAAATAAACGTCATATTTTTTTGTAATGTTCTCGGAATTCATAAGGTATCGATAAGATTATTATCTCGCCATAATCACGGTGTATGATGATGTTTTCTTATGAATTTTCTTTGTACAGACATTCATCGCAAGAAGATAATATGACGACTGGCAGAGAAGGACGTGGGAGGTAATGAGAAAACATTCCATCATTAATCACTGGAATAGTGGCTCCGTTGTGAAGCGTTTTCAAAAGTGCACTACTTCCTACACATAAACCCCATATAAATTTATATGAGGCCATATTCTCGAGGTGGAAAGTTAGCAAACATCCGCATTGAGCGATATCAACACTATCTCCAGTACATTCTCTTTCGTATCTTGGTATTAACAAAAGCTTGTTAAGCATAAGAAATGTAGTAATTGGGCAAATCAGCCATACACAGTTATTAACAAAGTTAAACTAAAAGTTCATCCGTTTTTCATGCTAAAATTATGATAAATGTGTGAAAACTTGAATGATTTTGTAGCCGAGCAGTATGGAAATAGAGTAATAATTTAAAATACTCCAAACAGAATTTTATCTAAAAAAGGTTTCTGTGAGCTATTCACGGAATGCCACTGTAAATAATACGATATTCAGGTTATACGCACTTTCGTTTGGACTGCTAGGTTTGATCAGAGAACAAATGCTGTTGTGCCTACAATAGTCACTTGTAATGGATTTCTATGGATGGAAATGAGAATTAGAGAGAAGGAAGAATTGATCTGTACTTCGGTAATATTTGTAACTTAGGTGCCAGAACTCCCGTCGCTTTTCAATAAAATAATTATATTTTTAAAGAACGTATGCCGAGTTAATAGATGTTCAGTATTTTATTGTTCTGTTTTTCAGTGATGTTTGACGAATACTTGTATACAATATTTTCTCTCCAATGCACAGTCTTCTGAGGCACCCATGTAAAACACTAAAAAACCAATGAAGGTTTTATCTTAATAATATTTCTTTTTTTTATATCATGTTCTCATAAGTGGAAAACCACTTTATCAATTCCCAAGAGACGCATCAATTCAATTCAATATTCCTAAGAGACGTAGGAAAGGATGCATATCCTTTCAAAGGCTTCCATTTTACTTCCTGCAAAGCACTTCTTGAATTTCGTATATCCATAAATGCCATAATTCAATTATTATCTTTCCCACGTACACTCAAAACCCATAGGCTTGAAGTAACACTATTTTTGTGTTAATTATTGTCACTGCTCACTTGTTGAAATGTGTCTGGTATGCCTTGTCCGTGATAATCACTGAGTCACGAATTCAAATAAAAGTGACAGATGATGCTTTAACGAAATAGGAAAGCAGTATTAGCATCTAGACAGCAAGCCTATAATAAAAATATATTCCGTCATTACAACCGAAAGAATTAGGTGACAAGCAATGAACTCTCAACATAAACCGCACCTCATATCAATCCAGTGGGTAAATATTGTTCCACCTAGGGTTCTTGTGGAAAAATTATTTAATGGCACAAATTGTATAACTCTTCGTTTGAATGCACAACAGTGGAATTTTGTAGATCTGTTTATATGCGTCTTCGTTCCAAATATTCCATTACTATCAAAACACTAAAATAAAACCTAGCTGTGTAATTCTCCATTCTCCAGCACCAGAAAGTCCACGTAAAATCTAAATTGTACACAATTGGGTCAATATCGTTTATCATTTCAGCCGCCTGACACTTTAATTTCCAAGTTATATTGATTGAGGAGAACTTTTCCACTTTTAAATTTAGTTGCTTAGAGTTTACGCGATCTTGGTGGAGGAGAGAACAATTGATGGAATTCAACAATAGTTTGCCCTTTTTGAAACGTTGAAATCAGTTGACAACCGATTGAATTTCTACACATCATTTGCATTTTCTGGTGGTCGACATTTGAGTGAGTAAACACTCATCTTCCGAAATCAAGGATATACGCTGATATGGGAAGCTTCATTTCAACATTTATACTTTCTCGTAAACATACGTATATAAAGAGTCATGTATGTAGTATAGAGAATGTTATGTAATACTGCTGGAAATCGATTTCGAGATTTCAACGGAAATTCATGTATTCGAGTACCCTGATACCGAAAAAATGTTGTTTCTCAAAACGTCCGTCCGTCCGTCCGTCCATCTGGACGCCTGTCCGTCCGTCTGGACGCCTGTCCTCCGTCTGACGCCTGTCCGTCCGCCTGACGCCTGTCCGTCCGTCTGACGCCTGTCCGTCCGTCTGACGCCTGTCCGTCCGTCGCACGCCTGTCCGTCCGTTGACGCCTGTCCGTCCGTCGACGCCTGTCCATCTGTCCGCCTGTCCATCTGTCCGCCTGTCCATCTGTCCGCCAGTCCGTCTATGAACACTACTGGCGCCTAAACCATACGTAGATTTTTTCAAAATTGAAGAAACCCTTGTCCAGGCGAGTCGGGTTGAAGCTTTGATATTTTGAAAAACATTCTTTAAATTTGGGTATACTTCACATGAAGTCCTCCGGACATTTTCAAACTTTTCTCAAAAACGACTTCAAATTTTTCTTCAAATTTCTAGTTAAGAATAGAGTAAAATATCCTTATTAAGACTGTATAGGTGCGATTTTCACGGTTAATTCTAAATTTTCGAAAATTGCAAAAGTTTGAATTTTTTCGGCGTCTTCCCCTTTTTTTGTTGTTCATAAATAGTTCATTTTTTAACGTCATGTAGATTTTGAAAATTTTAGCAGTTTTCGTACAATATGCGTGCAATATTTGGGATTTTAAAAAATAACAAAAACATATTTTCTGAAAAACCCCACGTTTTTTTCTTAAAATTTTTGTAGAATCAGTGCCAAACAAATTCTATACGATGATATAAACGCCATATAGCTATTCTTTTGTTTTTTCAAAAATTATAAAAATGTAATTTTTTTAGTTGTCTCTCACAACGGTAATATTTACATTAGAGAAGATTTATTGACGTTGGTGTATTTATGAGTACATGTGCTTTAAATAATGCCAAATAAAGTTTCTTGAAAACTCGCACACAAAAATTACACAAATGCATTTTTTTAAATATCTCTCGCGCCCTTAATATGCACATTTCCATCGATGTGTATACATTAATACATTTGTGAGTAAAAGTTCTTCAAATTACTTCAAATGAAGTCAATAGATTCCAGTGAAAAAGAACTTCAAATTTCGCATATATAGAAACGCTTAACGCCGTTTTCTTAAAGACGGTTCCAAATTTTTCAATAAAAATTGCTATTTAAGGCAAGGTTTTAGTCTTCTTTGATATTCTTAAAATAATATTTCGGTTCTACTACTTGGAAACTGAAAAGTTGAGAAAATTTCAAAAAATTGTACTTTGGGCGGCGATAGATGGTAGATGGCAAGAAGGAAGAGCAAGATTGTACATACCAGTCCAAACCCAGGAAATTATAAAACTTTACTACGAGAAAATCGGTGGCATTCTGTACCACCTATAGTTACGTAATTCAATGGAGTGATTATGCAATGTTTAATTTTGTTACTTATATTTCGGTGCAGTGACGAGGCTTGGCGACGCGCATAATAACCGTTGGAACAATGGAAGGAAGAAGGTAAAATAGAAGAGTGTACACTTCCGCAGCCGGAGTCAGTAACTAAGATAAAATACGTTGATTATCAACGGAGATATATTTACGAAAGTTATGAGTAGTGGCGGATTTTGATGACCTCAAACATCGCCAAAAATGATCAATCAAATGCTCTTAAAATGCTTTAAAAATATCCTAAACCCAAAGAAAAATGACGTAACAAATATGATCAAAACCAGTTCCGATGAATAACTCAAGCGGTTGGATATGATGAAATCGAGGCTTCTTCCATTCATTCGAGTGAACTCAACTTGGTTTGGACTGTTCTTTGCCAGGAAATCTCTGTCTTTAGTTAACCCGAAATCGGCTGAACCGGCAATGGCGCTGATATGCATCACAAGAATTACATTCTCACATCGGCTGAGAAAACAGTTTCTGAGCTAACAAATAGAATATGCTACTGAGCAATTCAACATTATCCTGGTTGGGGCAGTGTTCTAGTCAGATAAATCTGACTAGAAAAAAATCTGCAAGCCGAAGTGCTGGTCAGGTCCGCGCTAGATGTGGCCATTCACGGGGGAAAACATCACCTCATGCGATAAAAGCATACTCTACATTTACAGCAATAGTTATCAGAGCAGTTGACGTGACCAGAAACACGAAACATATAATAAATTCCTCTGAACATCACTATCCCCTAAATAGTGCAGTGTATTTTCACCAAAATGGAAATTTCCCGAGCGGTCAGGCCGAGGTGTGGCTTCTTGAATTTGGGGAAGGTATTTTAATTTTCAGGATAATTTTAATGCAGACATGTCAAGATCTTCAATATTTGGTCTAAATTTATCCATTTTTCGTTATTTTTAATGAAGCAACATACGTGTATTGCTTTACTTCATCATTTACTTTCTTGATGGGAAGCTCTCACGTTTTGTTTTTCAAGTGCGAACTGAAGTGATTAGTAGGTCAGAAGTTACCATTTTAGAATATTGTAACTGTTACCATTAATATCACAAGGAATGTGCAGTTTAATCAGACATAATTTACGAGTGCAGTAATATCCAACATTTGACAATATTGAAACCTGTATTTCACGTTTGTATTTTCCAAAGTGATTTTCATGAGGCTTTTTATGATATTTAACTTTACTTAGTTTATATATTCATTACATGGATACAAATGTAGAGCTCAATGGGTCTTCTTACTCAAAAGAGTTTATCTTCATGATATTCTGCAGAAAACTGTGCCAACACTGCAACCCTAAACACACAATTTTCATTTCCCTGAATAGTTCAAGCGTGATTTTGAAGTGGACACATCTCTCCGTGAATGCAGCGATGCGTTCATGCGGAAATGCAGACTTTCGCCCGCGTGACCCTCCAAAATTTCACACCGCGCGGAGTTGGACGAGGCACAACAAGTGGCTATCTGCCTCGCCTGCCTGCCTGTCTGGGGGAGGCGCTGCGACGTCGTGCGATGCGACGATGCGATGTCGAGACTTGGCGGTGCTGCGGATTGCTTTCTCTCAGTTATCCCCTCGGACTACAAACTTCAATCGCGTTCGTTATTTGCTATCAGCCTAACGGTAACAAATATCTTCAAAGTTCCTTCACGTTTCCTGGAGTAACATCGGATGACTGTGCTGTTATTAAAATGAACTAGTGGTGCTACAGTAGAACATACATTCTCGCATTATTTATAATGGCTATGCAATGTTACATAACTACGCGAATCTGTTAATATGTTTCCGTAGGCAAACATTTTCTTTTCACACAGACACTTGCACTTGAGATCATTCGAATCAACAATAGAAAACTTTCCCGACGCTTAAAAAAATTGCGTTCTAACATTATTTCTAATTTATGCAATTTCCAAAAATTTAGAAAGTTCAAAGAAAATGTGACCTGCGCCATTTATTTCAGAGCAAAACAGAGGTCGAGAACAAAAGAGAGATGAAGGAGCACCGAAAGATCAAAACAGAGACGAAAGAGCAAAACAGTGGCAAAAAAACAGAGACGAAAGAGCAAAACAGAGCGAAAGACCAAAAGAAGGCGAAAGAACAAAAGAGAGGCGAAAGAACAAAAGATAGATGAAAGAGAAAAAGCGAGACAAAAGAAAGCAAAGTAAAGGGGGAAAGGGAGGAATGAGAGAGCGAAAGAATGAGAGAGAGAAATTTGAAAGATGAAAAAAAAAAAAAAAAAAAGTGAAAAAAGAATGAGAAAGCGATAGAGATCGGAAGAGCAAAAGAGCGAGAATGCGAGGTAGCAGGAAAATAGAAAGATGCAGGTGGGAAACCCGAGAATAGAAAGGAACGCGAAGAGAGCGCGAATCATAAAAATATCTTAAATTCGAAAGAGGGTGAGAATTAGAAACAGGAAGACTAAAAGAGAATCGCGAAAACAAGAGAAAGAGATAGGGCAAGTGGGTGGAAGATAACGAGAGACTAACAGAGAAAAAAGTAAGAGAATAACGAAGAGTGAAGTAACGAGAAAATTAAACCAGGAGAAAGAGTAGAGAATAACGATAGAGCTGACGGACTTTACGAACAGTTTCATTACCAGAGCCTGACAACGATCCACAAAAGATTGATTATGACTACACAACTGGTTAGATGAAGTAATTTCCTACATACACGATTATTTCCATTTTTAGTTACCAGGGCCTGGCAATAACAGTTTCTCTGCCAAAATATCACAATTTTCCGGCTCACGATTACATAAATGTACTTTCTATTCTTACGAAATAAGGTGAGAAACTAAATGTTAAATATTCCTGAAAGTCAGCGTATGATGTTGATTGCACAAAATTGAGGAAAACCACATTCAAGCATTATTCAATTGATTCATTGATTTTTTCGTGTTTCCGGGCGCGTCAACTGCTTTGGTCATTAGTCCCGTTAGTGAAGGGCATGTTTTTCTCGGGAGATGGCTGTGATCTTCCCCCGTGGATGGCGAGATCCGGCGCCGACCTACCGTTGGCTAGTGGGGTTTCCCTCAACCAGGACTCTCCCACCAGCTGGGCACAGCCCCAGCCGGGACAAGCTCTAAGCTCCGATCGGTCTCCCGGAATATGTGTTAGTGTAGTGCATGTTGTGTGTGTGTGTAAGGGAAAGGATAGGACAAGGAAGCCAAGCACATGACCCCGCCGTGGCCCGTTTGGTAGGTACTGCTCCGGCATTCGCCTGGTGTTGATCGGAGAAACACGGAAAAGTACCGATCAGAGGAGCCGGCCGCTAGAATTCTCCTCCAGACAGCGACTGAATTCGACATAGCTGGAGAGCTAGTGTCGAAAATCCTGCCGCCGTCAGGCCTCGAACCTACATTATTGCAGTTTTTCAAACCCATCAAAAAACCAATTTTGACCCTCTAGAATCGTCGAAAGTGTTCACTGTTCTCTTCCTGCCTAGCCGCTCATGCTCTAAGAGTGCAAGTCGCCCCCTTTCCTTTCTCCCTTCTCCTCCTCCCCCGCCGCTGCCACCGAGGTCGCGACGCATCGAGGGAGGGGCCGCGAGCCGCCTACGCAGAACAAACAAAAATAAACGACGCCGGCGGCGGAAGGGTCTGGCAAAAAGGGGCGGAATCAAGGGAACTGGGGCCGAGTCAACAGTGCTGATAGCCAAGACGCCAGGCAGAGATCAAGAGCCGAGAGTACTGGATTATGCACGGTCCCAGAATTCCAGAGTCGTCGGGAAGCGTTTCCTAATGAAATGGCAAACTGTTCGACGCTCCTGTTAATTAAGTGTACAGATAAATTGTACGTTAATCTTGTTATGAAAAATTGTATTTCAGTTGTTGGATCAAAATAGAATGTAGGCAACTTTATCAATTTTCGGCAGTTGCAGATTTTGGACGCTTGGAACTTTCGATTTCGAAGAACTTCTTTTGTCCAATTTTATACAAAAGTGTAAGTCGATTATAAATAGTGTTTTCAGAGAAGAAATCATTTATACTACTCTGTTGGCGTCTAGGATGTAAAAAAATGCATTTTAAATTGCGTTTTTCTACAGTTATCTGTCCTGTTGTAAAACCGGTTTAATGTATTGTGTGAAGTCTAGGGGTTATATGTTGAGCTCTTTTACATGTTGTGTTCCGAATTAACCTGATTCTTTAATGATGTTTTCTTAAGATGTGTCTTCTGTTTACTCTGAAATTTTTGAATTTTGTTTGAAGACGAGGCCGGGCGGGAGCCGGAATGGATGCAGCGGAAGAAGCGGACAGAGCGGAAGAAGCAGACAGGGCGGAGGAGCGGACAGGGCGAAAGGAGCAGACAGAGCGGAGGAGCGAACAGAGCAAAAGATGCCGGCAGAGTGGAAGAAAAGAACAAGAGCAAAAGAATGCCGGCAGAGTGGAAGAAGGCAGAAGTGGAAGAAGAGCAGAGAGCGGAAGAAGACAGAGGGAAGAAGCCAGGGGAGCAGGGCAGAGCGGAAGGAGCAGGGAAGAGCGGACAGAGCGGAAGAAGCAGACAGAGCGGAAGAAGCAGACAGAGCGGAAGAAGCAGACAGAGCGGAAGAAGCAGACAGAGCGGAAGAAGCGGGCGACCGGCGGAGGAGCGGACAGAGCGAAAGAGCGACAGAGCGGAGGAGCGGACAGAGCAAAAGATGCCGGCAGAGTGGAGGAGTGGACAGAGCAAAAGATGCCGGCAGAGTGGAAGAAAGTGCAGAGCGGAAGAAGCGGGCAGAGCGGAAGAAGCGGGCAGAGCAGGAGCGGCAGAGTAGAGAGCGGAAGAAGGCGGAAGAGCGGAAGAGAGCGAGGCCAGGGGCTGGAAGGAAAGGCGAGAGAGGAAGGAATAGGCGGGGAGAGTGAGAAGGTTGGAGCGGGTTAAGCAAAACTAGCAGCAGGAGCAAGAGGAACTGGAGGAAAAAGAAGGAAAGGAATAGAAGGAACAGGGCGGAATGTAATTTGCACTGAAAAATGTCGCATGCTTCGTTGTTGGTTTTTATAGATTTAATCCTTTTTGACTACTGCGTTCCTGGCTCTATTTTCCTGTCCTTTTTCTCGTTTGCTTTGCCAGTGGTGCGATCTTTTTTGCGAGTTTTTAGAGAGTTCTGATGTGTTGAATTGTAATGTGAAGTGATTATTGTGGTGAGAAATAAATCATGTTTTCTGTGCGATGACGTCTCGTTCCGTGCTCAATATTAAAATGACCGAGCTTCATTTGTAACTACAGACACTATGCTCAACTGTTTGAACTCCATCGCTTTTTGTGGAGTCATGAGAAAATATTTTTATCGCGATTACGCGCAGGAAATGGAATAACCATGAGAAACGTTGGATACCTCTCATGAAGTTTCGTTACCGAAACACTACTGCACAGAAACGAACCCCCCTTTTTCCATTTATTTTCTGTACAGAAAAGAATGAAACTTGTGGTGCTAAAACGGAGAGTACAGTCTCACCCCGTATTTTTACTCAAAATTAGGCGAAAAGTACTCAGATTTTCGAAGAATTGTACATGACCTTATTTTAAAATCTATCTTTAAGGGACAGATTTTATTAAGGGAAAACATCTTTATCTTTAATATTTGAGCTGTAGGAAGACTGACGAAAAAAACTACGAACTTTTACAATTTTCGAAAAATCAGAGTTTGCAACGACCATGAGACACCTACGCCATTCATTTAAACGTCCTTCACACTACCCAACAACAAAATTTAATCAAAAACGATGGAAAATTTGAAAAATGTCCCAGGGACTTCATGTAAAGTACCCCCAGAATTAAAATATGTTACGAATTCATGGGACAACGACATAAGCCGAATCGATTGAGGAATATTAATTTTGGAAAACATCGGCTACACGGTTTAGCCGCTGGCGTTGTTCACAGACTTTTGCCGTAAATCGATTTATCGCAATCAACGACCCACAAAATATGTATTGTGACTACACCACGTGTTAGAGAATTATTTAAGTTTATCAACTGGATTGATCCACTTTTTCGTTTCCAGGGCCCGGCAATAGGAGTTTTTCTGCCGAAAATTCGCCATTTCTGCGCGCAGCATTACATAATTGTTTCTCTACTCCGTAGCGAGGAAGTAAAATCGGGATCAACCTATCTCCCTAATGGTGGCTATCAAGGTTTGAAGATACTTATAACAGTAACGTTAGCTAGTCACTCGGCAAGTGTGTGGACCTTCAGGGCTAGCTTCGTCAAAAAAACATGGAAAGGGCCCAGCAACAGTAAACTCACTTTTATGGTAACACATTTCTGTGTACAGAGTTTAAGCATAAGAACGTCATGCATACCGAGTAGTGACGGGATCCGGTTGAATGACGCCAACGTTTGGTGGAACCGGTAGTATGACTGCTTTTCAGACCAACCCAATGACGCGTTGGAATCGTTCGACAATTGTGCGGTATCTGCAGGGACCGAATGGTGGAACGCAACTCTCGAGGCAGCTCTTTCGAAATATTCAGTCTATGTATATTCGTAAATAATGTAATTAGCATTTCATAAATCATAGAATTTTCAGTACACACTCGAAAGAAAAGAACATAATATCTCGTAATGAATATTAAATCTATCAATGATATTATATTTTATGTCCAACAACCAATTAATCCCAAGTTCTCTATCCACATGGATGTACAAATAAAAATGCATGGAAAATCTATAATAAAAAATAGAATATTAATAAAATGCATTGTTATTTTTATATAAGTGCAGTTATTTGCGATTTATAAGTTTCCGATTCACATTAAATAATAAAGTCGTGGTTTACAGATGAATTCTTCAATATATAACTCCAGAAAATTGCGTGAGTGATTCTACGCAGAAGCCTGGGGTTCCCTCTTTCAAAGTCGATTCACCACTTATACTAGCGCCACCACGGAGCAGACGTACCATCGAAGAACTACATGGAAGTACGACTGAATCACTCGTTGCAGCCGTACCAACCATCAATTGAAAACGGAAAAAGTCGATGGCAACAAAAAGGGACTCCCAAAGACAGTTTTTTTTTTCAAACGCGAAGAACTGACACTATTACGGTGGAAAAACACTCCAAAGTATAAAAGAAGTACTATTGAGTAATATAATCTTCATTGAAATCAATAGTTTAAAATTTTTAAAAATTCATTTTATTAATTTTACATTTGTTAATGTTTTAGATAATCTGTTGATTGTATCACTTAAGAGGGAAAGTTACCCAAAACTAGTTTGGTAAAATATTGAAATAAACTGAATATATTGATGATCTATTCCAATGTAATCCGTTCCGAATTTGTATAAATGAGCGCCAGGAAAAGATTACGCTAATACTATTATACACGTCAACCTTCAACTCTAATTATAATAAATTAGTTTCCGGCTACCTGGGTCGATGGGTTTCATAGAAATAATCACTATTGTATGCTAATAGATGATTATCCGATCTGCCATCTATACAGAGTGGTCGAGGAACCTAAAAAGCAAATATATTTCTAGCTTGCTACTTCGTTGCTAGAATTGGCTCACTGAGAATCATGTATTCATTTCACAAAACATGGAAATTTATTAAACAATTTTGGTATTTTATAATTTTACCCAATATGAAAAAAAACCTTGGTCATGACCGGTTCCAACCTTATAATGTCGTATTCGTCTTCCCGCGCTTTTGGACCATCTTTATTCATCTCCGACGTCGCCGTCCTCAGGTCCAGATACCATCTTCTCTCTTCTTTTCTCGGAAGCAGACTTCAATCACCGTTCATCAGATCAATAAACTATCTTCTGCTAGCATTCCAGTCCAATTACTAATAACTTCGCCTACGCCCTCAATGTCCTTCTAACTCGTTCACTTGAAATATTTTAAGTTTTACTGTCATACTTAGTATTCAAATGCGATGTTCTATCAATATCTATTCCGTAGTAGATGCTTACAAGTCCCCAAAAAACTCCTAACATTAATTGGAGCACGATCCGTTCAAGACCACGGCATCAGTCAGAATGAATGCCTCTCGTATTCTTTCAGCCCTGTAAAGCTCGGTCCATTTTTTTGATTGTTTATTTGCAGATAACACTTGATGTACTTTCGTACCTAGCCAATCCCTAAATTTCTTGCAAAACGAACTAGCCGTCTTCACGACTGTCACTGCTTTTTTGGCCAATCCCTGACTTCTATACAAAATGAACTAGCCGTCTCCGCGATGGTCACTGCATGAAGATGTTGACCTTGACGACGGCTCGCTTACCGTTGCTATGCTAGCATATTCACATATATTTATCCCCTATAATTTACGCCATTTATAATAAATATTGTACCATATTCAGTCACTTATTGGTAAGTCACAGTATATTAGTATATAACGTGTTAAATACACTATTTTCGTATTCATTGTGGTGTGATTACCTCCATCATATGCCTATAAAATAAAATAAATGCTTTATTATGACGACACACAAACATTGACATACTAGCGCTGTTAATTGTGTACGAGGGGGTGAAATACAAAACTAATCATTGATCCAGCGATTCCAACGTTTGAAAAGGCGGGAAAGAACATCCAATCACTCCTTCGTATCACTAATTAGACTGTTGCCTGAAAATACAAGGATTGTGACCACAATCTGAGAACTATTCCTATCGAGTTTCATTTCTGAACTGTAGATAACTTCTTTCCTACAATAAATGGGACAGCGTAGTAAGCCGAATAATGTAAAGAGGGGGCTTGTCAGGACGGCTGACTTCTGAACCCTGAGTTTCCTGCCCGACCTGTGATTTTCAAATTTACGGATATTCGAAATGTCCGAAAATCTTGTCATGTAAGATTTTCCCCCACACCGCACTTTCCCATGCCGCGCTGTCCTGCCCCCGTTGCCCAATCACTTCACTTTCCCCACACCGCGTTTTTCCCACGCGGCGCTTGCCCTGCAACGCATTGACCACTCACTCCACTTTCCCCACAACCTGCATTTCTCACATCGCATTTTCTCACATCGCATTTTCTCACACCGCATTTTCTCACACCGCATTTTCTACACCGCATTTTCTACACCGCATTTTCCAACCCACTTTCCCAACTTACCCTCCCCCGCTATCTCTACCCAACCTCACCCTTCTTCGAATCACCAACACGTCCTCGCACCATCGACAGTTCCCACGCCCCCGAAGTTCCCCACTTCACCTTATCCTTTCCATACGTGGTCCAACCTTTGCATACACTAAACTCTTGCTTCCCTATCACTCCACTCCCCACGCAGTTTCGAAAGGACTTTCGCTCCACCCCCACCTCGGTGCGCTCCATTCCGGCTGCTGTCGGGTCCTCACAGTCAGTCAAGCTTTTTTCGCGTCACAAGAGAATTGTGTTACCTCACCTCCCACAAGTACAAGCAACTGCAAACAACAAACAGTCTTCACGAAAAACAAAGTACCAATACGAATTCTTAAATATCCTTCATTGATTTTTTGTGTTACCGGGCGCAACAACTTTCATGATCATTAATCCCATTAGCACACTGAATGTTTTATAACTGAAGGTGCCAGGTTCTTGTCCCGCTATATGGTGAGATCCAGCGCTGACCTACTCATCGGCTTGCGATGTATTCCCCATTCAGGTATCTTCCCCAACGAGGCACCGTCGGAGCTGGGTCAAGTTCTAAGCTCCCGACTGAATGGTAGTATAGTGCGTGTTAAGCGTGAGTAAGTAAGGGGAAGGATAGGGCAAGGAAAAGGAAGAAAAGATCGCGCACGGTACGTGGCGCGTTTGTTAGGGTAACACTTCGGCATTCACCCGCTGTTGTTCGGAGAAACCCCATAAAACCACATATCAGAGCAGCCGGCCGCTATAATTCCCCTCCAGACACCAGCTGCATTCGATCTAGCTATTAAGCTAGTATTCGATCTAGCTATTAAGCTAGTATCGAAATCCTGCCTTCGTCGGGACTCGAAACTTATGACCTCCTGATCAGAGAATCTGCAGTGACATCAGGTATGTCCTGAGCCACCTCAGTTGGTGAATATTCCTAAAATTTGTAACTACTTTCATCCTCAAAAAAAAAGAACAATAAAGGAAGAGGAAGCAAGAAAATGTACACTCGTTATTAAATTTTAGCAATAGAGAAGAACACAAAAGGCAGTGTCGTACGTTTCGACAATAATACAGATTTGTTACACATTACTGTTTTTTGCCATATTTCCTGCTTAGTTCTCGAAAAGCTGAAAAATTCATCTCGTCGCACTGTAATTTCCTTCCCTTGTAAGGTTTCCAGGGATAAAAATGCCGCAATTTTCGTGGAAATGCTCAATACTTTGTCATCTTTTTCAACACCGTTTGTGACGTTTTTTCCTTTCTTGGCAACCACGTTCCATTCTTTTTTGCAGAGCATTGTACTCTTTGTTTGGTTTCAAAATTGCAAACTTCATTCATATCCAGTAACACTCGTTGCCTTTTATCTAATAAAAAAGGCATACATCTACAGCAAGAATTTCATCTCACTTTCATGATCATTGAAATACCCATTTAACACGAAAGGTAAGAGGCGTCAGTCTTTAGTTCATTTAAACCGTTCATTTAAACCAAATTAAAATTAAAATTTCAAAACCATTTTCAAAATAAAATAACCACAATTTAATTTCACTTCACTCTCTTACGACTCTCGTATAATACATTTGTAATTAATATATTTTACGCAACCCAAATAACGTTGAAAACTAGGTCGATTGCTTAGTCTGATTATTCGGAATTGACGTTATCTTAAAATTCTCCTATGTACTGTTAAAGAAAAATAACAAGTGAGCGTAAACAAATAGAACTGGGAAGGAAAGAGGTACGTAGTAGAAATGATGTATCGCTATGACCCAGTGTCCTAATGAAAAGGATAAACGTATCTCTCTCAAGAACCCTAAACAACTTCCTCGAGACATTATCGGTACCTAATCGACAAGTCTATTCATAGTCCTATTATATTCTCCACGTGGCATTCCTATCTCAAGAGTGGGAGTTGTATGTCAATATGTAGATTGTAGAAATAGTACGTAGGGTACGATAGGAAAACCATATGAATATAACTATAACTCATCTCACTTTGAACTGATGTATAAACTGAAACGGTGTTCTCTAAAATCTGCTTCCTCTTCTTATTGAGAACAGAAATGTAACTTATGCATGCTTTAAAAGAGGTATGTATACATTTGCGAGTAAAATAAATTTTCTGAGAATAAAAAACTATGGCGCAACCGCGTTAATTCCGTATCATTTCAATCGCTACGTAACATGATATTACAGCTAGCAGCATACAAATAGAAGAGCCAACTTTTGAAATCTCTTTTCAACAAATGAAAACCTTCACGAATCTAAGAAACAAAAATCTTCAACCCTTGAAAATTCAAAAGTTTTGATTAAAATGAAACTTTTGCTATTGAATTTGACTGACATTTGAGCTTCAGCGCTAAGGTTACCGGAACCTGCTTGCGATATAGCAAATACATGGCGGCAGTTTACGCATATTGCTAGCAGCTACGATGCTTCCTATATCAGTGGTTCCAACACCGATTTCATAGGATGGAAAATTGTCGACTGTATATGCGCGCAAACAACCCATATTTTGAAAAACAATTGGACACGACGTCATTATTCAAATATAATTTTGAAAACTGGATTTCATTAAGAAAAAATATCAAGATTCAATAATGCGGTTGTCGGAGAGGGCCGAAATACTGTAACTTACTAAAATTCCGTGTTTGTGTCCGTCCGTCCATGTGGATGGACATTATAGACTGTCATTCAAACATACAGAAAGAGAGAAGCAGGGAGACAAATAGATTGACGATTAGGGTAAGGTAGATTAAGGTAAGGCAGATAAAGAAACAACCAAATATAGAGACAAGAAAAAATAGAAAAATAGATAGTCAGGCAGAGACAGATTTTAAACTGCGAATTTAAACTTTTTGTTTGTTGCCTAAAGTAAAAAAATGATTTTATTTAATGTTGATGTACTGAATTCTAATTTTCAATCCGTTTATTTTTATCACGTAAGGTTTTATTGCGATATCAATTACATATATTGTACAATTACGCGAATTTCATCACGAATGTTTTCATAATCTTTTTTTTACATATATATTTTACAACAATATTTAATATACACAACTTCTGAAATTAAGAGTATGGTTGTTAATAAATGTCACTAGAGTGTTTTTGCTCTATTTAGCATCGATTCCTTTACTATAGGAAAGTTTCACACGCATTTTATTCCCTTACTTCTTAATTGAGAAAGCTTCCTTTTTCTTTGAGGTTTGTTTTCAGGTATTTCACGCTTTAACACCTAACAATAGTCTGGAAGCATATTGATACTCCAGCGTCCCTAGTAGTACCTCCTTTCGAACTCCAGCACATCGTTGTGAAATCGTTCACCATGCTTTTCACTCAAAAATCCTAAATTTTTAGATCAATAATGTAAATGATAAAACCGGAAATTAATTTTCATACTCATGTTACAATCAAGTTCTTAGTATGCTTCAAGCATGTTCACCACAATGTTTCGGTCATTGGGATCCTTGTTACCTAGAAACTTTCAAACAACTTTACCGAAATATAACATGCTGCTTTCTCCTTTTCATCCATAGTATTTTAAATGTTGCATCTGACATCAATTTTGTAGGTCAGAACTATTAAATATACCTGATTTAAATTATATTATTATATAATGATATAATTAAAATACTTTTAGTTTTGCTTCAGATAATATTGGAAATTTCTCTTATAGTTACTTAAAAACAGTCTCCTTCCTTTTTTAAAGCTTTTACGAATTGTTTCATTACGTCAAGATTTATGTAAAGAGGTGGCAGCAAAACTTCAGAAGGATTCACAAGACTTTGGACTGACTTCCAAACTTTCTTGAGGTTTCCAGTCTTTCTTAGTTCAGTGGTCAACTTGTGCCCCGCTTTCACACAGGCAAAGAAAGCATAGACATTTGGTAAAATCAGATTGTTGACCCAGAATAGCGACAAACTTGCGAGTTGTGTTCACTGTAGTTTACTCACAATAACATCAGTTGCAAATTTGCGTGTGATTATTTGAGGATCACTGAATAGGCAATAGGCACTGAACCAGAAACATTTCCATTATCAAGGAGAACATCTTTTAAACTTCGCTTGGAAGAATCAATGAACAGTCTCCACTCACTTGGATCATAGTTTAGAAGTCCAAGTATTAGATAAATCCTTTCACATTATTGCAATATACAAGATAGTCATCTTCGGAGAAAAAGGATTTAAATTCTATTGTACTCCACAATACAGGTTGAAATTGGTTTCTTTTCCAGATAACATATACTAATGTAATTTGAGGGAAACTACGACTACTAATTTAAGTTTTCATAAAGAGAAGATAATGTATCAGTCACCAAGGATTGCCTATCTACATAGAATAATGGCAAGTGTGCACATAATTTTACTCTGACTTCCAAAGGCGCTTGCACCCCGTATCAGATGAAAATCATCTGATATCTGCCCAACAGATGAGATCATCTGATATCTGCCCATCAGATGAGAATCATCTGATGCCTTCGATGTTTACTATAAACACAAAAGCATTTTAAATATATTTGGATTTCAAATCCTTACATTTTAAAACTACACATGGTAAAGTATTACAGTTCGTATAATTACTCTTTGGGCATAAAAAAATTACGCTGTAAGAAAAATAAAATAAAATTTCAAAAACTTGAATGGTACATGAAAGAAACTTTCTGGCATTAAATTTGATTTGAGGATGCTAAAAATGGTCCAAAAACATTAAAAACTTCGGAGGCAGCAATTTCAAAGCATATCAGTGTAATCAGAGACAGTCAAATAGATCGACAAATAGATAAGCATACATACAGATAATGGAAAAATATTTGAACAATACATGCGTACAAGAAAGTGAAAATTCTGGCGGTATGTTAAAATTATTGAAGTTAAAGTGGCACGAAGAGTAACGTATTGGAGAGAATCCGTAGAAATCTATCATCATCATCTTTTCATCATTTACAAGTTTTCTTTTGTTTCAACAAACTGAAAAATTGCAGTTGCCTTGAACATATTGCTCAAGAAGCTTGGCAGGAGCAACATTCACACCCGAGTGCCCAGTTCGCGATCCTTTCCTCTCCGAGGGCGTCTCCTCGCGTCAGTTTTAATTCGCGCCGCGCCGCCGCAGCCCCGCGAGATTGCCGCCATAAATTGGAGGCGACTGCGGCATCGGCGAGGGAGCGATGAGGCGAAGATACTGCGGCGTCTGTGTGCAGAATGGTAGCTCACAACTAGACCCCAGAATTCGATTTCGGGGGCGAGCTATTGTGGGGGAAGAGAAGAGAGTGACAACAGAGCAGAAGGTCTAGATTCAACGCGTGGAGAGGGAGAAATATAGAAATCGACAGAGGAAGCGATAAATGAAAAAGGATGAAAGAGAGAAAATGAGATAAAAAAAAAAAGGAAAAGAGGGAGAAAAAGGAATTTTAAGTTTTTGCAAGAAAGAGGATGAAACGAAAGGAGGAAAATGAAATTGCTAACTGGTAGAGCTAATTAATAAATGATACAGTTTATTTTACAAAATATAACATCTCAGAGAGTTTACGTCATCATTTTGTTATTTATACAAATTTCTAAATTATTATACACATATAACCATAGTGAGAAACTATCAAGTACTTGCTTTCCCTTCAAAATCTCTCACTACAAGTGAATTGATTTTACGATTTTTCACTGCCTGTCTGTTTGACTGTCCGGGGCAATCTCAGGAATTACTGTAGAGATATTGATGCTGATTTCATTGAAAGATAGTGTTTTTTGTTGGTCATAACTTGGATTACTGTTTAAAAATTATTATTTTATATTTTATAAATATATTATTGGTTTATTTTTTTTATAAAAATTAACAGATCTATTCCGATCTTAATTAAATGTTGAATACGTGACTTTCAAAACAAGAGAAAGATTACGGTCTGCAGATGATTTCGTATAAAGTTATTCTTATCCCCCATTCCTACCCATTAGAGCAAAGTTTAACTGTGCACTCTTTCTACTAACAAATCTGAAAATAGTCAATGTTCCTTAAAACCTATCAAATGTCCTATTAAATTTTGTATTTATACCTTTTAAATGTTTTACATGAATGTTAAAATTCAATAAAACTCAAAATGTGGAAGAATTGCTCCCCAAGTTACGTCTGTCATCCTCTGTATGAACCGTTTCTGCCGGCACTCATTTTTTATCACTGAAACTAATAAATTCGATAACATTTCGTCATAATAAATACAAATTTGAGTATTTTTCACACGCTAAGAGCATCCTTTCGCGTAACTATTACATGCATCTGAAAATAAATAATTAGCTCATTTCAAATATATCGGATTGAAAGAATTTTAGTTTTGTCTCCCCAAAAACTCCCTAGTTACGCCCGTGAATGAAAACGAGACAATCAGAATCACGTGAAAGGGAGTACAAGAAACAAACAAGTTGAAGCGGAAATGAATTGGGGCTAGGCGACAGCAAAGTAGCGTGCAATGGTGGAGACTTGAGAGAAAAGCATGGGGCTAAGGCAAGAGCCGCAGCAAGTCGAATAAGTGGCTCGAGTGACGTTTACTGTCGACGACAAGAATAACCCCCAAGCACTTTCTACAGACTCCCAAGTATACTGCGACTCCATAATCTCGGGAGACCGAGACTGTAAATTAACGCTGCAAGTCTACTGAAGGAGGAGTGTTTCCTATTTCTGAGCCACTGCCTCGTAACAGAGTAATGAGACTGTTCCACAAGTCAAAACGTAAACAAGGAAGAATGAAGCAATACATGATTGAAATGTATTTGTGTCTAACTTGCAAAATACCCGGCGTTCCCCGGACTTTCTTCATATCCAATTTTTGTAGGCTACTTTTCAACAACTTGATCGTATATTGACCACTGTGATTACTTTAACTGTAAAGGGAACTGTAGGAAGAATAAGTAAACACACACGAACACACAAACGACCAAACCTGTGGCGGGATTCGAATCCGCGACCCTTCGAACCGAGGTAGCTACGGCCCCTAAGCCTTAGCGACTTCAACTATCCAGGCCAGCTAACCTTTGTAAAAGAGGAAAAAGATCAATTTTATGTAAACTATGGTATTTAAGATTATTGTTTCTAATGCAATTGGTTCAAATTTTAATAAAATTCTATAATTTTCATTCATTTTTCAATTCAATTTTCATTCATAGTACACTGCTTTTAGATTAAATTCATCTTACTGGAGTCTAGTGATTCTATTAAACACAATTTCCGCCGCACTGCTACTGTTCTCTGGCGGAATATGTTAGGAACCAATCTATTCTTAACAACAGACAATAATAATGATCGTGGTGCTTCTACCAACATATTATTTAAATTATTCATTTTCCGCATTTGTAGTAATTAATATTGACCGAACTTTCAAGGACTTTACGACAATCCTGAAACATAGCCTATACAAATTTCATATATAATCATACACTACTGTTTTTGGTATCAATGTCTGTTACACGACGGTGAATTCACTTATATTAGTACAGAAAATGTATGAAAAGGGAGGAACGAGAGCAGACCTGGGGAATCACATAGGGCCGGTTCTTTAAGTTGTGCGGCCCACCTGATGATTTTATCTTCTTTAATACTAATTTCCAATGCGTGGAGAAATAGAAAGATAACTATGCAGCCTCTGGTCTTGTAAGAAGTGTCTTTGAATTCCTCTGAGACCCAACAAAACGGGAGGAATTATAAAAATAATGAAATAGTATCTATTTGGAATGGATAATGCTCAATTTTATTGATTTATTTTGCCCGCTCTCATACTGTACGTATCAACTGAATTCTCAAACTCCGCACGTCACGGCTTATTCCATAGCTGACATCATGCATATCATGGCACAAAGGAAGTGGCCTCCCGCCATTAATTATTTGCTTGTTGTGTGTCACTTATATGTAAAAAAATGTACTTATTTTTATCCTCTTTTCCATAGTTATCTACATCAGTTTATATTTGTAAATTTACATTGATTCAACAACTTTTTTTTCTTTTATCGAAACATTAACAAACGATACATTAATGTATTTTTCTTTTTATCGTCTACCCATTTCCAGTGGGAAAATGTAGTTGCACATGCAAACAAAAAATGATTAAATTTTTCAAAAATTAAAAAACATTACAAACAATATATTTACGGCATTTTATGTGCTTTATGACGTATGTGCCCTATTCCATATTGTTGAGCGAAAACTGCATTTCGACATCGTAAACCATTTATAAGTTATGAGCATAACCCTGGGTTGGGGGACATCCGATGCAACAGTGGTTTTACGTCACACGATGTCAGCATTGGAGTAAGAAGTAACACATTGTGTAAGAGAAGTCAGTACGAGCACTATCTGACTTAGGTGGAATAACACAATACAGTTTGCAGTTTTCACTCAAAACTGTTTCATTGTTTTTAGATTTTTCTCTAGGTCCTAGACATCCATCGAAAACAGTCATCTCTCATATGGTCGGAGTCCGCACAGCTCTGGAAATCATATCTTCCCGCTTTGAAAATTAGTAATTTATATAAACTTTCAATCAATATAATGTAATTAGTCCTATTTTTATTCTGTGAAAACTTCCTACTTTATAAGAGTTTTTCACGAACAAAAAGTTCTATTAACAAAGTGAAAGATTACTCGAATTCCAAACTTTCACAATGTTCTTAGCTTTCTAAAAAGTTGCTTTTTAACATGATGTTCGACGGCTAGAAACGCATGGCATCGATAAATAGTATTACAGGCCTCTGAACCAATATATTCGTTATATTGACGTTTCGCTCTATTCGTATAATTAGAAATTCAGCGAAAATTCCAAATTCTTTCTCGCTGTTATGCACAGTCTCCTTGTGATTCTGTAGAACTTTCCGTGTCCACATGATCTCCATTTCAGATATTGTACATTACATCAAACTTGGATTATCACAGTTCAACTTGGATAGTCTCTAGTGAGCAAATATACACAAGCTGTAATTCTGGTGTTATTCCAATTGACTATTTCAATATCACCCGTAGATTATCCTTCTCTGCTTCCTCTCCCCAGTCTCCCAATCCAATTGGCTTCACTTGCTGATGGTATATCATCGCTGTAACCGCCAGCAGATCCAGACAGTCTCTTGCCTATCTCAGCCACATTCTCTGGTATTGCTGCTCCCCTGCCCACCTCGTCTCTCCCACCTCGTCTCTCCCACCTCGTCTCTCCCACCTCGTCTCTCCCACCTCGTCTCTCCCACCTCGTCTCTCTCACTTCGACTTCTTCAGCAGTATCCTAAACCACCTAACCAAGCCCCCTTTTTCATCTCCTTCACAATTTTATTTCATCTCGATCTCCGTCCTCAACCCTAAATCAACCTCACAAATACTTACATCACCCCACATTTTCCAACACATTCACCATTTCCACCGTAATATCACTCCAACCTCCAACGCCAAGCTTCTCGTTTTCACTTGGCTTACCCTAGCAGTCGATACACTTCGCCCTCTATTGTGCCCTTCCCCCTACCAGGCAGTGCCGCGCCATCGTTCTCCGTCTCGCGACTTTACTCGACCCCTCATCGCCACACTATTGCCGCACGCGCCCCCAGCCCCCGCCCACGCCTCCCAGACCGCCCACTTCCATTCGCGCCCAACTCAGAGTCAACACAGCAAAGGCGCCGCGCTCAGCGCTGGCTTCCACGAGCAATTGTGGCTCTCTCTCCCGGAGGAGACAGGGTTGGGGGCTCGAGTGGCGTGAGATTGGCAAGGGGCGGGAGGGGGGCCTGGGAGGGGTTGGGAGGGGGCGCGGCGGGGCGGCGGGGGTGGCGGGGGGCGGGGCCGGCGGGGCGCGGGGCGGCGGGGCGGCGGGGCGGCGCGGCGCGGCGGGGCGCCGGGGCGACGGGGCCGTGGGGGCGCGGCGGGCGGCGGGGCGGCGGGGCGGCGGGGCGCGGGGGCGCGGCAGGGGGGCGGCGGCGGGGGCGCGGGGCGGCGGGGCGGCGGGGCGGCGGGGCGGCGGGGCGGCGGGCGGCGGCGCGGGGCGGCCAGGGGGCGGCGCGGGGCGGCGGGCGGCGGGGCGGCAATAGATCGGTGATGGGAGGCGGGGCGATGGTAGAAGCGACAGTGCTGGAACGGCGGAGGTGAATTTGGCAGTGGTGCCTGTGGTGGCAGCGACGCGGCTGAGTGTACGCGACAGCGGCATGGGTCATGGCGGAGGCGGCAGCGAAGGCTGCGGGGCGGCGTGACCCTGGGGCGCTGGGGACGTCCGTCGAGGTGGCGCTGATCACTAGCGTCTCACTTTCATTCGACGAACTTGCTTTCATTGAGTGGTTAACAGAAGAAGGCACATACCCGATAATACTGTTTTAAACATATCTCTTTCGAAGTCTTGGATGGATTCATGCCAACCACAACGTACAATTTAATAATATGTTCATTATTGTGGGATGGATCTCTGGATCTTATTTTCACAAATCCCTCAGTTGAGATTCCTACATTCTTGCATGAAGGAGAAAGTTGAAAACATGATAGCTCCCTAGAAGGTTGCAGGAGGATTGTTGTATCTCTTAGAGAGAGAGAGAGAGAGAGAGAGAGAGAGAGAGAGAGAGAGACAGACAGACAGACAGACAGACAGACAGACAGACAGACAGACAGACAGACAGACAGACAGACAGACAGACAGACAGACAGACAGACAGACAGAGCGAGCGAGAGAGAAAACGCAATACTTCCCTAAGGATGTAACTGGTCTCTTAATAGACGAAATATTAATACGATTACAGATTAGAACATGTTACGTCATAAGACGACATACCAAAAACGTGATGCGATTCAAATTCCTTTTTTATGTTTTCTTCCATTTATGTTTTCATTTATGTATTCACGACTGCGAGTCTCATTCCACTTGAACATGGTCAATCACAATTTTTTCTATTATTTTGTTTTAACAGAAACAATTACCATTGGGACCTCTTCAATAATTCTTTAATAAATTCATAAAACGTAGTTTCAGTAATTAATTTTTTGGAAAAATATTTTAACATAATATTGATAATATATTTTTTAGAAGTTCTGATTAGTTTCTATTAAATATTAATATTCCACTAAGTATGTGAATCAAAATTCTCCAAATTTTGCTGCTTTCGACTTTTTTTAGACGTATTCACAAACTTGAATGAAAAAGGAATATAAAGTTAAAATTTCAATTTATATAGTTTTGAAAAAGATTTCATACATCGCCATAGATTATTGTTACGACATTCGTTGATATGAAGTACTAGTATTCCAAGTTCCATTCACTTCCATGAGCTCCCTGTTTATACCAGACACCCAAACTGCTATGACGCTCCCTTGACCTGGAATCCCCTGATAGCAACTCTAGGATTACGAAAGTTCTGACAGAATATCAACTGCGAAGTTTGCTTAATAATGGCCACTAGGGAGGCAGAGGGTCAGTGGCTGGCATGGTCTATGCCAGGGCTCCTTAAACTACGGTTTGCGACCCCCCCCCTCCGAGGTTGTAACGAAGCAGTTGAGAGGGTGTAGGGTGTATTGAACGTTTTTTGATTATAAGAATACCGCAAATCTGCCAACTATAATGTGTATTCACTAATGTTAGGACTACACAATGCTATTACATTGTAGCTTTTATACGACATTTAACTCTTTATGAAATTGATACAAAATTGTTTGTATGTATTTTTTCATGTTTGACAAGTTGGCAACTCTATTGTAGCCTAACACATGCTCTGAGAGGCGGATGCACAACACGTGCAAATTGTCTATCTCAGTTAAATGCAATATACTTTATGGGGATGGAACTATATAGACAATAAGGTCATGTAGAATATATGATTACAGGGAAAAAATTATATTGTTAACAAAATAATAGTAATTTTAACTCTAATGAAATGGTTCATAATAGATATTTCAGTATGTAAATGTTTTATATGCTCTGTGGCCCTGATGAAGGTCCAATATATGACCCAAACGTCAGCAATGTAAATTGTTTGTTTTCTGAAGTGTGACCCAAACTCAAGAACCATTAGACATATAATTACAACGGATCAAGTTTCATTGAAATTTTATTCTAGTGTACTGTCATGTTAAGTAATATATTTGAAGTTTTACAGTACGTTAGTTTTATGTATATATTTGTGTCGCATATTATTATTGCACCTGTGGCCTCCAACAGCAAAAATGCTGCTGTGGAGTGCGAGAAAAATGGAGTGCTGGAGCAGCAAAAATGCTGCTTGCGAGTAGGTGGAAATCAGCATTATTGCTGCTGCAGGACCCTAGAATATGCTTGCATGGCATCATTGAAATCAATAAAATATTTTATGGAACTTACTGGAAAGGGAGAAAGATACTGAAGACATTCAACCCAATACACTTTATAGACAAATGCCGCTATACAGATAGACCACAGGAGCTCCATTGGCCAAAGGAGTTCATTTCGAAGAGAGTGAGATATCAACAGGTGGTTTGCGCCCTGTTGTTGCGGATAATGAGTGAAATTACATATTTTATTTCTGTTTTAAAATATTTTTTTTAATTTTGGAGATATTCATATAAATGTAATTTTTGAAAGTAAGTATTTGCCGAACGGGAAATACCGAGATGGCTAAGAGCATGTATTAACTCAGCGCTGTGGTCGGAAGAGTAGCTGGTTCGAGAATGGTACCTTCGGCATGGTTGTTTGTCCCTTATCTTTCGTGTATCTGTTGTCACGGAGGGCCTCGCGTTCTGCTGAGCCCAGATCAGAGGAGCCCGCAAATGTGTTGGTGTCTAGTGTGTGGTCGAATATGCCTCACATCGGGACGTAAATGGAAAACCGGCTGTTGGCTGGATGAAAGCCCTAGAAAAAATGTAAGTACACATGTTTCACAATCATTCTATCGTTCTCGCGAAGAGACAAATACAATGATTTGTTTTAATTTTTGGGTAGAAACTGTAGAAGAAATGCATTCCAATTGTGTACGTAGAGAAAATGAAAATATTTTATTATGTTAATTCCAACTTTCCAGTCAAAGTCAAAACACTTTCATAGATTTTGTGTTTTTTTTTTCAGTGTTCTTGGGTATCTAACAAAACCACTCACACCTCTCAGGTGGTCCGAGCTGCTTAGTTTTTTCGTCAATGCATGTGCAAATTCGAAATTAGTAATATATGTAGATTGTGGATATGGATATACTTGTCTAAGAAAGCACTATTTTGTGTTGTATTTATTCTGTTTATACTAATGTCAATTATTATAAAAGCACTACCTATATGTATGCAATATCAGCATGTTCCTAACGATAATCTTCGAACATTGGTGCCATTTTCTTTCATCGCCATATTTCTGGGAAGAGGTTTCGATGCAGCCCAAGGATGGTGAGAAATTCCCCAGTGGGTATCTACAGAAAGTAGAGGAAACTTGCACGGCGAGCAATGACCTGCAAAAGCGTGTATAACCCGGATGCTTTTCTTAGAGCGGGACGTCGAAATGCGTTCACGGCTCCATCGCGTCCGTTCGGCGACCTCTGTGCGGATAAGTACTGGAAAGCCCCGGCGTCGAACAGGGGCGACACACAAAGCAGCCTCTCCCTCTCCCTCTTTCCCTCGTTTTCCACATCTTTCCCTCTTCCGCGCGCCATCTCTTTCTCTCTTACACTCACACGATCCAAATATGTCTCACTTGATCCAGATATCTCTTCACATAACTAGCTGCTCCCTTGTCTCGTACGCTCTATTTGCTTCTCTCATACGTCGTCTTATGCTCTATCGTTTTCCATCTCTCATGCACTCTTTCTTACGCTATGTGACTCTCGTTCTCATCTCCGCCTCTCGCCTAATATCACTAATTATAAATTGCTACAGCTAACTTGTGGAAGTGGATATGCAATAGCGTTGTTATAATTAATTGGAATGACATTAACTGGAGAAAAGAATAATTGGAAGAAAATGAAATGAAAATCGAACAAATAAACGGAGAAAAATGTTTGAAAACATCACGATAAATAATTATTTTAATTACCAAGTAGTGATTCGTAGCCTTTTGTATTTAAGTAATAGAAGTTGTTGTTATTAGGTAAATTTCTTGTTACCTGAAATCAAACTATCGAATTTCTAAATGACAAAAGGCAAACACGCATCCTCTTTAAAATTATTGAACTCACCAATTTTGTATAAGCTTTTTCCACGTTAGCTCGCCAGAACGAGAAATGAAGGAGTCTGGGAGTAAATGTTGCGCTAGCTCCAGGTGATAATTCAGTCACTTTCTGGAGGAGAATCCTAGTGGCCGGCTGCTTTGATCGGTAGTTTTCCGAGGTTTCTCCGATCAAAACCAGCCGAATGCCGGGGCAGTACCTTAACAAACGGACCAGGGACCGCGCGCGATCTTTCCTACCTCTTCTTTGTCCTATCCTCTCCCCTTACACACACTTACACTAACATGCACTACATTTACACACATGCCGGGAGATCGGTTGGTAGCTTCGAGCTTGTAGCGACTGGAGCTGTTTTCCGCTGGTGGGAGGTACCTGGTTGAGGGAAACCCCGCTAGTCGACGGTAGGTCGGTGCCGGATCTCACCATCCAGCGGGGGATGATGAGATCCCGAAAAAATCATCTTTCTACGTCATGACGATAAGGCAGGCTGATTGTATGCGAGGGTTCCTTGGTCTGTGTGTAGGGGTGTATGTTTGTAGTGTGTATTTGTGTAATATGTAAGTTTATTTATCTATATGTTAGTACTATCTATATGTATTTTCATTTGTAGTATAGGAATGTAAATGCCACTGCATGTCAAGGTAATGACAAAGTTTTTTTTTAATATTGATTTTTATATTCATTATTCTTTTATTTGTAATTGTAACTGGAATTTCATGTTTCTGCATTCAGCCACCGGGCAACATCTGCCCAATTGTAGAATAAAGCTTCAATCTATAACGCTCACTCCCAGGCCCACTGGCATCTAAAGAAAGTTATGCTATTCCTCTTTATTCATTCGCTGGTTCACATCTTTGTTCAATACAAACTGCAACTCGCCACTAAGTTCCATTGGGTCAAAGTCTATGTGTATCTTTTAATAGACAAATAGTCTATCTTCAGATTTGTCCAAAGAAACGCTCCTTCTATATGATCATAACACTCACTTCATTGTAATTCACTACTATAATGTAGAAATCTGAACTACTAGCATTTGAGAAGTATCCCTTTGAAGATACTCGTATTAGTTACATTTTTCAAACTATTCCTATCTTGATTATGAAGGTGAATGTCTCTTGAGTTATTTACAAAAAATATAGGAAACTATTCTAGATATGCACGACACAGGAAAAATTACACTAACGGAAATAATTTTAAATTTTTTAAAAGGGCTTGCAATGTTCATTCAATGACTTTTCCAACTAGAATATCATACAACAGTACATTATTGCCATTCCTATTTTTAAATTTTCCTCACATGGAGTAGTGATATGGAAATCCTACAAATTCATTTGATTACGTAATTTTAAGTCATTTACTTGTATCTCATTTTTCAACTGCCTGAAAATTTTAATCTGTATCATTTAATTACCAGATTAATTTTAATTCTTCATTTTTTCATATTCCCTTAACATGTCTATTTTGGCCCACTCTTTCTAAATCCATTCCGTCCGTCACCTTCAGGTTACATTTCCATCTAAGCCCATTGTTCACCACATTCAACTGCCTATCCCGAGCACTCTCGCTCAAACTATAGATACACTCATCCTCATAATACATGTTCGTGTTTGTCCTATCCTTCCTATCCCTTTGGTAGACATATACAAATTTCTATAGAAACGTTTCGAACGAGGAATAAAGATTGCTAACAATTCGCTTCTCGGAACTGCATTGAAAATCGTCCATTATACATGGCTCAGGAACCTGCTGTCGAGGATAAAGGAACAAGCCACTAAGTTATTCAGGAGGAACGGAATTCAACTCAAACTCGAACTGGTTCACCGGCCTCCTTCGCTCGCCAACAGGCGCGGTGTATTGGTCCGTTTATTTCTCCGGTGTGTTTACCCTTCTTTCTGCTTGAAATGCGTTTCGTAGGGTCTCCGCTTCTGCAAAGCTTGGCGAATAAACTCGGAAGTCTCGGGACGCACACTTGTCAAGTATTCGAAGAACATCTATGAAGCAACAAACTCGACATTACTCCTTCAGATCCTTTAACTTCCTCATTGCTACAAAATGTTTGCAGTATGTGCTATGTTTCGCTAAAATAGTAAATTAGGGTCGCTTCTAGAAACAAGCGGTTGTCGTGGAGAGATTTTAACAGAACGTTTTACCGTACTTTATGAACAAATGCTTTGTCTTCGTTGATGCTAGTTACAAACTCATTACAGACTTCAGCAGTAGGTCGGTCAAACATACCTTATTAATGTCTGTAGTTAAAACAACTTAATGCAATCAAAAAGAAACGAAGAGCGATGCTTAACAGCACATGTCCGTTAGGAATTTGAGAAGTTCGCCGTTCGTTAACAAAAATTGAAATAAGCATGGCTAAAGCATGAGTAACCTTATTCAAACCAAAGGTTATTTATGTAATTTGAATTTCTCGTAAACTATTACATAGTGCAGGTGATTCAGGATAATTATTACAACGGTCGAGGGCTTGTACGAGGCTCCAGGACAATCATTGTTTACTAATGGTCATGCAGAATAAGTAGTTGTACAACTAATATGACGTCGTTGACGCTGGAAACTGTATTAAAAGTTTTTTAGTGTGATGAAAATTTCGAAATGTCATGCTTTGTTCAAATAATTTCTTACAATCTCAGACATTGGACATACCAATGAACCGTAGCAGCTGATAGTTATACTCTCGTTCTAATATTCCTAACACCCAATGACATTACGGATTTTACCTCTATACGGGATATAAAATGGTAATAATACAATTTCAAAATTGTCATTGCCGAAAAAAATACTTGCAGGTATGTATGATGCCAATAGTTAGAATTTAGTACAGGTATATTTTATACGCTTTTTTGCTAATATTCATAAGAATGCACATAAAAGATCACCTGTAATCTGTTCTTCAGCATTATTATCTAATCCTAATATAAGACAGTTCGGATCTTTTCCGTTATACGTATACCAGTGCACTAGAAGAGAGATTCAATTCCTTTGACACGAGAAATTTCGTGCACCGTAAAGGAATCTCTTCCCTACAATGTGAATGTTGAACAGATGAACGTTTTGATACATGACAACATTTACGCGATACATTTAAACATTATTTTTACACAACATTTCACTTTGAAGTGAATGTATTCATAAATAAATAAATATATAAATAAATACATTTTTGCGATGTTTTGTAGAAATTGTTCATCTCGGTGGACAATACACACCAATTGGAAAGATGTACAATGCAGAAAAACGCGTAATTCCACCTTTCACTTAACAATTGATAATACACCAATTTCAGTAAACAACACGAGAACTTCAACTAAAATAAATTCACCATGCAAGTACAGAAAAATGACGTAAATAAATCAAAATATGTAATATTATAATAAATTAGGTAATATTCATTTTTCATTGAAGAAATCTATTGTTTCTTGGCTCTTTGTAATAAGAAATTACAATTATTCAATTGTTTCATAAACAAATCAAACGTTTCATGATACAGTTTTCTCATTGTGTCGGCGTGAAATTGCGTTTTTGGGTGTGGAATGTGTATGTTTTGTTCGCCCTGTAAGTATTTTAAATTGGTTTTTATTGTCTACCGAGATGAAGAATTCCTACAATACATCGTTAATATATAGTATAATAAGAATAAATAGCTGATTTTCTTTTCTGTCTATCTAATTACTACACCCTTTAAAATATATTCTATTAAAAGTGAGTTTTCCCTTCAAAATAAATTCTCTTAAAAGTGAGAGGGGTTTATAAAACAGCGTGAGCGCCGGAGCGAGAGTGGAGAAGCGAACCAGGTTTCGAGAGCGAGGACCGGTAGGCGGAAACGTAGCACGTTAGACCCGCGGATCACTTGGTGTCAAAATGCGTTCGTTATAAAATTGCATTGGCAATATAATTAAATATCTAGCGTGAAAAATACGAATGATCACTTCACTAGATCAAAGGAAGAGTATCCAGGATAAACTTCCAATTTACCATCAAATAATTTTAATTTGTCGTATTGTGGGTTTGCGGGGAGTTTCGGAGCGGTAGTAACCAATAGAGCACTAATAAATTAATAATATAGTAATAGAATTACTATTAGATTGTAATAATACTATGTGATCTGTGCAAAACTAACGTTTAAATGTACTGTGTAAATATTGTTTGACTGGTATCACAACGTTCATCTGTTGCAATTGCAGAGAATCGATTCCTGTAAGGTAAACAAAATTTCTCGTGTCAAAGGAACTGAATCTCTCGCCTAGGGAACTGGTATACGTATAAAGGAAAAGGTCCGACCATTCTTAATTAGTTCCGAAAATTCTGTCACAAATCTTCTGCAATTACATTTTATTCTTCCCCCGTATTTTCACGCTTAAGACCGTACATATGCAAAGTCGAATGCGAATGTGCGTCCGTTCTCTACCATTACTCACAGTTCTGATTTTCCCTGCATTCGCTTAGCGTTCATCAAATTTAATAAGTTCCAAGGTAATAATATACTCAAATGCTTTCAAAATTATTATTAAAAATACGGTAATACGGACGAAACTTCTTACTTCGTATGTTCAAAGTAGCATCACTATTGACAGTTGTGCCACGTGTTTCATATGTTCTACAACAATGAGTGTTGCCATTCTCGTAGAAGAATATAATGACGTCGTGGAGCGAAAATTGCCTCTGGGTATTTAATAAATCTACATGAATTTATTTACGTGGCGTTGGTTTAATTCTCCCTCAACCAAGATCGCAGCGCTAAAACACGCAAAATCTCGTTTTTGGAAATTTCTTAGAATTTTCTGTCCCGATCGAGCTAGTTATTTATGTATCAAGGGCGTTAAGTAGATGTTTTTGCCCCCTTAGGCGACTTCCAAACCCGAGGGTCTCTGGCCCGAGGGTTTGGAAGTCGGGGGCTAAAACATCTAGTAACACTCGTGGTACATACAAGACTTTATGGTTTACTAGTTCGTTGCTGAATTAAACGAGAATTCGAAACATTTTAAAATTTCTTGCGTCTTAAATGGAAAGATGCATTGTAATCGTCATTTGTCAAAATGGCGTCAGATAAACAAAACTGTGATCTATTTACTATTGCATAATTGTTATTGGACTGATTTGTTCGTATAAAATAAAGAATGTTGTGAAGTTCCTGCGAAATTCTCACAAAAGCTAATAAAAACTACGGACAGTAATTTTCAGTAAAAGGTTGAAAAATATATGAAAATGTTTATGGTGTATTCGAAAGTTATATACGTGTAAATAACAGTGTAAATTGCGTTAATGAAACGCTACTTCAGGTTATTTGCTTCTATTGCCAAAAAGAATTTAGAATATGTTATAACACAAAAAAACATTTCTAGGATGTTAGCCGATGTGCCTTTTACATCTTATTACTACGAGTAGAACTGCTACTTAAGAAGCACGTATTATGTCTTAAAAAAAGGTTACACGTTACATTGAAATATGAGTGACTGGTGGTAATTGTATACTCACGGCAGCATTCCAAAATTGCAAATTTCATATCAATTAAGAAAAATAAGGTTTATAACGAGTTATTTTACTTAAATTTGATTGCATCATAACTTAAATAAAAAGAATTCATAAAAATGTTGTATGTGTTGTGTTGGGTATTAGAACGGGCCATAAAGTATGCAAAAAGACCTCGGGCATTAAGAATCAGAAAGGCCCGGAAGGGTATTAACAATTCCGTTACCTGTTTTGTTTCAGGTCCGTAAATATACAGCAATGAACTAGGAAACCATACAAAAATTATCTGTTCCCTACCAAGAGACCGAGACGTGACGCATGACACCTCATGTGTCTCTATTGGTGCATAGGAAATGGCCTAACCGTGAGTGACGAATCCGCACACACGCACACTCGCACTTACTCAAATACTATACAGGATGATGATAAATTTCAAATAATGATGTTACATATGTGAAAACGGTACCTGTTTGGCAAGCATTCGTGATTGTCAGGGACACGAAATCTCGTTGAATGAACGTGACCTGCCAAACAACAACGAATGACGGATTGCCTACCAATCAGGTGCAAATAACTCGTGTGTAACTTCGTTATATGAAATTTCCCATTATCTATTCATTAGAAAAAATATATCATTTTAAAATCATAACTCCCTACAACTTTGTAAATTTTTTTCTGAGACGCCTGAGTAGAGATCTAGAGTATTGCAATATTGTAGAAAAAAGCTCCATTTTTACAAAAATAGTTTTGTGATCCTTGATACGAAGGTTAATTTTTTCCTCGTAAGTCATAAAATACTTTCTCAGAGACAGATTGTACAGAGAATTCACGTTTTGTGGGTCCTTAAAACATAAAAAATTGTTTTCAGCAGTCCGTCTGTCCGTCCGTGAACATCACTAGAACCTGAACCTCACACATAATTTTCATCCAAATTAATACTCCTCTACCTTCAGGATGAGGTCGCAGGCCTTCGAATTTCAAATGGGGTGCCCCAACCTCGTTTCAAGTTGCTTTGACCTTCTTAAAGTTGATAATGGTCCTGTTGTGAGATGCTTCTCGCAGTGACTGGACCGACGCACTGATGGTAAAACATAACTAAACAGATAAAAATAGCTTCGAAAAATTTACCGTTATTGGTTCTAAAATAGTTCTTAAATGATTTCTTCTCTTTTTATTGAATAATAAATGTCAAAAGCAATGGTGAAGCTAAAGAATTTCAGAAACACTAAATATATGGATTATTGAATCCTGCCCTGAACAAAGCAAAAACCTTGACAATTACAATTTAGAAATTATTAAATGACAATACTGCAGTAACTATTAAATATTTTAATGAATATTATTACTATTATTAATATAATTTGGATAAAATTACTAAAAATCTACTAGCACAATTGAAATCACTTCATGAATCTTTAATCATAACGATAAAAAAATTTGTTTCACGCATTAATAATAGGTTTGTATAGTAACGTACTTCCTCTAACCTCCTGTATTGCTAAAATTCAAGTTTTTTGCGTCCCTGATACCAAAAAATTGATCCTCAGTAAAACGATCAGTGAGTTCGACTGTCAATATGTGGTCAACGCCAGCGCCTAAATTGTTCAGATTATTTTCTCTAAAACTTATACTCTCCAATCCCTTTATACGACCTCCAGGCCCTGAGAGTTTAAAATGAATATTTTGTTTTTTGGAAGTATTTTACGTCAAGCCTCAACAATATTTTAAAATTTATGAATTAAACTTTGCCCTCAGATAGCGTGTAAAATGCTTAAAAGAATGGCGCGGGTCTCATTTTCGTTGAAATCCCTGATTTTTTCGAAATTCGAAAGTTCAAAGTATTTTAGACTTTGCCCACAACTACAATATTGAAGAACTGATTTTTTTAATAAATCTGCTCTTCAAACACAGGTCCTGAAATAAGAAATGTACAATGTTAAGAAGAAACGTTACGTCTTTTGTCTTAAATATAGGTAATTATCAAATAATTATTTCTCAAAAATATCTCAATTTTTTGTTTAAGTGTTTTCCGCGTATGTAGCAAAGGACGGTAAAGTTCCATTTTTGGAACTTTGTATTTCGAAAATTGTAAAATATTAACAAAGAATCACTGAAAATATTGATAATATATTTATTAGAACAGATTTCGTTTAAGAAAAAAATTCTTGAAATAAGTTTATACAGATTTTTTGAAAAAACGAGAAGTTTTCATGACATTCTGCTTGAAGTTAAAGAAAATTTAAAACTTCTCAATAACTGCTTAGATTTTTTCTTTAAATGTTTCCGCCAGATATAAACGCTTAAAAAATGGCTTAGGGCTCATATTCCTTGAACCAACTGAATTTTCTTCCATACTGCATAAGTTAGAAATAATATGATAAAGTGCGTGCTGTTGTAAAAATTTAATTATAAGTATTATATTGTTAAAGTTTTAATTATAAGTTTATTTGAACTAATTATTACCAACTTGTGAGACTACGACGTCTTGGTCACAATTTTGAAGTTATAAAGAAATGCCATCTATTTTGTCCGAGGTATTCGATGAAACAGGAGAGAATAAGTAACAGGTACAGTACTCTGAAAAACGTCTATCTCAAAACTCAGAAATTTACTGTTTACACTTTAAATCACTTTTCAAAACAATAACGCAGAGTAATAATTTATTTAAATTAAAACCGAACTGAAATGGTTTCTTTCGATTAAGAGTTCAGCAATATATTTTATGGAAAAATAAGCTTTCATTTCAGTTACTAATAAAACGTTTTTGTTTCAGTCTCATTCAGCTAGATGTAAGAAGAAGACGGAGAAGGAGACGAAGAAGAAGAAGAAGAAGAAGAAGAAGAAGAAGAAATAACACGTTGGAGAGTCTTTGGAAGACGGGAAATCCATTGTCATATTACGTTAACATACGTCAATAGGAATTAACGTATCTTCAGAAAAAAGAGTTTTTGTAGTCGTCACTCAAAAATATACGTTCAAACTAAGAACTAATTAGAACTGAATAGCTCTAACAGGATCTAAAAGATTTTATTGAACATCTGTGTGTCTCTGAGTCCATTTTTGTTTTTATAAACTTTACAAGATAGTAAAACGTATGATGATGATAAAACGTAGACATCTATATAAAATCAAAGGATCCTCAATACATGCATAACCTCCAAATCCTTAACAATTACGTTTGTTTATTTATGACATATTTGAATAAACTTAAAATAAATATCCATTAAGTTCCGGCCTCATTATATAGGTAATATGGATATTTTGTTAGTGCTGAATTGCTGTTTAGAGGTGGCGGCGAAAACCACGTTAAGTATAAGTTACGAACACATTACTCGTAGAAGACAAAACAAAGAAAATGTCGGGACCCGTCAATCGAAATCCCGTCATTTGATGCCGGCGCATGCGCAGTTCAGTTCTCTACAGAATTGTCGCGTTACGTCTATCAAATCAACGACTTGCAAAAACTCTCTACTAAGAGAAATTCGTGACGTAAAACATCGGTAGAAAAAACTATTTCAACGTGTTCCAAATAAGTTCTTGTAATTACAACACAATAATATTTTACTGTCATTTTCTTGTAAATTTCCAATAATCTTCCTCCCGGGAGGGGGGGGGGGCTTTTCGTATGAACGCCGTGTTTGACCGCTTGCATACCGCACTTGCAGCGCTGTTGCCGGGCACGCCAGTCTCCTCCCGCAGCGCCGATGTGCGGAAGAAAAAGAAGACGAAGAAAAAGAGAAGAAGAAAAGGGCAAAGAATAATTATAATAATAATAATAATAATAATAATAATAATAATAATAATAATATATAATATAAAAAAAAGAAGAAGAAAGAAGAGGAAGGAAAGAAACAATACCCTAAAAGAGGTTCGAGACATGAACAGGGCGCTTCTTCGTATGAACGCCGTGTCCGTCCGCTTGCACACCGCTTGCACTTGCAGCGCCGTGGGCGGGCGCGCCCGTCCCCTCGCGCAGCGCCCAAGTGCGGGGGCGCCGCGCCGTGCGCGTCCTGTTGCGCACACCCGCGCGAAAAAAACGGCCAATAAAAAGAGTCATTAGCGTCGTTAAGGGGATGGCGCGGGCACGCCGGGCGGCGAGAGCGGCGCGGGGCGGGGCGGGCGTTGGCGCGAGCGAGAACGCGGAGGCGGCACAAACGGCAAATACCCGCGCTTGCCACTGTCCTCGGTGATTCGCCCATGCGACGGCCTGTGCAGTATACGATAGAATAAACAGGCTATGTTTTGTTTACTGGAATCACGACTGGTAGAGACCGGGAGCGGTAGCTCAGTGCATCAACTGATGTCACTGCAGCGCCTCTGACCGGGAGGTGCTAGGTTCCCACTCCCACGGCGGCAGGATTTTCGACACTAGCTTTTCAGCTAGGTCGTATTCAGTCGCTGTCTGGAGGAGAATTCTAGCGGCCGGCTGCTCTGATCGGTAGTTTTCCGTGGTTTCTCCGATCAACACCAGGCGAATGCCGGAGAAGTACCCTAACAAACGGGCCACGGAACGTGCGCGATCTTTCCTTCCACTTCCTTGTCCTATCCTCTCCCCTACACATACACGTACACTAACATGCATTACACTACCACATATTCCGGGAGACCGGTCGGGAGCTTAGAGCTAGCCCCGGCTGGGGCGGTGCCCCACTGGTGGGAGTCCTGGTTAGGGGGAAACCCCACTAGCCGACGGTAGGTCGGCGTCGGATCTCGCCAGCCAGCGGGGGAAGATCACCGCCATCTCCCGAGAGAGAAAATATGAACTACACTAACGGGACTAATGACCAAAGCAGTTGACGCGCCCGGAAACACGAAAAAATCAATCAACGACTGGTAGAATATTACTGTTGGAACAATAATCGTTGTTGGTTGGGAGGATCATGTGTTTTGTGAAACATGCCATTCTGTGTGAAATCTTACGCTTCCAAAATCTTGAATCCCGCACCTCGGAACACGGTACCATAAATTTATTCCACGAACCCAAAACCTGGCGTACATATCCGGAATATTGGAACCTCAAATGCGGAACATTACAGTTTCAATATGTGCTCTGGAACTTCGTATTTCGAACTTCCTGTTTCTGAAAACGAAATTCGACTCTCTGCTTCCACACAGTCATTGAATTGGTTGTGATTTCACATACTGTCTGGCTCATTTCTGAGCACGCGGAAATCTCTTGAGCCCGCAATTACGAGTCCTAACAGCAACCAGTTTCTTTTAAAGTCACGTAAAGTATAAATTTGCAGAGGATGACCCAGTAGACAATATTTACTTTTAGGTAATTGAATTTAATTATCTATCTATAATGTCTGTTATTATTTTGAAACATTGTCCTTGAATAGAAGACAGCGTGATACCTAGCTCATATACTCTATACTATAGGGCATGTATCACTATTACTTAGTGTTAACCAAAATAAATTGTTCTTAAAAAATAAATGCTCACATTCCATGTATCATAGCCTGTAAATTAAAATTGAGGTAATTAATATCCGATATAAAATCCATTATATCTGTTACAAAACATAACATTTATATTGTACAGACTATAAGTTAAAAGTTGACAATTGTAGTAGCTCTCCTCATTTAAACGAAAATAAATGTTATTTATCGAAATATTTGTAATTACTCACATCACTGCAAGACCTCTGAATATTAATGTACCTAATAACAATTATTAATATTGATATCAGATATTTAACGTCTGATTTACTACCAATGTATGTATGCAAAGAGCTAATACCAGTTTAATGAGCTCCTGAAAAATAAAACAAATACATATCCAGCGACAAGAAAGTTAGCACGTAATTCATACTGGGCTGGAGTGTAAAAGAGAGAGAGTAAAATTGCTATTGCAGCCGCATTAACACCGAGATGGGAAGTGAAAATCAACATGCTTTTGTTTCTGTTATTACTAAGCAAATCCCACGCCAAAATTTCGCCGAGAAGTGATCTTTGTACACATACAGATTCCAATTAACATATGCGTAATATTGTTTATTAGGCTATTCCGGAAAAAACTTGCATTCAAAGGATTAGCAAAAACATGTTAATTCTAAATGTAAAAAAAACATTTTAGCACCAGAGAAACAGTATTTAAATGCCACAAACCCCTTAAAAATCATATTGTTTCTTCCTTATGAGCTGCTGTCTGTTTACTTCTAATCGCGCATCGGATAGAAATGCACGGGATGCGGACACGAGCCAGCAGCACTCTCATCAGCGTTATATTGAACGAAGGCCAAAGATGTTTAGATAAAATAAAGTGCTTATCGTTGAAAGCATTTACACGCTCCAGGCAAGCGGGAGCAACGGACTGCTGACCGGGTCAGCTTCATTCCTACACCTTATAAATTAAAGTTCAAGCAATCCAAACTAGAACAGTTAAATAATAAAATGTTTATACGTTTGATAACAAACTTTTTTGGATTCTTTCTTCAATTATTCAAGAAGTTCATCTACTACACGGCACCCAACTATTATGAATGTACTATATTGCATGATATTAAAACGCAAGCACCAGAGAGTAGCAACTGGACTCGCAACGCCTTTTATTGAACGTTCTAATTGTCTATTGCAAGTTGAGTAAAATTATAGGGTTCTTTTTCTGGTCGACAATCACTCCTAATTAAAATAATATCAATAATAATTAAAGCCACGAAATTAAATAAAACATTTAATTGTAAACGCTTGTCAATAATAACAGAAAACTTTACAATTTCACTCAATCGTTAGTATATCCTGTTTTGTCTGATGACCAGTTCTGCCCTGCCAAACTCTTGTATCTTGACCGGCACCATCCGCTTCCCTCCTCCCATCGCGGTGCCAATAGTCGCCAACAACATCCCAGTCATCACATCTCGCACCGGGAGAGGTGGCTCAATGCGTCAACTGATTTTACTACAGTGCATCTGACCAGGAGGTCGTATGTTCGAGTCTCTTCTAAGATTTTCGACACTACCTTGTCAGCTAGCTCAAATTCAGTCGCTGTTTGGAGAATAATTCTAGAGACCGGCTACTCTGATCAGTAGTTTTCCGTGTTTTTTTTTCAAGCAACACAAGGCGAATGCCGGAGCAGTACCCTATCAAACGGGCTACGTTCCGCGCGCGATCTTTCCTTCCTCTTCCTTGTCATATCCTCACACACTTACACTAACATGCACTTCATTACCACACATACCGGGAGACCGGTTGGGAGCTTAGAGCATGTCCCGGCTGGGGTGGTGTCCCACTGGTGGGAGATACCTGGTTGTGGCAAAATCCCGCTAGCCGACGGAAGGATCTCGTCATCCAGCGGGGGAAGATCATCGCCACCTCCCGATGAAAAGACACGAACTACACTTACGGGAATAATGGTTTCAGTAGTTGACGTGCCCGGAATCACTAATAATCAACCACATCTCGCACTGGCGCTCCGGCTCGTCAGTTCCCCCTCTCAATTGAAATTCGACTCGGAAATTCAAGCGCTCGTCCCCGCTCAAGCGCTGTCAAGTTCTGCGGCGACCGGGGGCACTTTTAATCTACTCTCCGCACCACCCCGCTCGGCTCCTCTCCTCTCCGCTCCGCTCGGGAGGAAGACAAATCGCGTTCGCTGCCCGTCGAAGTTCCTCCGCAGAGGTGACGCTCAACGCGCGGAATCTGTTTTGACTTGGCGCTCCCGAGTCGGTGGGGCGGACGGGATCGACGAATACGGCAACCGAGTTTCGAAAATGTACAGTGCTCAACAATACTCAAACCTGCGACATTTTTGTAAGCACACTTTTTTCTATTCGAGAAAATATTGTAAGAAAACGTTTGAAACCTTTTTGGTAATTTTAATTGCATATATTTTGTTGCAAATTACACAAAAACTAGTCATATTTTTGGAAAATTGTCCATGACCTTAAATAAAATTTACCTTTGAAGAACACATTTCATTAAGAATCCTCCAAATTTTAATTGTATAAAACGTCAAAGAATACTGAACTTCTGAATTTTTCGAAAATTCTTAGTTCAATATAAAGAAACCATTTGTGCCATTTTTATAGCGTCATTTGCACTAGTCATTTTTAAAAAATTGAAAATGTTGTGAAGACTACGTAAAGTACTAAAAAATTAATATACCTGTTTGAAATTCGCAGGGCCTCGATTTCGGCCACATTGGTTGGGAAATATCAACTTTGGAGCAAATCGTCTGAACGATTTAGGGCCGTATTCTCGAACCGATGCCAGGGCCTGCCAAGAGTAGCAGGCTCCAGAGTTCGAATTTGCGATTCTCGAACTGCTTGCAGCGGCTGGCAGGCCCTCGTATGCTCCCAGCAGCGGCTCTCAGCTGGTAGCGGTCGCAAGTGCTGCCAGCAGCCCCAGCGTGCTCCTAACCTGGTTTACTTGTGATTTTATCCTCTGTGCGTTGTTTTTGAAGTAAATTTCTATTTTACACCGACTTTGCTTGACTTTTGTACACTACTCTTGATTTACGGCAACCGAGCATACTTTATGGACTACTCTATCGAATACACGGCGAATTATTGCTTAATGTTTCGGACTATTATTTTTATACACTGCAACATAACCTTTCGTCATTTTGCCAGTCAGTTCCGTTTGATATAATGGATAACGAATTGCTGAGAATTCTATGAATCCATGGAAGAAATGGAGGAGGAAGAAGAAGAGCAGCGTCGACGAATGCCTCGCCGTTATATCCGGGATGTACAGAATCTATAGAGATTTCAGGACCGCGAATTTCAATGTCGCTACCGATTTTGAAATCCACTGTTGATGTGTTGTTTCCTGCAAAGGTAATATGATTCAAAACCAGGTGAGTTTGTGTAATAAAATTTTTATAATATTATAATAATTATTTTCTTGGAGTGGAAATTAATTAATTTATAAGTATGGTTTGAGTTTTTCCTACTGCAAAGGTAATATGATTCAAAATAAATATTTCACAGAGATAATGGTGACATTCATGGTCTCAGCCAGTCAAGTGTTTGCAAAGTGGTTCAAGAAGTGACAGCTATCCTCGGAAGTCAAGTGAGAAATTGCATGCTTCTGCCAAGAACTGCACAGCAGCAACAAGAAGTTAAAAGAAAGTTCTACGCCATGAGGCAATTTCCTGGTGTTATCGGGTGCATAGATGGAACACTCATAAAAGTACTTCCCTGAAGGTATTATGGCAGAAGTGTACGTAACAGAAAAACATTTTTCCTTAAATGTTCGGTAATTTTTAGAGAAACTTTGAAACAAGTATGTAGTTTTAGAATTCTTTGGTAAACGTATCAGTGAAATCTATTTTATATCTTATCACACTCTTTATGAATGAAATAAGAGTAGTACTTCAAACCTAAACTTTTATATGTTTGAATGCATAATTTTATAGTTCCTTTTTTTAAATTTCATTTGATGTATCTTGGCAATACTACTGTGAAAGAAATACATGTTAGTTTTAACTTTAGTGGGGACCTCCGACCCAATCTTTCCCCATTCTTCCAAAATAGCAGCCTTTAGAAATTGCTTTGAAGTGATATTTCTTTTTGAGGCAACTCCATAAATGTTCATTAGATTAATATTCAGAGACTGTGGAGGAGTTACCATGTATTTTAGTGTATTATACAATATCCACAACCTAGAATCTAGGGCCATATAGGGTCATTATTTTGCATGAAAACATAACTGTTTGTTAGTCCCAATTTTTCAATGCTGGATGGTAAATTCTTCTTAAGTAGGTTAATATAACTTTCATGATCCACCTACTATCACCATGTTTGACTGAAGGAAGCATTTTTTCTTCCTGTTCAGAATTCTTTTCCCTCCACACATTTTTGGCGTGTTCTAGAAGAACAATGAATTTAATTTCATCAGTAAATAAAACCTTTTCCAGTACTCTATTGAACAATTCTTGTAATAATTTGCATACTCTATCCCTTTCCTTACAGATTAATAAATTGTTTGCTCTTGGCATTTCTACAAAAACATCCACTATAACACACACATTTTTGACCAGTAGATGCACTAATATTAAGATTTAAATCAGTTTGCAGTTCAACACTAAATTTTTCTCCACTTATCCTAGGGTTTCTCTTAACGTTTGTGAAGACTTGTCATTTTACATGTTTGGTCAATTTAACAGGACGTCCACATCTCTTCAAATTTTGTAATTTAATGGGGGTTATAATGGGGAAATTCTAATCAAAATAGAACAGTATTCGAAAATAGAGAAAGTACCAAGGGAAAATAGCCTGTCGTTATAAGAAAGAAATACAAAGAAAACCACTACGATCACTATCAGTGACCAAACACACACCACCACCACCAGAACTCGAATGCACGTGGATCAGTTGGAACACGGAAACAATCTGCAAACGCAGATGTCATACCAACGATTACACAAAATACTATTGTGGATGTGTTATTGGTTTCAGGCTACAATTCACTGGGAATGTACACAAATTAACTGGGTAGTATACAATGTGTGTCAACCTTTGTATATTCACTTTTAATGATAAAATACAGTTTAAAGTAGAAATAAAATAATTTCACTTAGATTCATTGTGTTGGTACACTACTTCATCTGGCGTGCGAGGCTCGCTTAAGTCGTTCCACCAATCAGAGCAAGCTCACATTCTGGGACAAAGCTGGAAGTGATTTCAGAATACCATCGGCCATATTGCCGCTGGTAGCCCCCGGCCTGGCAGCAAGGGTCCCCAGGTAGCAGGCTACCAGGAGATTGCTCGGCAGCGGTTCGAGAATACGGCCCTTAAACGCTAGTGTTGACCATAAATAGAGGGGCAAACAGACGTCTTGCCCTCAGACATTTATTCATTGTCAAGGACGCCCTGCCGTGGATTCTGATTACACTACGAGATAGAGGAAGTAATTTACATGTAGGAACAAGATTTCACCACTTTTATGAGATTTTCATTGAAAGAGCGAACGCAAGTAAAACCCACAGAACAGAGAGAATCTCAAAGAGCATGAAAGAAAAATGCGTTTACCTGGACTACGCCAAGATCTAAGGCAACGCATTCTAGGAGACGGCCAAGGAAGTGAGAATATAATTTCATTGTCCTTCGATTTGTCATGACTACACTTCCGTCGTAAACCTGCAAAGATGTTGATCAGAAGAGAACGTAAATTCACTAATAACTTGATGAAAAACTGTCAAATTTCCTAAACAAAACTAAAGCGTGCAAGTTTTATAGATCAATACGAGAGATCTAGAACAAGGAAATTTAAAAAATTCGATTATTCAACATTAAGAGAAAAGTTACAATTTCAACTCGTTAAGTTACTCGGATAAGTTTCAAAAAAGAAATAATAATGAAATTGATTAAATAGCAATTTTAAAAGATAATTGATAAAATTGGATGATTTAGTAATATGTCCGACGTAAAGGACACTAAAAACGAAACTTTTAACAAGAAAGTTTGAAACCTGGTAGTGAGAGTTAATGATTTTGAGAATAACGGTTTAAATAGACATTTACATCGTTCATATTATCATTTTATCTTGCTATGAATCTAATCTGTGAAAAGTTATTTATTATGTACAGAAAAGTTTTAAATTTATAGCTACAATCCTCCTAAACACCTCGCATTGCTACTTTCTGAATTTAAATTAAGAGATGGGAAGCTGAATTTAAAATTTAACTTCTTGGAGATGGATAAAATTACCATTACTATCCTGTAAAGTGAACCAGTCATGTTTAAAATATTCATTTTTGCGTGTAAATTACAGTCTCTACTAATAACTGCTTCTTTCGTTTTATTGAAGTATTTTAGACAAAATGTAAAAAGAAGCGCCGCTTCCTATTTTTACGGTCTTATTTAATAAAATTTGTGATGTGTGCCAATGATTTGTGACAAATTAACACACATAATAATTATTACAAAATTATACTACACGTTCACAACAACAAACCAATCAACATGAACGTCTATATTACTGAACATCTTACTTCTCGTCGAAATAATTTTAGTTTAATCAGGAAAGCCTTCATATCGGTTAGCAAATGAATGAATCGTAACAGTTGGCACCGCACCGCGTCTCAGAGTCGACAGTAGTAAACTGTTCTCTCAGGAAATCGAGGCGCAACTCAGGGAAGTGAAGCAAACGGCAGTCGAATCAAGGAGCCGGGCTTCGAAACAAGCGGGCGGAGCGGGATCGCAGGAGGGGGGAGGGAGGGAGCGAGAACCTCTCCAGTCTCCTCGTGACGGGTTTACTACTGTTGATGTGTTCACACTCCGTGGCCCGCGAAACGTCAGTTCGCGGAGTCACAGCTGCTGCTCTCGCAGAGAATGGGTTCGGGAGAAAAGCTATTCCATTCTTCTGGAGAATGTGCTTCTTCCCAACCACGAAACAAAGGCACGCCACATTCCCTTCAAATGAACCATTCTATTTTATAGAACGTTATGAAAAACAATCGGCTGTGTAACACATGAAAGTCACATACATGAAATATAGTAAATCGTAAATACTATCGTAATACTTCGTACACTTACGAAAATACTATCGTAACATCATATCGTAAATATTTCCCTAAAAGTTGTTTTTGCAACCAAAACACAATAAGCTCGGTCTTTTAAGAGAACGTCAATTTTCTATCACTTGCGATATCCACAGAAGATAAATTCCATAGTTCAAGTAGCATTTCGAAAATCGAAAAAGAAAATATCACAGCATGAATTTCGTGGTCTCTATGTAATCTCTATCTTAAATTACATTTCTAATCTTCACAAACTCGACTTTGCCGCTTCTATTTCACCAGATAGGAAGAGACGATACGAGCCGTTAGTTCAGGCTTCTGTGAGGGACGTTTATGTGGCACCACGAAGAAATACGACTTCAAATGTTCTGCCCGCCCCGAAGAAACAGAAAGAAGCGACTAGTATTGAAACGATCACAGTTCCTTTCCTACAAATACGAAAATCATTTTAGAAAATGTATCTTTAGTAATGTTTTATTTTGCAAAACATTTCACCTGTCGTACATATTAATTTGACAATGTTTCACTCAATGTTCAATACTTTCAACACATCATTGATATTTTAACATTTTATTATTAATAATTACTATTGTTATTAATTTTTATTATTATTATTATTTTAATTATAAAAATGTATTAAATTTCCTCAATACTACTTTATGAATTGCAATTAATTAATTTAGACTAAAGTATCAAATCTACACCGCTCATCACAACAATAATTTAAATTGACACAAAGGTAAATTCCAAAGTAACTGGTGAAAAATCTGGCAGTAAAACGGCTACTGGCGGTAGTTCAGATCCAGCATCATCATTCATCACATCCGAAAATACCAAGCACAAATAAATTTATAAGGATATCTTTATAAATTAATTGACAAAATACCAAAAAGAACAAGATCCAATCTCAAATTAGGAACACATTACAATATTTTTGAATAAGAAAGTTATTGATAGACATTTCTTTGAAAGGGCAGTGAGAAGAAATAAGGCAATGAAAAGTGCTCCCGGACCAAATCGATAATCGCGATGTTCATAAGAAACAGAATAAAAAATCCCGTAGATTCACAAAAAATCAGCCTTCTTGGACAATCTGTTGCAGAGATACAAAGAGAAACGTGTTTTTCATGTTTATTTTTTTTGTCAGCTTCTATTCATGTATCAGGCTGAAAATAAAATTGTAGAGACGGGGAAAATAGTTGAATTTGAATGTATTATTGTCAACCATTTTAACGCCAAATTCATATACAAAAAAAATCAAATTGATTTTGACGTGATAACGTTCAAATATTGTTTCAGTTTCTTCCCTTAGATTGTGTCTCATAAATTCTATAACATACATTGTTTTCAGATTTTGAAACAATGTAGACGATAGTGAAAAAATTAAAACCAATTTTATCAGTTTACAATTCATTTAAATTCGCGAAAGGTTCTCACTTCCCCCCTTTAAATTTTGCCAAGATGATTTACAACTGTTTGCTGACAAATGTTTGTTTTATGTAGAATATATTTATATTATCGAAATAAAATCAAACCCCTTTTGTTTTTAGATTTATGATTGTTTCAACTATAAATCAAATTATCGTTTAAGGTATATTAACAGCTATGTTATAAGTAAATAATTTCTCAGTACTAGATTTATTAATCACTGACAATTAGACAATCATGGAAATTATTGATCATGTCACTATCATCTTCAATAACTGGGATAGTACGTTGAAACATGGATAATATTTCTTTTTCTTTTTCACAAATTCTTTTAATCAATTTTAGCAAGAAACAGCAAAAAATAAATGATAGTTGTCGAGAATATCAGAGTACACTTATTCTCCGTTCACAATAAATCCTTCACTGCCGTTATTCACTAGGTAAAAATGTGGCTCCTCGTGAACCAATTTTGCTGTTCTGAACAGTACTAGTTCCGTCCGAACCACTAAACCACTTCTTTGAAAACGAAAGCAGACGTCGCACAGTTGACATGGAAAGCAAGAATGTTGAAAACATATTGATAAATGAAATTTCACGTATGAAAATAAAAATCTACACGATGAAGGTCATCTTAATAAAAGATATACAACTATATAAAAATGTCTTATCTGTTTCTTTAAATGCATGATAATTGGCATTTAAATTCCTAATATTATACGCAAACTGGTGCCGGCTATTGCTGACTTCAGTGCGAAACTTCTTTTACTAAGTATTCCGGTGAGTTAGAACATAATCGATTAACATAAAAGATTTCGAGTTCATATCGAGTTCATATTAAATCTTTTTAAAATGTCTTAAAACGTTTCCGATTACATTTTGATGGAATTCAATTAGATAAAATTGGTTTAATTTTCACTAGTCAACACTTTTAAAAATCTTAAAACATGTTATAGAATGTTATAGTCATTCTAGAGGAAACTGAGAAAGTACTCAACATTATACCTTTAAAATCAAGTTCAAATTTATTTATTAGAATTTGCGTCAAGTTGTTGACAAAAATACCTCAATTCAACTTTCTAACTCTGCAATTTTTCAGTCTGAACATGCATAGAAGCTGAAAATACATGAAATCACTGTTTCTGTATCTCAGACAGAGATTGCCCTAGAGACTGATTTTTGTGAATCTGCGAGGATTTTATTATCTTCATATGAGCATCGCGTTTTGATTATGGATTTGGTTTGGGCTTTCACCGTCATACCTTCACGCAACTTTTCTTGTCTTAACCATTATACTTTTACAGCAAAATTGTAATGGAACATTTTTTAACGACGTTTTTAGGTTTGTATGAATCGCATCACTTGTGTTAAGTCCAGCTGTAGGTCAATTTAGCAGACGGAAATAAAACATAAAAATAGGCCACTACTCAGTCCAGGAGAAATAAACGACGCAAAGAAGTGGTGATAAATATCCCAACGACAGGTAGGTCAATTTAGCAGACGGAAATAAAACATAAAAATAGGCCACTACTCACAGGAATTACTGCGCCAAATCATCTTGAAGGCCTGCCGATTTTAAATTTTCAAAAGATCCTTTTAATTTGGCCAGTAAACATATTAAGCCATTTTTTACAAATTGAATATCTTAGTGTCAGTAAGTACACATTGATGAAGATTCTTTATTTTCTTCATATGCCTAACTATCCATAATAGTTTCACATGACCGAATCATAATATGTCCCCAAATCGCATGAAGGAACTTGTGTATGAGGAAAATATATTTATCAAGGAAGAAAATACGAAATGAATAGGAAGGTCCATTAACATGCACAATACTCATGCCAGCTAATCTACAACTTCGACTGAGCTTGAGAAGGTACCTCGTAGCGACTTGTTGGTGGTCAGTTAGTTTCTTCCAGTAACTCAGCGAGTTCTCGACTCAGAGAAGGGTAGAAGAGAACTCTTACTGAACTTACTGAATAGCTTCCGAGAGAATGTTGCACATACCTGGAACAGTGTAAAACAGTTTTCATTTTATTTGTGTTCGTTTACGTGTTTACGATGTCTTAGAAACTGAATATATACCTTGACATTCTCGCAGTCACTTTAAAACATTTAAGACTAGTGGTAATAAAATATCTGATACTTCTCGCTCAATCATTTTTTTGTCAAATTACACAAAGTCTAAAATTTAAAAAATGTTTATTTCAAAATCTATCTTTAAGAAACAGATAACGCTTAGAAAAAATCTTCATAATGATAGTGAGAAAGCGCCAAATTGAACTTTGAATTTGAAGATCGAGTTTTAACGAACACAGACTGATCTTTCTTAAACGATTTCCGTCAACAAATTTAATAAAAAATGAGAACCCTTTTAATTTTAATGTCGAGCTTCATAGTACTTCAAAATTAAATATCCATTTAAATTCAGAGTCTACATAAGCGATGATGATTGGCAATCAATTTTGAGAATATGCTAATGGTTTAGCGTTAGCATTCACAACGGATGGACAGACAGTTTGCGTCATTCTATTTTTCGTATCAGAACCACAAACATGTTCTAGCTAAACCAATGTTGAAATTTTAAAATTTATAACTGTATTTATCCACTTTTCGTACATTCCTTAAGAAGAGGTTCTGGAAATTCCCGTTATTTTAAACATTCAATTTTCTAAGCATAATTATTTGACATTTTACAAGAATATATAGAGAATAAGTAATGCAATGTATAAACAAACATTTAACTTTGTGATAATACGGCATTTACGTCGAAAAAAATTACTTCCGTAGTCAGTTATGTTAATATGACTACTCAATTCATAAAACGTACGCCAATAACGTTTCATAATACTTCTGGTATGCAGCTATCTTCCAATCAGGGGGTTTATCTAAAAGACTATCGCTTTTATATTCCATTTTCCTTACTTCTCTTTAACTGCGATGTTTCAGTCGGAGGGGGCGTCCAGTGCAAGCGTGAGCTTTATTAATGTCAAATTGATGTAAAATATTAATTTTAATATTTGGTTCATTCTGAAAATTTGTTAGGCATAATTTTATTCGTAAACTAGTCATACAAAATTTCGCTCCTGTACTGAAAATTTCAGGTAAATTTCCAATGCTCGTTTCAATGTCGCCTTTTAAAAACGACAACTGAAGACTTTTCCATTGTTCCACTGTTGCTTACACTGTATTTAAACGGGTAGCCTTTGTCGCTGAAGAGTTACCATTTCACCCACTCTCCTCCACGTGTGTCCGTCTTCCATGTCCTTTGTGAGAGCGTCAACATCCGGTTATCTGCCAGCGAAAGAATTGCCCTTTGGAAACGCTCCTGTGAACTCATGGGTGTCAATACAATGCCGTCAGAAATAGTGCCTCACGGACATTCTCTTCAATCTTCGATCGATCAATATAGGCGGGAAATTTTGGTAATGGGTCGCAATTATCACTGCAGCTGAGGGGGAGACAGACCAGCATGGCAAATTCCCAACAGCACAAGAAGTTTTGAATGTCAGAGTCGCTTCTACCGCCAAAGAGATCCACAATATTACAAACTGCTTGAAAGTATTTTTTGTTTGTTTGTGTATGGGTGTTGTAGTTGCCGATCTGAGGATATCCCGCTATCTATCTTACCTTACACACAAGCACTCTTGATATTTTACTTTCTTGCTACAGAGTAGAGAGAAAGTTATGTAATGCTGCAAAAACACAGCGAATTTTCGGCAGAAAAACTCTTATTACACAGTTCTTGTAAGAGAAAGTGGATAAATCTAGTTGCAAAATTTAGAAAAAAAATCTCCAACACGTGGTGTAGCCAGAATCCATGGTATGTGGGCCCATGATACCAAAAAACGAATGACGGCAAAAGTCTGGCTGTCCGTCCGTCTGTGAACAACGCTAGCGATTAATCAGCCGATTTTCTCCCCAATTTACATTCCTCAATCAATCTGACTGGTGTTGCGACCTCTTGAATTTGAAACTCATGTTTTAATTTTAGGGGATTTTTTACATGAAGCTCCTGGGACATTTTCCAAATTTTAAAAGAAATTGCTCCATAATTTTGTTTTTTTAATATATATATATATATATATATATATATATATATATATATATATCATGTGACAGATGTTTAAGAGAATGGTGTAGGTCTCACGTTCGTTGAAAACTCTGATTTCTCGAAAATTGCCAATGTTTAAAATTTTTCGAAGTCTTCCTACAACTAAAATATTAAAGAGAGAGATTTTTTCCTTAATGAAATAAGTTCCTTAAAGATAAATTTTGAAAAAAATCTGATGTCATCTGCAATTTTTCAAAAAATGAAGTACTTTTGCGTAATTTTTCATGAAAATACGAGCTAGAAATACGTACTAGCACAACTAGTTAATATTAAAATGCTATATTACATATACGACGTTCGCGAAATGTTTGTTTGCATTTTTAGGTGTAATATTCTGTAAAAAGTCAAGTTATTCGTGTCATAATTTAAAATAATTTTCTTAATCAACCAATTTAATGGATGCTTTACGTGAAACAACTGATTGTAAAAAAAAATCTTAAATTTATGATCCCGTCCTCTACTGACAGATGGTCTCAATCCATTTTGCCCTGCCAACTGAAGATGTTTTTTACAATCAGTTATTTCTCGTAACACATCTATCCATTGAATATGGTTGATTAAATAATTTATTTTAAATTATGACACTAATAACTTGACTTTATTCAGAGAATTGTACCTGAAGATGCGAACTAACAGTTCGAAAAACGTCGTACATGTAATATAAAGAATTCCGGAACAGAATTTAAAAATATGAAATTATTTTCAAAATCAAAATCAAATAACCGTACAGAAAATATACAACGGGAATTATGTAAAACGCGGCATCATATCGCTGATACCTCTTGCCTCGAGCTTCTTGAAATATTTTTGATCTTGCAGGCTCTTCAAATATGCGTAAGAACGATCATTGTTCATGAGATGCTGTTCTTGTTAACAGATTATTCGTGCATCAGAAGCTCTCGCTATCCTGCTTAATGATGGTCTCCGGAACCGTTACAGGGAATCAAGACTTGATATATATTTTTAAGCACTTGATGTGATAATGCAGTACGTCTAATCAGTTTAGATGATTGCGTTATAGAATGAAATTTGATTTGTTACAGAAATATTGGTCTTCCATGCAACAACCGAGCTAACTTCTTCGTTTTTACTGCAATTCCTTACTTATTTAAGAGCTCTTGCATGTGCTCACCTGATAAGAGGGTGACGTTTGAATGATGACCGAAGTTCCGCACATTGCTTGTTTGCCGGTTATTCTTGCCCATATATTTTCACATTAGGTCAATTTCCTCTTCAGAGGGTGTCGCGTGAATCAAGCGAAGCTCGTTACTATTCCGCGCGAACGAGCGACTTTTTATGAGGATGTGTGCAGATAAAGAGGAAGCGATCAGAAGGCGGGGGAGGCGGACGGGTGCAGTGCCAAAGCAGCACGACTCACTCGACGAAGCGGCACCCGTTGCCAACGGGCACGCTGTTCCCATGAGCATGGCCAGCAAAGTCCGTGTCGCACGCAGTATGTTCACAGACTCGGCTAATGGTATTAAATCGGCTCCACGGGAGATGGTGCACTAATCACTTTTAAACGTAAGTTCCACGTGGTAGAGTTGGAACTGTGATGAGATGAAAAATGTATAGCTGTTTAGTGGAAAGCTGTGTAGATCACATGGTCAGGGCAATACATGCAAGGTTCATTACCCATCCCATGGTCTTCATCTTTTGCTTTATTTTGTGACCGCTCAGCCTGGGCAGGTCACACGTTGGTACTATTGATTAAAAAATAGGTCGGCAGGTGCAATGTTTAGGAGTAATCCATTATTTGACCCATTGGGTGCTTCTCGGCCTCGTTTATTAATTTACATAGGAAGTAATCATGAGTGTAGATCAAATTTATACAAAATATTAAAATCACCACGTTTCTAATTATTAGCTCTTCATCATGGCAATACATAATTACATCCTTAACAGCGATATAAAACAACCACTGCTCAATATGAACATCAATATCATCAGCATTATCATCAATATCAACACCTCAAAATGTAAACAATCAAAACTTCACACTGACACTGTATGTTACTAAAAAATCTTGAACTACATTTCCGGGTATCCGCAGCATTACTACACAAAATGTATGTCTTCTCCTTTCTTTTAATGAGTACGCAATTGTTACATCACTGAACCTTCGGTTTTCAACACATATTTTGTCCGATTTGTTAAATTATTTATTCATTATTTTAACAATAGTCTGCTTTATAACATTATTTATTTCAAAAAAGAAAAATATCATACCAAAAATTATAAATATACGTAATAAATAGATAAAATATTTGGTATAATAGTTAAACGCCAAACTACAAAATAACATTTCAGATGCAAATTAATTTATACGCAATTTAAATTTAACATCATTATAGTATTATGAACATATTACGGCATCATTAAGTTAAGTTAATAGTATATAACCAATTTGACGGCACTCAAGATCCTGAAGTAGAAAATCATATTTTAATTTTTTTAGATTCTTTATTAACCCTCTAAGACATTCTCAAAATGTTCTCAAAATGAACACCTATTTTCTTTTAGAGGAAATAGAGCAAAAGTCTTGCATGAAAATGGCATTGCACCAACTTTCAATATAACTCTAGAACTCAGAATAAAAAACTGTTAAACGTTTTTGAATCCCTTCGTACGCTTTCTTTATTGAATATAGAGATTTTTATTCATGGAATTTGTCCTTGAAAATTGGTACAATTTTTTTTTCAAAATGCGTCGTTTTGGTGTATTTTATAGTGTAATTATTTGAATTTGTGAAAACACATCTAAATTGATCTCTGATAAATTTCCTCGACAACTTTTCAAGAGAAAAAGAGACCAAAGTTGCTTTCACAATATTTTATGAAAAACAGCTTCAGCTTCAAAATTTTCATATCAAACAATGGTTCTAATATTCCATGATCTGAAAGTTTCATTTCAATTAAACTATTGGGAACCTAACAATTGAGAAAATGTTACAAAATACTCGTAGTACATGTTTTTGATCAAACACAAATTGTCTCAATAAAAATATTAATGAAAGATTACCAAATCAATAAGTGACTTGATCTGGTAATATTATATTCTAAATCGTTTTCTCTTGTGTTATTCAATTTTGAGAAAATAGTTCATTAGTGAGTGTGGGGTTCATAAGGAATTTGAAATGGAGATCAAGGACATATATATAACTACATGGTACACTCAGCAGCCGAAGCAGTCCACCAAGCTATATGGCAGACAGCGACCACCTCTACCACTGCGGATGACATCACCACAACTAGCGACAATGCAAACCCGAAAATGGCCGTTTCCCCATATTCAATGGATTACAGGCAAAATTGGCAAGCTTTTGAGCCGCTTCAATACGAAGGCTGTTCACAAAGGTCATGAAAAAGTAGGGGAAAAGCATGTAAACGTTCAAGACGGTGGCCCAGCTCTTCTTACATCAGAGGTGTATGAGATTCCTTGCTGCTGTGATCAGAGTTACATCGGCGAGGCGGGGCGAACCACTTGAGGAACGCATCCGGAAGCACATTCACCATTAAAAGTACAAGAATTTAGATAAAGCGGTCCCAGCCCTTCACGCATGGAAAACTGGCACGTCATTCTTTTAGCAATCCCACCTCCTGGTCAGAGGAAAACCCATTCTAAATAAACCCGGCGCAGCCCCTCCCTCATTTCGCCCTGAGAAAGGTCGCAGTATGACGGCCGAAACGTTGGCCTAGGAAGCAACTATGCCAACCGGAAGCCGGAACGACCAACCTAGCAAACATTCTCAATAAACCCTTCCGCAGTCCACCTTCGTCTTTTCGCACAGTCAAAGTTTGGCAGAAACGTTGGCAATTATACCTAGGACGCGGCGACTTCTAAACAGCCAAGTTTTTATTGACTCCGGCTGCAAAAGCCCACGCTTTAATTGGTGTGTTATTGAAGAAGTATTCTTGTCATAATCTCATCTCGTTATAATTTCATCAAATTGTTATACGTCTCAAAACATAATGTACACTTTCTAAGTCAGACGACGCTACTGTAATATTTGTTTACAGGAGCATTTAATGAATGCAAAAAACTTCAACCTCCTTTTGAAATGGCCTTATGATGAGGCTATAACGCTCTTACGAGAGCCTCTCATATCCCGCAAAAGTGCCATAATGCTCTTCTCGCGGTAGTAAACTTCCGAGAGGCAACATTTTTATTCGGTCGTCCAAGCTTCATGTTGCCGTTGAAAAACGGCCGTTATGAACCGAAGACGATTTATCCTTTGTGCTATGAATCGAGCAAATAAAACTAATATATTTCCTTCGTTTCTACATTTTCTTTGCACAAAACAAATTGAAAAAAGTATGACCTCTTATTCTCTGTCATCCCTATATCTTTAATGCCTTATTCTTAGAATTTACACTAAGTAAAAATTATGAAATCTGCACATTAATATTAGTTATATAACTGACAGCTCGAGAATAAATTCCAAACTACTTACAATTATTTAATATTTTAAATAATTAACCAGGCATGACGTTTTGGGAATCTTATCCCTCCTTCAGTGGCTCTACAGAGAGTACATTTTTCGAATTATATTTATATAACAAATGTAATGAAACTAACTTAAGTGTACAAATATAAATGGACAAAATTAAAAAATTGAACAATTTAAAATGAGTAGAAATTTGATTTTATCCAAGTATGCTTTTTCAAGAGTTAAGGAATGCATTACTTTCTTTGAAATATTTGGAGTTTTCATATATGAAATAAAAATGTCTTGAGAAAAATGGATCAATGATATACGTGCAATGTTCTCAGGCACCTTCAATTACTCGTGTCTTCCAATAACGTCGAAAATTACTGCCAAAAAATATTTGTTTCAACACTGAATAAGGATATTTGTAGTTCTCAAGAATTTGAATTCTGTAATTCTTCTTCTCGTTCAGGCATTGAAGGTGGGTGCATGTGTGTTGCCAACGCCATCGGACCAACACCAAAGGGGCACGAGGCCGCCATTGCCCTTCGATCCCGCTGATTATCACGTGACCGCACGTGTTTCTCTCCCCACGTGCCCTCTTGAACCCGCATGTTTCCCGCCCCACACCCAGCATGTCCGCGCAGACCGTGCCATTTAATTCCCCCTTCCGCCTGATAGATTGCAGATATCTCCGTACCCACCTACGTGTATTCCATACCGAAATATTAACCTCTTGGTTGAACATTCAAATTAATATTCCCTTGCTAATTACTCCTTGCGTTCTACAGTAGATTACTTCTGTGCATTTAAAATTATTATTTTTCGTAAATTTATTTAATTATATGTTCGTGAAGTGTATGCAATCGTGGAAATCTCACCCATACGCCGCGTGCAGTTTTTTTTTTATCTTTTTAACGTTGATAAAATAAACGAGGTATGTACATATGAAAAGTACTTGCATATCTATTTTGTCTATTATATCTATATGTGTATTGATTTGGGTAGTTGGATGTTTCGAGACAGGAATAACTTAGTTAATATGGCAGCCCTAAACGTAAGTGGCCATTTTGTAACTTCTTTTAGGTGATGTATACATGCAAGGATCTTCAGTATGACTGAGATAAAGTTGTTATCCATTTTAAAATGTCAATACAGATTTCGCTGTGTGCACAGCAAACTTCGAAGTTAGCGCGCGCGCACGAGACGGCGCGCGCTCTATACAAAAAGGCACAGAACAGCAAGAAGTTAACCGCTCCAGCAAACATTGAACACCTACGCATTACGCACTCACATTCAATTTACGGGATATTTTAACCTGTCAGTACCATATTAGTTTTCAATTAAAATAATACTCACATGTAATTAGAAATTTCATCTTTTAAGCGATTTTCATACATGATTTTATTTTTTAATTGTTCAAACAATTATTAAAAAATAATCAAAACAACAGTAGCATTATTCTTATAAATTTGTGCTTCCTGACAGCATTGTTTCTTAATCTACTTTAAATCAGTATTCCTTCTAGACCTCCTGCAAAAAACGAACGACCCAGCCCTTAAGTCTAGTACAATGACAGAGAAAGGGCGTAGGAGAGCCACTGGCCTCAGATTTCACAGAGGGCGACTTATGAATGTAGTTTATAATTAAAAAGGTTCAAAGAGGGACTGAAGTCTCCCGGCCCCTCGGCCACGGCCTTGGCTAGAATTTTTAGCGAGTTTTGAAAACTTTGTAATAACCAGCAGGGAAACCCTCGTGGATATGAAAGGCTAAAGCAAACACTTTCTCTTGCGGCATTCCATCGAGGGTGGAGAAGTGAGGCGGGGTCGAGGGAAGGAGGAGAGTTATGGCTGGAGAGGCGATCACGTTGAGGTGACTACAGCGATGGAGCGTTGAAGACAACGGAACACGGGCTTTGGCAACGTGCCGATTGACGTATAGAAACTCAAGAGAGTAACCAGCTTCAAAATTGATGAAATTTCTTAATGTACAGAGGTGTGCAAACTATTAGACTAAATATTTTATTCCAGTAAATTCAAGACCAGTATTTATAACTGATTAAAATTAATTTGGTGCTGCAATTAAAGAGGCTGGTTTGGATTAAGTGTGATTATGCGTGACCACGCACCGTGTCAAGTGGGGACGAAAGAGGGAGATATTGAAAATCTGTGCTGCCCTGGCCAGCTAACAGTAGAACCATGAACCCAATTGAAAATATTTGGGCGACAGTTAAAAAGAAGGTAAAGATAACAGCACGTGAAGGTCCTGTGGTCAAATTGAAGGAAATTTGTCAAAACGATCCAGACATCAAAATGCAGGTTATGGCACTAACAAAAATGCCAGAGAGGATCAGAATGCAAATGAATGGATGTCAAATGTAAGAAACAGAAATTAGTTAACAGACTTCCTCAGTTAGTCTTTGAAACATAGTAATTGGTACGTCGGGCGAGCTTTTGAGGAGTGATATGGGCGATTGCAATGATATACAATAAACATCAATATTTTTCTTTGAGCCAGAAACGATATTAAGTTAACAACCTGCTCAGCTTTCCCTGAAAATAGCCAGATCAGTTTTGTCAGAAAAAGATGTAGCATTGAAAAATAAGAACTGAATGACGCAGATACAGTCATTGGTAGGAAGAGGGAGTCTTGTTTTTCTCACGAAGAAACTTACGATTAAATGAATCAGAACCACCGTGCTCAAGGATGAAACGCATCGGTACGTCGGGCGAGCAGTGAGAGTGAGTTGACGTAATGCAGTCATTCTCCAAGGCAGCCGTATCTCTTACGAAGAAACTAAATTAGTGAAAGGACCTTGCTCAGAGTTCTGAAAACGCATCGGTACGTCGGGCGAGCAGTGAGAGTGAGTTGACGTAATGCAGTCATTCTCCAAAGCAGCCGTATCTCTTACCAAGAAACGATAATTAGTGAACAGACCTTGCTCAGAGTTTCTGAAAACACATCGGTCCGTCGGACGAGCAGTGAGAGTGACTTGGCGCGAGGCCAGAGCACTACGCTGGCCATATGAAATCTGTCCCCCGACAGAGCAACGCGAGCGAGGGGCAGGGCGCATGCAGAGCTCGTGGGCGGAGAAAGACACTGACAAGGCGCGGCAGCTGCGGGAAAAGAAGAAAACGGAACCGAAACTCCGCCGCGAGTTCTTGGATGGCTGCTAAACAACTTTTTGCCCCACTTAACTCATTCAGCAACAGGGCAAGAAGTGTTTTTTCTAGCGGCAAGGACAAGATCTAACACTTTTTTTTTAAAGGCTGAAAACCGTATGATCTGAGATCCTCTTTCAAAATTCAAGGGATGAATAAATGGTAAATATCATTGTTAATTTTGTGGAAGATAACTGTAGTTCTGTCTTTATCAATTCATCCCGTAAGTATATAATGATGTATTCTTCAATTTAAAGAGTACGTGAAATACGTATCACTAATTAACCGAAGCAAGATATGAACTATACATGAGTTGTGCACAGGAATATTCCTGATATGACTACGTAATCAATGAGAGCTTTCCTTTATAGAAATATAGTAAGAGTTCCATTTTGAATAGGCTGAATGACCCAAAATTGATATCGTTTCTAAAAAATTTATTACTCTCACTCTTTAAAAAGAAAAGAAATGTAAAAATATTCCCATAGATTGTGCTCTCAAAATATATTTAAAATTCTTATTTAATTTAAAAGCATTTTCAGGAAATAATATTGGAAAAAAATTTAAAAAAATTTCTATCATGATTTGAATTTTTATCGTGATCAAATTTATTTTTTTCCGAGAAATAAACCTCTTAAATCGAAAATAAATAACAATTGACACTAATAACTTTTGTAATAGATAATATTTAGCATAGTTAGTTTTCATTAACTCCTTGTCAGATTCCGCGGCACATTCCTTCAACAAAAACTTGAAATTCATAGTTATACAGACAGACCTGTGCAACACTCGAAACATGCTGTAAAATTTCTAACACGACTACGAATATTGTCATATGTATATTTAAAGATAAGATGAAATGTATCGTGGGTATTTCTTCCACCATAAATGAAAAGAGAATCGGCGAAACGGAACCTCAATTTGCATTTTCCGCGAGCGCAGAATGAACGTTTCAATTCGCGGCTTATCTGCGAAGTATGTGCTGTCGTGATGTCTCCATGCAAATCACGTAAATCGCAGAGAATTTCACGACCGTTCCTTTGCCTGCAATTGCTGCGTAGGAAATACAGCCGTTGCTTTCGCGCGTTATCCACATTTGTGCGCTCCTCTGCGCATTTTCCTGTTCCTTCGACTGAACGAAATGCACTGCGCGCGACGCCGGAGGCGCTGAGGCACAATGGCCCAGTCAATATTGCGAGCGGCCAAATGAAAACTTTAAGTAAACACACAATTGATTGATTGATTTTTCGTGTTTCCGGGCGCGTCAACTGCTTTGGTCATTAGTCCCGTTAGTGTAGTGCATTTTTTTCTCGGGAGATGGCGGTGATCTCCCCCCGCTGGATGGCGAGATCCGGCGCCGACCTACCGTCGGCTAGTGGGGTTTCCCCCTAATCAGGACTCTCCCAGCAACGGGGCATTGCCTCAGCCGGGACAAACACTAAGCTCCCGACCGGTCTCCCGGAAAATGTGATATTGTAGTGCATGTTAGTGTTAGTGTGTGTGTTAGGGGAGAGGATAGGACAAGAAAGCGGAAGGACAGATCGCGCGCGGTCCGTGGCCCGTTTGGTAGGGTATTCGGCTGGTGATTGATGATCGGAGAAACCACGAAAACTACCATCAGAGCAGTCGGCCGCTAGAATTCTCCTCCAGACAGCGACTGAATTCGACCTAGCTGAAAAGCTAGTGTCGAAAATCCTGCCGCCCAGGACTGAAACCTACGAGCTCCCGGCCAGAGGCACTGCAGTGACATCAGTTGATGCACTGAGCTACCGCTCCCGGTGACAATCGTCCTGATGATCAAAATCTTTCGGTAACAAGATAAGATACTTTTTACTTTATTTCTACGGATTTATTTTCTCATCGAGAAAAACGTATTGCAGGGCTCCGGTAACAAAAATGTAGATAAATTCAGTAGCTAAATTTAGAATAAAATACTCTAACACGTGCAGCCAGAACCCATGTTTTGCGGGTCCTTGATATCGAAAAATGCAATGACAGCAAAACGTCTGTCTGTCTGTCTGTGAACAACGAAAGTGTCTAAACCGTTCAGCCTATTTTCTCCAAAATTGATATTCTGCAATCGATCTGGGGAATGTCGCGGATCCTTGAATTTGAAACCGATATTTTCATTTTGGGGTACTTTACGTGAATTCCACTGGGACATATTCCAAATTTTCAAAAAAGGACCTCCATGGTTTTTGATTAAATTTTGTTGTTGGATAGTTTAAGAGAATGGTGCAGGTCTCATGTTCGTTAAAAACCGTAATTTTTCGAAAATTGCAAATGAGTACCTTTCGAGTAAATTTGCGTGAAATACGGGTGAGAAAGTACGTGCTGTTTTAGCACCACTATTTTGAATATAAGAAATACTGTTAAGAACCACATACCTGGCATAATTCATTAATTCCTTTCTACTTTAATGTATCTACCGTTGATTAAAAGTTAACTGACTCTTTCAGTACATACAATCATATCTGTGGCTTGTTGCAAGAAAGGCCAAGGTCAGTTATGCAATGTTTTGCAGAATGGGTGGTTTTCTTATATCGAAATGAAAAAACAATCGTAGGACAATGCAAATCAATGTGAAATTAGGAGATGGGATCGACTTTTGACTTTGACTTTTCTTGAACTAAAATGAGGGGCTTTAAACCACACATTGGCTATACAAACCGAAAATCACAAAAACTGACATTGCGCCTTCTTGCACCAAGCTACAGATATAAGGAGAACCGTGATCTTGCATATACCAACAAAATGAAATGGTGATATATACATTTTCTTCAAGGCAGCAGTTGTTTTATAAAATGGACTAGATTTCAATGCAGGGTGTAAGAAACGTGTATGTCAAATTCAGCGAATTATTGCTGCTGTTCCACTACCACTTCTCCGGAATAACTGTGAAAATTAAACTTTTTTGGAGTCGCAATTTTGTAATGTGTATTTTGAAATAATTGAAATCCTTTTACTTCAATATTGAACTTCAACATTGCTACTGCATCATCACGAAAATTAAGACCGTTTCGCAAACACTATTCGAAGAAGTGGGGGTAAATTGTAGAAAAATCTCAATGAAAACGCTTCTCATTCAAAACACATTTAATAAAATTTAATCTTACAGAATTCAAATAGAAAAATATTAGGAGGACGAGAAACGGATTCTGGGAGCAGTCAGAATTACTCTCCCAACAATCCCAATCGGCGGATCGTCGCTTTCGGTATCTAGGCTTGGCGGGGGCGAGAGAAGGGAGGGCGGGGAGGGGCGGCGTGGGAGGGATGGGGGCGGAGGCGGTGCCGTTTCCGGTGGCTGCGCGCGATCGATCTGACGTGTCGACACCGCTCGCGATCTGTGCGACGCGCCTCGGCCTCCCGCCCCGTCGCTCTCGTCGGAGACCCTGTCCTGAGAGGAATTCGGTGACGATGGGCAGAACATACGTGCAGTGCGTCTGACCGGAAGGTCCTAGAGTCCGAGTCCCGACAGTGGCAGGATTTTCGGCACTATCTACATAGTTTGGTCGAATTCAGTCGCAGTCTGAAGGAGAATTCTAGCAACCGGTTGCTATCATCGATAGTTTTCCGTGGTTTCTCCGATCAACATCAGGTGAATGCCGGACCCTAGCAAATGGGCCACGAACTGCACACGATCTTTCCTTCCTCTTTCTTTGTGAGTTTATTCCCAGTCGTCGTGCTAGCATTTCGACTTACAGAAGTAACTAATTTACAAATCATCTGAAGTCATGAAATTTCAGGTTATTTTTCTTAAATTTAATATTCAGAATGAATTTTCCAGGTCCCTCCACGCTTACGTTCAATTTTCTCAAATTATAAATTTAAATAATTTTTCTTATATCATGTCATCACATTCTGATAAAGGAAATTCGGAAGATGCAAATTTGGGCTTAGCATCTATGTGTATTAGGATCTATGTGTATGAATGATTACATGTTGCACATTATCATAATGAAAGTGAATATGTGTCGATATTTTGTAACAAAACTACACGTGATGGACGTTTTTAAACCATTTTCACATAGTTTCCCTATCTTTATAGAGAAGGACTATCGACCACTACATTGATTAATATTGATTTTCACTTTCTGTTAATACGTTGAACGAAACAAATTTTCCCTCGTTTGTTAACGTCAAGTATTACTCTCCAAACTGAAGTAATCTAAATTTAAAGAAGAGTAAAATCTAACAGATTTTCATGGGCAATGGTAAGCAGCACCAATTTTCTACATTGTGAATAAATGTGTACCTTCATGGCAAATTTCACTTCATTTTTTTACTTAGTGTGTAGAAAAGAAGTCACATAAAAGTTTGAGAAGAATATGAGGGTTTGAAGTTGTTAATTCCGCTTGTTTGCAAATCATAGAATGGAATCTTTTAAGAGTTCCTTTTTTTCTCTCGTCACCATTTATGTTCATTTTGATCTTTTTATCAGTGTCCACCTCCTAAGTTCCTTATAACTATAAGATTATAATCCTTACTACAGGTACTGTTAAATATTAAAACTACTTATTGCACAGCCTAAATAAAACGTTAATTTCAAATATACTGAAATAACTAAATTTTGAAAAAATGTCAACTTCTAAAACTTAACCATAAATTATAATTTAACTTGATGAATTGAGAATACTATCACCTGTATTTAAATATTTACACCGTATGTTTTCAATATTTTAAAATATTCCACCCTCACACACGAATAAAAATCAATTGTACTCCCCCTCGATGTAATTTCAGAAAATGACGACTTTTAAATACTGTTGTCGGCTAAATTATTAAGATATTTTATATTTTATGTAAAGCCGGAAGATATCAAGTTAACTGTCTATAAGTTAACAAGTTAACTGTCTATGTTTTCCTATTGAAGAGATTTTCAAAGAATGATTGTGTTGATTCCCAATATTTTGCTGTAACAAGGTATATCACTCATATTTCAGTTTCCAACGTTTCGTAGATTATTTGTTCAATCCATATGTATTAGTCCAAAAAGTTAAAAGAAAAATATAAAAATTACACATAGTTAAACATGTGAAAACACAAAATCAGTTTTGAAACAAGAGTACAATTTAGTCTAGAGAAATTAAAATGTTAGTAGGAAACTCTTAAAACTACTTCCCAACTTTATATTTTACCACCTATATTTTATACTAGATACAGGAATAAAACATGTAGAGTAAAATTAATTTTTTACCGTAAAAACTTATTAAAATTTCTTGCACGTTAAATCCCTGAGTGCTGAATTCAAGTTTTTAGCTACAACTATTTCAAAGAATTAAGTACATCCATCAAAGATATTTGAGAAAGTGTCATACTTTTGTCATAGGACACAGTGTTAAATAAACCCACCATTGAACATTAGAATATTATTTTGCTTAGAGTGAATGTTTCAAAACACTAGGTTAGAATTTGAATACTATTTTTATAATATTTGTCCTAAGTCGGAATAGTTTTACCATATCTTCTTCGTAAAAACAGCATGCTAACGTATCCAACTTTTAAATTAATTTACGCTTCAGAGACGAAAGATGTAACATTACGAGTGAAATGTTCCCGGTCGAGGCGACGAAGAAGCCAACACCGGAAGTTCGAAACGAGTAATGCTACCGTTTGGTCCAGGCGCCGTATCAAGTTTTATTTCATGAAACTTTCCTTATTTTAATTTAATATTTCAACATGTTTCCACTGTGTTCGACTAACAACAGCAGGTTTAGTCGAAGATGAGAACTTTTTGCAGTCGAAAGAAAATGTATGTAATGAGAACATTCGTAATAGCAATACTCACTTAAATATTCTCGATTTTACAGGACTTAATCTACTGAAAAGTAATGGGGCATATTCGTTCAACTCAATTGATTTTCTTCCCTCTAACAGATTAGGTGTAATGTAACGGTCTATTATTGCAGTTAAGGTCTCGTTTATTATTATCCACACTCTCCCAAACTTTCCCATTTTTTCGTTATTTCGTTTTATTAATTTTCCTTGTTTTAATATTAAGCTTTCATGCATTAGTACCTTGTTAGAACTGCTTCCTGTCATATCCTGCTAGATCTAGGTTTAATGGACGTGAAGACGGTTAGCAGACATTTCAGCATTTTGGAAACCTAAGACTGAATTCGTAATTCTATTCTCTTAACGGTGATTGATATTCCTGGCAGCAAATAGAGTAATCTCCCAGTGTGTGACAGTCTCGACGTGGTCTTCTGTTAACTCCTTCGCAGAGCGGAGCACATTTCACGCAGCACTGAGCGCAGCGCTGGTCGTCGTGCGCTGGACCCCTGACTTCTCGGTTGAACAAAGTTGGAATCCTAGGAACACGTGAAATTGGGATTTTGTGGAAGTTTCTTGATTAAGGCACAGCGAACCATGCCGCGAGTTCCACAATGATTTGTCCACTCCCGTCAGAATAACATTGGTTACACGAAGGAACTATGGTGGGAACAACTTCGACATTTAATCATTGGAAGAAACTGCGTTATGGAAATCGTCACTAAGATACTTGGCAGCACTTTTCTTATTAGTATTTATATCGTAAGCAAATGCAAAGAATTCATTATTTTATTATCGCTCGCAATTTATTTTGATACCTGAAAATATTCATAATATTTATGAGGACCGCGTTATTAGGAAAAGAGATTAACTCACTTTAATGAGAAATAGTGGAACTCTGTTCTCTACAAGATACAATCGTTTACTTGCTTTCTACAATATTAATTAAAGCAAATAATATTTGTTCACTATGAAACAAGCTTTTGCTATAAAATAAAAATACCATGAATAATTGTTTTAATTTCATAGCGTTCCATTAAAAATTAAATTCATTTACGGCATGCGTACCAAACGTAAAGGCAATAGTTACGAATGCAGCCCTGAAAACTATAATTGGGGTTACCATATAGTATGTAATGTAAACTATTAGAAATAGACTTGGATGAAGATGAAACATTCTATTTCTCGCTCTTCCTTAAGGTGCGTGTCCACTTGAGAGCAACCCTCTCACGAGTTTGAGTCGAGAGCGATTCTCGCCATTGGACACAGTTCTGAGAGCAGGCAACGGATGTGGCGTAATGCTCGCGGAGAGCGGTCGCCATCTTAACTACTCGCCAGTGGACATGCCTGCGCGAGAACTCGCACCGACGTGCTCTCAGCATTCGAAACGTGCTGGAAGTGACTACGAGCGCCCGCGACTGTTTGGTGTTTGTTGCCTCGACATGGCTGCTACCGAACAGAAAATTGCACTAGAAATAGAATGTACAGTTGAAGAAGTAAACTAGAGATGCTACAAAATGGCACACACTCTCTAGTATTTCACTATAATCTTGCAGGAAATTGAAACAAACAAATTGGAGCTATCTTTGAAGAATATGTTGATAATGTTCGAGGGGAAGAATATGTTGATAATGTTCGACGTAAAGTATCTCCAAAATGTAAAGAATGTTTTTCGCAGAGCTTCGAATCGGGCCAAATCGACCGGGGAATATTCAGTTTGGGAAAAATTGTACGATTAGTTCAAGTGCTATTGTTGTCCACTGACGGCCGGACAGACAGACAGACGGACGTTTTGAAAAAAAAAACAAATACTTTTTCGGTATCAGGGAGCTCTAAAACGTGAATTTCCTTTGAAATCTCGAAATCTAATATTCCGCAGCATTTCATGACTTTCTCTATATTACGTATATTACTCCGTTTATATTGTACGAACTTATTCGAGAAAGTATAAAGAAAATTCACAATTTTCTGAACCAGGTAAGCAAAAACCTACTCTGAAGCCCCTGTTGTGTGATTATATTTGATATTCAAGTAAAACGTGTAAAAAAGTAGCCTACTAATGGAAGCTATTGTGCGTGACCTTGAAGTTTTGAGGTTAGGTTGATCAATGTGCGTTGCTTAAAATTTATCTAAAATGTTGGGCATCCTCTATTTCAAAAACTTTGACATCTGTAGTTTTCGATCAATCCACTTTCTCACCCATATTCTTTTCTTCTTATGCAAAGAAGCGTATTAAGTAACAAAAGCCACCGTCGCTGTCTTCTTTGCGTCCATCTTAGCTCTCGCATCGCCATTGTGAGCTTACTGCTCTCCAGTGGTCAGGCAAGTGAGAGGAAATCGCGAGAGGGCGCGGCGAGTGCACTCTCGAGAGGCAGGTACTTTCTGCGAATCGCTCGCAGGTCGACAGGGTATTGCGAGCTTCTGTGGAGACCAGCTCGCGCTAGTTACTCTCTAGTGAACACGCACCTTTAAGCAGGCCTGCACAGCATTTTGCACTTTACTGACGTCGGGAGCCGCACGCGAGCCATTCGAGTGCAAATCCAAGTAGTGAGGAAAGGGTGGGGATAAGACTCATAATAGGAGTGGAGACTTCCAATGAGAAAATGCCATTCGAACAACAACGCGTAAATTGAAAGAGCAATCGGCGAGAACATGACGGACTCTAACATACTGTTCAAGGAATATTTCGCTTTGTATTATATTGAAAATGTTTGTTGTCAACAGATGATTATGTGAAATATGAACCTGAAACGAATTAGACATCCATACTTGATTTGGATACTGAGTATTATAATTCCATGCAGGACTGATAATGAAATTCGCTGTGCCACCAAACATTGCCCTTCTTGAAATTGCCTAAATTTCATTTTTTTGTCAATCTTGATACGAGATATTGCTATCATTACGTAAGTATGCACATTTTTGTTACAAAACATATTTTTCGATTTTAGAGGAATTCGAAAGATAAAATAAACATTAGAGATATTAAATGTCCAGGCATTCAATCTACGCGTCGCGTCATCCCCACTGTGCAACGAGCAGGCTGCTCCCCTCTACGCAATGTTGTCTACCCCCCACTACTTGCACTTTCGCCGCTCTCGCGGGTAGAGGTCCGGCTCTTAAGTGCAGACAGCTCGCGGAAGCAGGCATTGTGTAGATGTTTTACATATTTTAATTTTCCACCTACATCTCCTCCCTAAATTTTCGTAATCATATTCATTTACCAATTGTTGCTGCTGTCTTTTACTTAATCCTTTCCCATCCATATCTTCTTTCCCCCTCCCCACCTCCTTTGCCTTCACTTTCAGCCTATCCGTCGCCACTCCTCCCTACTTCATTTTTCTTCTTCAGTTATTACGAGGCCTTTATCCATTAGTGATGGGTAGCCATGCCATCCGACCGGGAGCCATGTCCCCAAATCATGACTCCTTTCCTCCTCTTCTCCGTTCTACTCTGTCTATCTATGAGGTCAGTCAAATTAAGAGACACATAGAAAAGTAAGTAAACTGTTTAGTATTTCGAACATAATCGCATAATAATTATTTATACGTATATCCCACTGGCAGAGAAGATAGTAAATGTCTTCATAGAAACATCTTTGCAGTTACCTACACAACAGTGATTGTCCTCAGGCTTGCACCTCTTCGTCCGAAGCAAAACGACGGCCATGAACATCTCCAGGGCTCCAAAAATTTGAAAATCGCATGAGGATAGATCTGCATTGTATGGAGGCTGTTTGAGTTTCCCAGCAAAACGTTTGCAGCGTAGACGAAACAACGTTGGCAACACGTGGGTGGGCAATGTCGCGCAACAGAAAATCGTCTGTCAACATTCTTGGGCGTTCAATCATATATTCTGTTAGTGCACCTAACTTAATTTTTTTAATAAACGATAATATAGTTGTCTTAATGAGTCACTCTTGGTGTAAACAGGCTTCAATCAAATTATAGACTACGAACAATACAAGGACAATTTATTTCATATCGCACAACGTTTCTAAATCATATTGATTTCATCTTCAGGCTTTTCATCTTTAGTTTTGTAATATTTCCAGTGCTTACCAATCGTTTCCTTATTCTTTGATAAGTTTAGAAGTTTGTTAAGTTCCTGATGATGCTAATCGCTAAATTTTCTATTTGAACTGTATTGATATTAAAAAAAATACATATTTTTCGCCCGCCAGGTGGCTCATGAACAGCCGTGCTAGCTTTCCGTGGTACAATTCTGGGTTCGATTCCCGATCGGGGCAAAAATAGAGCTGCAGATTCCCATTAAAATCGACTCAGCTTCTATAGCTGTGTGACGCAAGACAATCTCAGGAAGGTTAAGTATCATAGAAATGGTGAAGGGAATGCGAAATGCTCGCTACTTGTCTCTTTACCACCAGGCGTGAATAATATATGGAGATATACCAAAATTTTCCTCTCTCCCTACATCTATATCTGCTAAAGATCTTAGCGTCCGGCTTGCTGGGTCAATGGGTCACGATATAATTATAATCCTTATTACTCTGTAATGGATTATAGGATCCGCCGACTATACAGCGCAGCTGGGAATCTGAATGAATGATTCTATTCCTAGTTCATTACTGTTTGGATTGACTAAATGAAAAATCACTTTCTTTTCTATAGAACAAAATTTAACAAAGTTTATTTTACTTTTTTATCAAACAATTTAATGAATTAAGTTAGGCCTTTGATCTGATCTCTTTCAATTTACAATTTTACACCGCGGTTAACTTATCTTTTCTTCGTTGATGTTCCTCGTAGACTTCTCAGTCGAAATATCTTTGATCTTGCCGTAGTCAAAGTTCCAACGAAATCCTCTTCTGCCCTATCCAAGCTGGTCTCAAACTATCAAAATTACTAGTCCGATTACGTCCTATGACATAGTCCGAACTTGATTACGACTCCGACAAAGTTCCAATTTATACTTCAATATTGCTTCCAATGAAAATATCTACGAACAGTTCAGAAGCGCGTTTCAGAACAGATGAAATCTTCCTGCATGATTCATCCCTCGAAGACTTCGTATTAAACTACCTTCATTTTTTCATAACATTTGACCGTCTAAACTTCTCCGCCCAATCCCAAAGTTTCTACTTTCAGGCATCAACCCATCTCTTAATGCATTTAGAAAAAACAAAACTACATTGTTTATTCACGGTCGTTGCTAAGCTCTAGCTCTCGTGATATTTCGTAATGCATGTTCCACCATATTGTCTACAAATAAATGTTACGTTTACTTTAACGTGACATATCGGTATGTCACAGCTTCCCCTCTCCAAGCGTCATTTGGTTTGCTACAACCTAACTAAATGACAGACTAAATTGAACACTTTCTTCTTGCTTCTTCACGCTAAACGGCATGAACACTTTACACTTTGCACTGCACTAGGTCTTGTTTCTTGCTGCCTTAAAACTATTTACATTTTCCTTTCAGAATGTGCCAACAATAACCATTTCATCAGGTATTCTAATAACCGTATCTGCCTAATATTTGCTCCACATTAACTTCATTGAATACATAACAAAACAATAACAAAAGAAAAACTATTACACCTAATATTTACAACTATTTACAAATCTCTGTCATGACCAGAATATTTAATCATGCGTGTCGTCCCTCATATACGGCTTCATGTTCCTGTAGTTATATGTTCCCATTTGCGTCCATTTCATCATTCAAAATCGCGGCATTCTTGCTAATACTTTACAAATTCAGTAAGGTCCTTTATACAACGGAAAAATTTATAAAATAGCTTCTATCCACTGACGACACTTGGGTACTCTAATTAACACTTCATCACCCTCCTTATACTCGCCTCAAAGCATTGTTTCTGTTTTAGCTTTCTTTTGGCTGCTGCCTCCTCAAATTGTCATAAATTATTCGCGTATCTCTCACATCATCTAGGACCCCACTTATTTCTGGTGTATTCCAATTTGCCAGTACGACGAGTAAAATCCAGTCCCGTGAATATCGAGCTCCTTTTACCTTCCACATCATTTCATCTAATTTCGGCGGTTTTTCATGACGAGCGATGGTCTTGATATTGAGTTTCCTAGCATCAACACAAAATCTTATCTTATTGTCTTTCTTACGAACTATCACTATTGGCTTACATACGGTGTCATCGATTTTTGTTATACCATCCACAAGCATCGTGTTTATTTTTACGTACTTCGTTTTTATACATGGGGATCGGATATTGTTTCAGATAAAGGTTCCTCATCCATCAATTCAATTTTAAATTGATATCCCTTTACCGCCCCATGAACTTCAAAATATCTTTATATTCATTGACAAACATTTCAATAGCTTCACTAGCATCTATTCCGTTTTCGTCGACCGCGCTCTCTGCTGCCGTGTGGATCTGGTCCCTGGTCTCTTCAATTCGTTCCGCAATATCGCAAATACACATCTTCCCCCTCCTGGTCTTTGATCCTAAACAATGTTGTTGCCCTTTGTCACCTCGTAACAATACACTCCTGTTACCTATGTCGACCTTGGCGTCACAATTTTAGGCCATCAATCCCAAAATAATTGGACGAATCAAATTCTTCACTACAATTGCCGGAAACTGAATTGTGATCCCTTGAACTTCCACATCCACCCAAATTTGCCGACTTCTCGTTTCGATGCGCCTTCCATTAGCTGTCCGAATATCCAAACTCCTGGTGGGTAGCTCATCAATTTTATTTCCCTTTTTCTTTAACTGCTCATACAATTTTTCCGACACTGCACAAACATTAGCACCTGTGTCAATTAAAATGTCTACAGGTATATTCCGAAATATCCCCTTCAAAATTAAACACGTGCTATTCTCCGCCCGTTCGTCCGTATCTTCCCTTAATAAATCTTCCGCCGATACTTCAATGCTAGTCAACTCCTTAATAACCATCACGCCCTCATTATCATCGTTAAATTTTAGGTGGCTTGGTATTATAAGCACCGATGCATGCATTGGTATATTTCCCTGTGAAGGCATCATGAATTCATTTTCTAACTGTTCAATCTTGTCCTTAATGTCCGACATATATTTCCCAGATTCAAATTCTTGCACCATTTTAATGTTTCTAAGTCCCTCCGGTATTCGTTTTTCTAATTTACAATCCGATTAACTAATTTCGATTCTGTTTTCAATTGTTTTTTCGCCATGTTGAAGCGACATTGCATTTAATTTATTTACACGCGATTCGACGATTGTCAACTTTTCGCATTGTTGGTCATGTAAATGTCCTAATGTCACAATGTTTTCCTGTGAATGATTAACTTTGGAATTAATTTTGTTGCCAGATTCTTTTAATTCCCTCTGCATTTGGTCGACTTGATTATTAAAAGACTCAATTTTACAATGAATAATGTTGAATTCAGCCGATGTATCCGCCCGTAATTGCACTATTTCCTTGTGTATTTCCTGACGAAAATTCTTCAATTCTAATGACATTTCCGATGTCATTCCTTCCAATTTAGCGTTATTTTTTTCAAATTCAATATTCATATCTGAAGTGATCCCCTCTAATTTATTATTCATATCTGAAGTGATTCCATCTAATTTAGTATTATTATGCTCAAGTTTTGCGTTCATTTCTGCTAACATCTTAAAAATTAATTATTAGGGTCCATATTTTCTAACGGTGCAGCCATTATTTCCCTTTCTTGTGGTTCAATCTCAATAATTTCCACGAAATTTCTCCTCGAGGTTAGTATTAGCAGACGCCATATCATCTACATTAACATTCTCCATACGCAATTTTTTGCTCCCAGTATCCATTTTGAATTCTAATAAAAATTAAAATCTCTGTTAAATTATTTTAAAATCACACCAATGAAATGGTCTTGGCCCTTTCTTATAACTAACAATTAATTTCAAATGTCAATCCATAAATTTCAGATTCCTTTGGATCACTATATTATAATTTATAAGACTAATTTTATCCGTGTCACCAATTGTTATAAATTATAACAAATTATGCATCACGTTGAGGCGCCATTTTGAGATATACCAAAATTTTCCTCCCTCTCTACATCTATATCTGCTAAAGATCTTAGCGTCCGGCTTGCTGGGTCAATGGGTCACGATATAATTATAATCCTTATTACCTCTATAAAGTTATAGGATCCGCCGACTATACAGCGCAGCTGGGAATCTGAAATAGAATGATTCTATTCCTAGTTCATTACTGTTTGGATTGACTAAATGAAAATCACTTTCTTTCTATAGAACAAAATTTAACAAAGTTTATTTTACTTTTTTTATCAAACAATTTAATGAATTTACGTTAGGCCTTTGATCATGATCTCTTTCAATTTACAATTTTACACCGCGGTTAACTTATCTTTTCTTCGTTGATGTCCCTCGTAGACTTCTCAGTCGAAATATCTTGCGATCTTGCCGTAGTCCAAAGTTCCAGAAATCCTCTTCTGCCCTATCAAGCTGGTCTCAAACTATCAAAATTACCAGTCCCGATTACGTCCTATGACATAGTCCGAACTTGATTACGACTCCGACAAAGTTCCAATTTATACTTCAATATTGCTTCCACATGAAAAAATCTACGAACAATTCAGAAGCGCGTTTCAGAACAGAAAGAAATCTTCCTGCATGATTCATCCTCGAAGACTTCGTATTAAACTACCTTCATTTTTCATAACATTTGACCGTCTAAACTTCTCCGCCCAATCCCAAAGTTTCTACTTTCGGCATCAACCCATCTCTTAATGCATTTAGAAAAACAAAACTACATTGTTTATTCACGGTCGTTGCTATGTTCTAGCTCTCGTGATATTTCGTAATGCATGTTCCACCATATTGTCTACAAATAAATGTTACTTTACTTTAACGTGACATATCGGTATGTCACACTATGATACAAGATAGGTAATGCATTTCCCCATTAAATAAAAATATGAAACCAGGACCCAGGACTGGGAAGGCCACTAGCTAGTGAAAGCAGAGAGTAATTCAGTCTAACATGCCAAATACATACAAAAACATTTTCATTGATACTGACTTCAGTAGTAGGAGCATATGATCAATAATTTCAAATAATAATATCATTGATACACGTTCAGGTATCCCATAAAAATATACTTAAAAAGTATGTTCTCAGTAAATAGCTAGTTGAATATTTGGCGCTTAACAAATATGAGATATCGAGACGTCAATTATTGAATATATAAATAGCGGGTAAATAAATTTTACTAACTTACTATGAGACCTAGGAAATGTAATGAGCGTTACGAGGGAACTTCCTAAAAAATAACACGCATGGTGCTGAAACACTATCCTATAGCCAGCCACTTGAAAATCGACCTAATCTACCTGGGTGTTCAGCCAACAAGACATAGCGACTCGGTTAACTCAGTTTTCACTGTAATAAAACAACCTTTACGAGATCAGCTTATCCTTTTGCTACCTTTAAAAGTGAGCTTTGCTTAGTAATCGTGTAATCTGAGTGAATTTTCACTCAAACATCATCTGTCCATTAAAAATGGCCTAGCAGATGAGATTACAACGAGAAGTTCAAGCAGGAATAACATCCTCTTTCCCTAGTTCTGTATTTGATTCACGGCTACACACATTGGAAAAGTCAAACGCCCAAACAGCATTGTAATTTATTGGCAGCTTGTATTTACTACACGGCGAGCTGAAACACTTTTTTTAACTCTTAAAAAACTTCGCAGCCAATTGGTTCGTAAATTTCCTGACTCAGACAAACAGTGGCGTGCTTTCGTCTAGCTCACTGAACTCCGAGTTAAGTGCCACGCTAACAAAAAACATTGAAAATGTCAAACACCGGATCGGTGCCAATGTATTAAGCGTAAATAGAAATAGCACACGAAATAGAACGAAAAAGAGAAAAACGGAAGAGAAAAATAAAATAAATGGATTTTACAGAAAAAAAAAACTAAGGGTTCTGAAGAAAAAATACAGTAGAATGGAGAAGAAAAGAAGCATATTAATAGAGGAATAAGATAGAATAATCAGAACAGATAAAAATTCAAAACTTTATTTAACATTAACTATGATAAAAAGTGCTAAACGAGATAGATATAGCAAATCACTGTCAACGTTACGCTGACAAAATTACATTTAGGAATAGGAAGACATTTCTCGTACGCCTTCAAATCTCTTTCGGACTGTTAATTTGCGAATCGGATAGCATTCGTGATAGAAATAATGCGCTCTCAAAGCATTGCTATCCACCAAATCATACAACCATTCATGCGGATTTTTAATTTGTGCATTTTACAGTGAAAACTGCCAAAAACAAATTTCTCACAAACCAAGACAGGCAAATAAAACTAATAGATATGGCTACGACTTAGTAGTGCTAGAATTCATTTGGGGATATTAAGAGGTTATCAGGCCAACAAACATTTTATTCGTAACATGCTTACTCATGTCAAAATTGTAACCAGAGCACAGCAATCATGTCATGTGCTGACGTACTCATTGACCATGCAGTAAGATATCCACACAAACGGTTTGGTTAATTCGTATTCGTAAAAGTTCAAATTACTTTATTACAACCAGTTTCGAATGAGTGCTGTACGGATTGTCTCTCTTCTGTCTGTATTCCTGACGGTTTGCCATCGAGTTTTGTTATATTGTGTATCTGACCCCACACATTTTGATTTTTAATAAGATATAACAAAAACCATTCGCTGACCAATAAGATGTTCAAAAGTACACCAGACTCAATCACGCGCACGAGAAGGATTTTTACTTTCTCGCTACGGGGTAGAGATAAAGTTCTATAGTGCTGCGCGAAAAAACTGCGAATTGTTTTTAGAAAAACTTTGCAGAAAAACTGCAGGGCCCTAGTAACGAAAAAGTAGATAAATCCAGTTACGAAATTTAGAAAAAATCCTCTAACTCGCCAGAATTCATGTTTTGTGAAACCTTGATATCGAAAAATCGAATGATGGCAAATGTCTGTCTATCTGTGAACAACGCTAGCGGTTAAACGGTTCACCTATTTTTTTCCAAAATTGATATTCCTCAATCGATTTGGCTGATATCACAGCCCCATGATTTTGAAACCAATATTTTAATTTTGGGGGTACTTTACATGAAGTCCCCCAGACATTTTCCAAATTTTCAAAAAAAAATTTTATTTTTGGTTATTGGAAGTTGAAGTCTTTAAGAGAATGGTGAGTCTCATTCGTTGAAAACCCTGATTTTTCAAAATTCAAAGTTAAATTTTTTCGGAGTTTTTGTACAACTAAAATTTTAAAGATGATTTTCCCCTTAATGAAATATCTTCAAGATAGATTTTCGAAGAAAGTCAAGCACAATTTTTCGAAAAACTTGAGTACTTTTCGCGTAATTTTGCGTGAAAATACAGACGGGAAAGTACGTGATATTTTAGAACCACTATTTTTTAGGAAGTGTCATTTGTGAAGTTTTTCGAGATTTTCAGACTAACGATAATTAAAGCGAGGAAGAGGAGGAGAGCAAATCCCCCTAAATGGATGTTTTCTAAGGGCGTTATATCAACGTGAAATTTAATTAATTTTAATCTTTCTCAATTAATTCAGATTACTGGATTTAATTCAGCTAATGAAATGAACAATTAAAATTAGAATTGATGGATAAAAGCTTGAGCAAGGTCGCCAATATTTGTAACAACCTACAATTAATACCACCTATTGCTCAACTCTGAAGACGATCACGAAAATATTTTTGTTTGCCGAGTATGTAACTACAAATTAAGATGCCTGTCAAAATTTTCTCCATTAATGATATTATTATAATTTTGATATTATTTATTTAAAATTTTCATAAAATAAGTTACAGTGTTTCTTTTTAATATCTTAAGTGGTAACTGGTTTTATTCTAGAAGTCGACAGGTTTTCATCTGTCAACCAAACTGCCCGTCAGCATAATTTTAATTGACACTGGTAGAAAATACTCAATATTTTTACTTATCAGTTGATTTGAAATAATTTCTCAAAAACATTGCGTGTCAGTTTTACTCCAAAATTAAATAAGGAGCTCAAGACCTGTAAGTCTGGAGAAACAAACTGACACAAATCAATCCTTGCGAATCAATCAAAAACGAAGAGGAGAGAATATCAGAGAGAGAAGAGAGAGAAACGAGAGAGACAGAGAGAGACAGAGAGAGACAGAGAGACAGAGAGAGAGAGTTCTGAAATTTTTAAAAAATTGTTACCTTATTATAAGAAACTGGGTTATTTCGATCTTCTTGTTTATTGATCTTCCCAATGATTTCCAAAAACATTTTAAGCTGAAAACAATAGATTTCTGGGTTATCACATTAAGCCGTTTTCCTCAATATGCATTCTGCATACAAAACACCTACTTTTCTTCCTCCTCTGTAGATTTCGACACAGAAATCATATTTCCTGGTTACATCATCACCTCAACTTTATCATCTTTATTCTGTGCAGCTAGATGCAGCCATGTTTGCAGCATTAAAAGTGGGCAAATCGTCGAACGCCTAAGAAAATATTTGAAAATGAAAACAGTTTCCTTTAAAACTTCGTGAAAGTATGTGTTACATTTAAAACACCATTCACATAATAGTTGATGAAAATCATATCCCACTCTTCAACAAATTGTACTCATATACAATTGCGAAAATTCAAAAATTGTATTTCCCACCCTCATTGCAAAAAGTATATTCATCAAACAAGATTTATGCCTTCACTAATTTTTATATTCTTAAAGGTTTTCTTTCGCCGTAGCCACCCCTTTGAATTGCAATCCCTCGCTCATACTTTGTTCCCTTCGTTTGGAGACAGTAGCCTTCCTCGCGCTCAACTTTTAAAGTGAGCAACTCGACAAGCGTATCGGGATATATTTAAATACAATGCTAGTTACTCTTTCAACATATGAAGTATTCTACTTTTCTATAATCATATAATAATTGGAAACACCGCGACCAAATCTGAGATCTGAGTTTACACTTTTCTAAAAATGCCAACAATTTTAAATAATTGCTCTTATGTATTGTAAACCTTACATATGAACTATTTTCGTTAACCATTCGCCAATGACATACTCTTAAGTGCAGTGTGAAATAATTCCCAAGGGTTATATCCAGTCTGGGAGGCCATAAAATCTGGTCAGGTTAATAAAGTTAATACATTTTATTTATAATTTTCAAATAACAAAATACCCCCGGGACAAAGTCTGGGTACTACCCGTACTTCCAATTTTCTCAGGGTTTATCACTACAACCCCGTTTTCACGCTGCATCCCAGGGTCCATTCTAACCTCTTTATTCTGCCCGACTAGTCGCAGCGACCTTGCCCGCGTGCAACACTTAAAGCGAACAAATCGACGGACCCACCGGGAGGCGAAATGCGGCGCTTTGTTGCCGACGGTCGCCCGACCGTGCCCCGCGGGAGTCCTTCCGTCGTAATTCCAACAGCACGATCGCCCAACTCCGTTCTCCCCGACGGGTTCGATATGGAGCCGTGTGGCCGGAGCTAAAGGCAGCCCGCAAGCTAACGGACGGCGACAATGAAGCGGGTGAAAGTGGAAGAAAAAACGTGTGTGACCGGTGCCGTAGACTCAAATCACCAATCCTTCGCCCTCGTATTCGGTCTGGTCAGATTTCAACAATAATAAAATATTCGCATGCAGTTTTTTATACTATTAACTATGTCGGGCGAGCAGGGTCTGGCCCAGGCTGGGCGAGGCGGGCAAGGTGGGACAAGTCGGAGAGGTACAAGATAGTTCGTGACGGAGCAGGGGTGGAAGTGGGCCGAGTGTGTAAAAACGGGCTGGATGGAACTTTCCGGGTGCGTCATCTGCTATTCTCATTAACCCCGTTGGTGTGGTGCGTGTTTATATATCGCAGGCATGTCAAGATCGCGGGCAAGGTAGCAAGCTTACTAGAGCTCGTTTATTTGATAAGAAAAATCTCTTCAACATATTTTCGTATGAAGCCACTAATCAACGCCTCGCCCCCTCCAGCTTGCATGTGTATACTCCTTTCTGGATTTTAAGAGGAAATGACACCGGAGTCAGGGGAAGTTGCCCATGCCCTTAGGAGTGCGAGTCTCCCCAGGCGAACAAGTAGCTCGTGCGGGCGCGGTTTGACGGGCCTGCTACAGCGGGATGTTGCAGTGTTCTTCCCCTTCTGGATTGTGAGACAGGCACGGACCTTCGCGGCATTTTGCAGAGGATCTCCAACGAGGAATCTTCAACGCAGCGGGGCGCTGCCCCAGCCAGGACAAGCTCTAAGTTCCCGTCATGTGTAATGCATTTAACTGTGTAAGTAAAGGAAGAGGATAGGACATGGAAGAGGAAGAAAACATAACGCGCGGTCCGACTGTTAGGGTATCGTTCCGTTATTCACATATTGTTGATAGGGGAAACAGCTGAAAACTACCGACCACAGAAGCCGGCCGATAGAATTCTCTTCCAGGCAGTGGATGAATTCGACCTATTTTGGCCAATGCAAAATCCCGCCACCGTCGGGACTCGAATCCTAGGACATTCCGATCAGAGGCGCTGCAGTGACACCATTTGATGCTTTGAGCCAACTCATCGCGGACCAGGGATGTAAGTAAAATTACTTCCACCTTACATTACAGTTTGAACGAGGGACACCATAATAGCTCAATCCTTTCCCGGTCTTGGAGATGATTGTGAAAATAAAAAGGAGGGCAACGCCAAGTCTGGTAACAATCAATAATCGGATACATTCAGGTGAATTCTTCATTATTATTCTTGCGGAGCATAAAAACAAAGTGAATGTACATGTAAAATGGTACACGATACTAAAGTTCTCTGCAGAATATGCATCATGTCTGTGAAGGACGGGAAACGCTTTGTCACCCTAAATTTAGTTTTAACGTCCTTGTCAAAACATATAAAGGCATTTTTGAAACATCATACGTGTACTATGCATATTTTTGCATCTATGAGCTCGTGTATGTCCCGCGTTGAATATGCGGGAGCAGTCAGACACGAGAAGCACTGTTGAAACGTAAATGCACATCTGCATTAATCCGCATATACATAACAATTGTTGTGGTAGCACTGGGACTGTGGGAGTTTCTCAAACAGGTTCATTGCTCAATTCTGCCAACTGTATTTCTCCCGAAATGGATATAACTATTTTACACAGAAGAGAAATGACTGTTTATTTCCAACATGAAACGGCAGTTTTACATTACTAATAAATATCGCAAAACTAAAATTTTATATGTACGAAAAGTCAATCTTAACGACTATACACGTTAGGAGATTAAGAAATATCTAGTTAAGAACTTAATGAAGAACTATAAAAAGAAAATCAATCAACCAAAGAGTGATACTGCAATATTTTTTATATATCATTAAATTAGAGATTTATCACTCATAAAACAAAAAGTTATTTGCAATTTTACTTGCATTTGTACGGTGTATTTTCTCACATTATTTGACACTTTAAAAATGTTCATGGATTCCATAAAGTAGAATTGTATTCGTAAAGATGTTCTGTTTGTTTTGAGATGAATTCTTTCCAACTTCTGAACCATGTAACAAAAGTATATTTTTCAAGACATTGAAGAGGATATGACATATGGATTGAGAATATTTACACACATCCACACATCTACCATCTCGACCTCTCTTGCACATTTTACAACGTTTCTTCAAAAGCTGTTTTTTTTTATTCTTTTGAGTGACTCACAGTTAAATACATACATACATACATACATACATACATATATATGAGTGTGAAAAAGTATGAAAATGTGATGTTTATATGTATACGTGTGTATGCGTAAGTATGCGTACGAATGCTTGTCCACATGTATTTATGTGAATGTATAAAAGTGTGTGTATGTGTGCACTTGAATTGCCCAAGTGGCAACTGATGAAACATGTAAATGTAAAACAAAGAACTCTGAACAGATAACCGGGCAGCATACGTATAGTCATCAATTCTCTCATCATAATTCCTCTTTCTTCTCTTCCTTCAAGGTCCGCTTCAGCAGAATCCAAAGCGGATGCAGCCGAGTCGAGTACGGATGCTCATCTTGTTCTTGTAGGCTGCGAGTGCAAATAAACCGCGCCACAAGTGACGACGCGTGACGGTGAGCGCACGCGTGCACTATTACACGCTCGCCCAAGATCATGGGCGCGAGTCAACGAGGCTAAATGCAGCCGCCAGGGCGACCGGACTTGAAACTTCGGGGAATTTGAAAGGTCGAAGCGAGGGGAAAATGTTCAAAGGAAAGGCGCGTTCAGTCTGCCACGTCAGGCGCCCGTTGGTTGGTTGGTGATTCCGGGCGCGTCAACAGCTTTGGTCATTAGTCCCGTAAGTGTAGTGCATTTTTTTCGCCGGAGATGGCGGTGATCTTCCCCCGCTGGATGGCGAGATCCGGCGCCGACCTACCGTCGGCTAGTGGGGTTTCCCTCTAACCAGGACTCTCCCACCAGCAGGGCACCGCCCCATCCGGGACAAGCTCTAAGCTCCCCGACCGGTCATCCGGAATATGTGGTAGGTTTGGTTTGGTTTTTTTTTCGTGTTTCCGGGCGCGTCAACTGCTTCGGTCATTAGTCCCGTTAGTGTAGTGCATGTTTTCTCGGGAGATGGTGGTGGTCTTCCCACGCTGGATGGCGAGATCCGGAGCCGACCTACCGTCGACAAGCTCTAAGCTCCCGACCGGTCTCCCGGAATATGTGACAGTGTGGTGCATTTCAGTGTAAGTGTGTGTGTAAGGGGGAGAGGATGGGACAAGGAAGAGAAAGGACAGATCGCGCGCGGTCCGTGGCCCGTTTGCTAGGATACTGCTCCGGTATTCGCCTGGTGTTGATCGGAGAAACCACGGAAAACTACCGATCAGAGCAGCCGGCCGCTAGAATTCTGCTCCAGACAGCGACTGAATTCGACCTACCTGAAAAGCTAGTGTCGAAAAACCTGCCGCCGTCAGGACTCAAACTTGGGACCTCCTGGTCAGAGGCGCTGTAGTGACATCAGTTGATGCACTGAGCTACCGCTCCCGATCAGGCGCCCGTGGGTTCATGGATTTTCAAGAACAGGAACTCCGGGAAATGGTTATCCCACATGAATGCGTGCAGTTAGGAGAACAGAATGAGGGTTAAAGTACTCTCCAAGTATGTGGGTAACTGTGTTATGATTTCATTCCGGGGGGTGATGTGTTTTCATGTCACGGCTGTGGAGAGGAATTTTATACCAAGACGTAACCTGGGTTGCCAGGTGTGTTACGAGCTCTTTCCCCCACTGCTATAGAATTTCCCCTAATAACCTATCCAATAAAATAAATTCCCCCAACTTTGAAACGAAAAATATTCTCCAAATTATGACGAAACGATACGAACCCTGGCGATTCCATTCGCTTTCCCCTTACATTGAAATCAACCGATCATTGTTCTTTGAGATACTGAAACCATAGAGGAGGGATATTTGGGCTCTATGCTCAAAACCCTATATGATCTTCGTTTTTCTTTCTCTCTACCTGTCGTTTATTTTTCTCTTTAAATTTCTCCAATAATTAGATGAAAAAAATCCTCTCATGCAGCCCAACCACGCCCCCTCTCGCCAATCCCCTCCGTTGCGCCTGATCAGCTACACCACTCGCTCCCTTCTGGCCCCGATTATTTTGTCCACCGAGCGGTAACAATGCCGTCTACATTCAGTGCGAACTTTTTTGTAAAACAGAATATATTGTGTGATAACATTTTGAATCACACAACCCCCACTTACGTTTTCCTCGGCGATTCAAATGTAATCCGGCAAAATTTGTTTTCATTGATTCAAAAGGTTTCGTAAACTAATAATTAGATGCAAAAATACATGTTGACTGTTGTTATCAAGATTGTGTGTAAGAGAAAATTATCATCTTTAGAACGTACTAGCTTATGAAATGTTTCTGTAAGTCTTGAAATGATAAAGATATCAAATCCTCATTTTCTAATAATATTTTGCCTTATTATTTGCATGAAACTAAATAGAACTGTGAAGCATTATTAACGAAATTAAACATATTTCCGACCTCCCCCTCCCCCGTCTTATGGTATTCTCTCTTATTCATTCAATCTCCTTTCTACATTCTTGTATTCTTTCCTGACTTTCAATTTATTTACCTTTTTACATACTTTCCTTTCTCTTTTCTTCGTTTTTGTACACAGCTACTCTCGCGCTTACAAATAAACTTTATCAGAAGTTTATTGAAAATCAATTTCAGTACATAACATATTGCAGTGTTACCACAAATAAATTCATCACTTTTGTAAACCACTTCGGTTGAGGACCTCCAGCTTCAGGGTGTCTTTGCACCTACCTCTTCGAAGAATCACAATATTTGCACAGGCGAGCGAATTCTCCGACCTCTTTGCAGTCTGTTTCTGCGTATTTTGGCGTGAACATCATGGTGCGACATGCCGCTCCAAAGAGGGGGCGTTGAAAATACCCAACATCAGAGAAATTCAGGACGGTATGTTGCAGGTTCGGGTTTTGTAGAATGCTTCACAACTAATATATGCAGGGAAAAGTACTAACCAAGAAACAGATGGAAGTAATCTCGTTTACGAACGATTTATTGAATATTTCTCTCGTTCGAACGAATGAATATTTTTTATAAACAACTTTATTTTCAAATCCAGTTTTAACTTAAAATTAATTATTTTTACGATTATTGTCTAATTTATAGGAAAACGTTAAACAAGTTTTAATGGTGAACTCGCTACTTGAAGATCCCCACAAATGAAGAAGTTCGCTGGGTATACATTGAAATTAATATGTCTGAATGATACGATCGACAAGAACACACGTCGTGTGATTTCAGAGGTTATCTACATTTGAACCGATTCCATATATCATTATCACACTGATTATAGAAATATAAAGCAAAATTTCTTTTTTTGGTATCTTGATACCCTCCATTCATGGCCCCTTTAATTATGAGCCATATATTATTTATTATGCACGCATTTGGAAAAGCACAGATTCAGCGTTGTAAAATTGTTTGCGCTGTTTACTAAAGTAGAGGAGTTTTACTTGCTGGATCAAGCCATAGTCAACTGTTTAAGAACCTTGGTTTCCAACTGCTGCCGTGGTTATTCCATCCGGTTGGGGACTTCCAGGATGCTTTCACCCCCCGCTCACCTCCGGCTGACCGCTCCCAGCTTTTTAGCCCTTCCCATTCACCCGACCTGAACCGCACCATCCCTCGCCCCATGAGTCAGACCACTGGGTGCCCGAAACGCGTGTAGCACGGGCGTGCACGGCGAGTAACCTAGGCGCCATTGTACATCTCCTAGTCCTACTCATGTCCCATCTGGACCAACGTCCAAAATCAGTCAACTTCGAACTGTACGAAATAGATTCTTCAGATTAGCAACGCATGCCCTGTGGTTCATATGAAACGCCCAACTTCATAAAGAATTAAATATATCACCCAAACATCAAACATATTGCCCTCCTCTCCAATAATGTTTACTCTAACCTAAGTACAATAAACCAAATCTGTCCTCTAGAACCAGGCCTCATTAAAGGTCTTCCCAAAAAGAATTAAAAACACATTCCCTTTCTAAGTCTTCTTGATTTTTTTTCAGTAGTTGTTGTTTTTTCCAGTAATTTTAGGGGCTCTTTTTCTTTCCTACATCATGAATAAATAGTTAAGTTTAATAAATAAAATCAGTAAGCTATCCCAACATAGAAAAAGTCCTATGATACAGAACTATTACCAACATTCAATAATAAAATAAAAAATCTCAGAGTCCTGCAAAATACTGCTTACGAGCATATATAAGGACTTCCCCATGTCCCCCGAACTCCATCTCATTCATTATGCTCTTCTTATAATTTTCTAGTGAGTCGGCAACACGTCTGCTGCCTTCGACAAGCAGGCATCTTCTCAATACGACTCATTCATACAACTTGTTATAATATTTTCTATTTGGCTGACCTGGCAAATCTGCTGTCTTCCACCGACATCCTTTCATCACAAGTTCTTGTCGTCACCAGTCTAAACTTTATATTGCCTTCAGAAATAAATACCGTTTCTTCAGCAATGTATTTATAAACTCTACAGACTGTTAGTAAAACATAGTCTTTGCATCTCGGTATAGGTTGTACGGCAATCGCAACCCCGCCCACTTGCAGAGACTGCCACGCGAGCCATTGCTTTTCAACGGATACTGTCATTTCATGGAGAATGAATATCTGTTCCGGTCAGAGGCGTGTGCAGAAGGTCAGCCAGAGGGGAAAGGGGCTTGGGCATTTTGAAAATTTTGAAAGGGACCCCGTTATAAAACATTTTTGTTATTTACGTTAGTAAACACGCACTTAGCCCCTTAGCAACCAACCATCTAAATACTGCTTTAAGAGCGCGTCCATAGCAACGGCCGCTAAAATATTTTTAATGGACTCTCGATCATTTTAGCGGCCGTTGCTATGAACACTATGGACTCTCGGGTTTAGATTCTGCTTGCATTAGTAGAAAAAACATTCAACTGTCTGATCACAAACAAAGCATCCAGTACCACCAACCCTTGCAACAGAAAATCAAGAGTAATGACAATTCTGAACTCGCGAAAGTGATAAAAGTTTATTTTTAATAAGCGATAAACTAAAATAACAAAAAACAACAAAAATCATTGTATGTAACTCGTCCTCTATTAGTCTTTAAGGACTCGTTTAGAGGACTCGTGACATAAATATCTATTATTTCTGCAAATAAGAACAATTCCAGCGTTTCCTCTTTCTTAAGCTCACACTTTGGAGAAGAAGCTCCCCATATTCCCATATATCTGGCCATCTGTTTATGGTTAAACTTTGTTTTTATTAATTAAAGTTAAAATTTTCATGTTCCTTGTGGTATTTATTTACTAGTAAAGTATGTCATATGTAAAGAAAAACGTTTAATGAAAATTGGGGCCCCAAAAGAGGCTCAAAAAAGTAGTTTCGATCCCCTTCTCGTTTTAGGCTGTGCACCAGCGCCTGGAAAGGTATACTCTTCTTCTCTGTACTACATGTCATGATAGCAATATATCACATCCCTGAACAATGAGATTTGATTCCTCACCAATGGCATAAATATGCAAGATTTAAAACTTTATGTGTTTAATTTTCATGGCCCAGTTTATCTCATTTACTTCAATTCATTTACATCAATATTTCAATAAGGTTATGTAAATGATCCTTCCATTTTCTTCCTGTCTATATTTCATTGACTAAATTGTATGCGCAATGTCGATATAAATACAGTTACCAGGAAACTTAAATTGTCTTTATTCACTCATATCCTTTATTCATTCTCCAGTGCCATCGTTACCCCCCCCTGACCTGTTCCTGTGGCTCGTCTAAATATAATGGTGTATCTTTCTAATTGAACGTTTTCTAAAAATATTCTGAGCCTAAATTCCTGAACAGTAAAATAGGTTTATTGTCATACCTTCACGATTAGTAAACACCGAATTCACAATATTCGCAAATTGACCATAAATTATGTAGCCACTAATTCAAAATCGAACATTTTTAGTACTTGGATATGGCAATAAACAAACCTACGAATGTGTTCTATTTTTTGCAATCATTACCCATTTTTGTTGAAGGAATTTCTGTAATAAAATTTCCAGAGAATTTCCCGTAAGTTGGCTTTCACGAATGTCAACACGCGTGTACGTAAGTCCATCAAGTGTCCACTCCCAGATATCTCATCACGCAGAAAAATGATAACAAGCACTCTCCACCTAGGCTAAAACCATAGAAAGGTCCTTATCTGTCCGACAGACTGTCACGCAGAAAGCACGCGTTTCCACACAGGTGAAGCTATTCGCGAGGTCTTCGAGTGGGCTGCTTCAATTGTACCACTCGAGACCAACTTGGCCTCTACATGGAAAGTTACTTTAACGTTTAGACATCCACCGATCGCTAACAACGTAACAGCTGTCATTTGAAAGTTACAAAATGCAAAGAAAAATGAAACTCATGTTTTGTTAATGTATTTTACGGACGTTTCTGCTGGTTCTGAAGAAGAATGAACATCGACAAAACACGGAAACAAATGACAGTGGACACAAAATTCTGTGTAAAAAATCTACCACATCTATAAATACATGATAAGAACATAAATATTGTTGTAAATAAATGACAAAAACATGTGCTTCATTATTATCGACAACCCTCAATAGTTGTACTTAAATGGTAAATATACCCAACGAATTTTCTTGGAGCAAAAACATAGCACGAAGAAATTAATGATACAATTACTTTTCTTAATTTTATCATTGTTCTCAAAAACAGATTGTTCGAGTGTTATCTATTTTTTTCATTATCTGTTGTTACACTATTTGGCAATACGACAAATATTCGTTAGAAATCTTCTGCATGCAGCCGCATGACATGAAGTATGGACATGCGTTCTGCATGTCCTGCCTAAACGATGCTTTTCTAATGCATCTCAATATTAAAAATTTGAGTTTTAAAGGCATGTTTGTGAAAGATAGCTACTCGCCGTTTAAAAATAAACCATTACTTTTCCTTTTCCTTCAAAAATAGAATCAATATATACATAAAACGGAATACGGGTATATCTGTCGCATACAGACGCAACAACTACTCTAACGATTTCGCTGAAATTTTCACACTTTGTTCTTAATGGTATTGGGAGTATTTAAACAGTGTTTTGAATTAAATCGGGCATGCTGGGGGAGTTGTTTTTACAAAATTAATCAACGAGGTGGATTCTATGCCGCAATGAAGTGCGATATATGAATGCCTTTTTTTTTTTTCTAATTTAAGGTCGCATCAACATCTAGGTCATTAGCGTCCACTATTGGAGTTAACGGTATGGTAACTATGAAGATGAAACGATATGGTGATGATACAGGGTAAAAGGACGAAGACAAAGACAACCATGCCCGAGGCAGAACTCGAACCCGCGACCCTTCAGTCCGAGATCGCTACGACACTACTGCTTCAGCGATCTCGGCCACCGGATTGGTGAATGTCTTCTTAAAGTACAGGCCTCGCTTCTTCTCATAAAACCGAATACCACTGAAGTTGCGATCTAGAAAGCACGAAGTCAGAACCAGGCGGTGCACAACATTATTGGAATATTTATTTTTGAAATGTAGTAAGTGTAATTAATACGAAAAAGGTATTTATTATGTAGTTAATCTTAATTAAATAAATTGATTTTGCACTTGAATTGTACTTATTTAATGCACAACAATACTGAACATTGCCGGGTCCGCTAGTATTAAATAAAAAAAATCTCTTAGACGATCGGTTTTCGTTATTTCGTTGTCACGTCTTTGCCGGCATGGCACACTGTCGCAATGCAACTCCGTACAAAAAATACCATTACAACAAAAGGAAAATAGCTGTGGAGGCGTCGGTAAAGAGCGGGTGTGGAATGAGGACAATTAACACAGACGCATTACATACTTAAAAGGACTAACGCGTTGCTTAGCCGTGCTCTGGCAGTCTCTTTTCAGGGGGATTCACGCGAGGCGCTGGGCTAGCCTGGGTTTAGCTGCGGTCCTCCAGTCCTCTCTAACTTTAAGTATTCTCCGTTTCACCAAGCACAGCCGCAAAGATGCCTCATTGTACTGTTCCCTTTAGTACTGCTATCTGGTATGCAACGCTCTATTACAAGCGAGTGTAGGTACTATGCTGTCTGCTCTATTATTCTGAGTGCTATTCTCCACTTAAAAACAAATAAATTAGATCATAATTTAAAATGAAGGTACAGTTCATATTTATTTGTAATTTGTCATTATTGACTTTAAAATGTACTGCTTTCAAAGAACGTCAACACCTAGTCTTAATAATACAGTAACTATTACTCTAACCACGCGAATTCCTTGATACTTTTATTTTTGATTCCTCTTCACTTTAAATATAGAAATTTAGGTTGGCTATGTCAGAGGCAGAGTATGAGTAAGGTACGTAAAACTTCTTGCAGCAGACGGTGACTATTGGTACTGCAGTGCAGAAATAATAAAACACAATTTAGCTCCGAATCTGTCACGTTTTACGCGACAACAGCGCTACTTGCGCACTGATACACACGTGATCCACTAATGATGTACTTCCCTTACACAACGATGCCAAAAAAAAGCCCACTATTGTATAACTTATATTATTTTAACCAGTTTCATTTACATTGAACGCTGTTACATTGCTACTTTAACAAGCGACGCCCTCTCCTACAACGACCAATTTTAAATTCATTGCGAGCCCAAAACTTCAGAGCAGTTGCGTGAACTAGGCTGGGCGGGAGTATCACATGACCTTACGCGAGGTCGGTGGCCCAAAGTGAGTTTGTCTACCGTCACACCTCTCCAAATCCATTCCCCTCCTTTTCATGAAGGAAGTCGTTTCTGCGAGAAAGCAATGTTGTTCTCCGACCTTGATAATTCTGCTTCCCGTATTTGAACCTACAACTCTTTTCCAAGATTAGAGTTTTAAACTTTTCTTCCGTTACTTCTCTAAAATCTTAACAACCTTTTTAAAATGTTATGCATTTTATTGAATACTAGTCGATACCCAACTAGGCAGCATAGAGTGTGATCTCAGTCAAATAGATGTTCTTTGCTTTACAGAACATTGGTTATCTCATAATGATCTAAACACACACCAAATTCCTAGTTTTTACGTTGCAGGATCTTATTAGAGAGCAAGGGAATCAAATAAAGGCCCTGCTTACGGAGGTTCGTGTATTTATGTAAGAAATAATATTGATTCTACCTTCTTGTCAGAATTCAATTTATATGCAGTTGAAAAAGTTTTTGAAATAACAGTCGTACATCTTACTAAGCTCAAAATTATCTTACTTTGCATCTACAGACCTCCAACAAACCGAGCTTTAGATTATTTCAATTTCTTAGAAAATCTAGAGATAACTCTGAAAAAAATTAGTAATCTCTAATAATTTTAAATCCATTGTTGTAGGTGGAGATTTCAATATTGATTTTCGAGCGAATCCCAAAAATTTTTTTTTAAATTAATTAAAAAACCACAACTAGATATGAAAAAAAAAAAGGTTCCAAATAATAACATGAATACTGACACAATAAATAAAACACGCATGTGCAGAGTGTTTACTACAGTTAACACACAGTTATTTACGGATAACTTGCTGAAAGAATCATGGGAGGCAGTTTATAACGCTATTGACACAAATGAAAAATATAATTTATTTTTCTCAAAGCTTTCATTTCTCTTTAACGCAAGCTTTCCTATTAAAAAGAGAAAATTAAACATTTCACGAAAAATAATACTTGGATCACACAAGGAATTAGAACATCGTGTAAAAATAAACGTACTCTCTACTTTATTTCTAAACGTCATAACGTGTCACCCGGTTTCCACGTCTACTTCCGAGAATATATCAATATATCAACGAAAACAGCTATATTCTCTTTTCTGAAAGATGTCGCCTCATCATTGGATCAAAACGAGGCACTTATTGGATTATTTTTAGATCTCTCAAATGCTTTTGACGTCATTGATCATGACATTTTACTTTCCAAATTACCTTCATATGGAATTCGTGGTATTGCTCTAGATTGGTTATGTTCGTACCTTAAACAACGATCTCCGCGAGTGGAAATATCTTACTGGAATGATGGAACATTACGTACGCACCTTTCCGACTCTTTGCCCGTTGCATGTGAAGTTCCTCAAGGATGGATTTTAGGCCCTATTCTGTTCCTACTTTACGTAAACGATATGCCCTCGACAATTCGAAACAGAAGACCGGTTCTCTTTGCGGATGATACGAACATCCTTTGCAAGAAAGAAACAGTAAATAGTACAATATCAGATGTTTCAAATTGGTTCCAAAATGAAATAAGTAATAGTAAACGAAAAGAAAACGGTTTTAATGCAGTTTTCCATTTCAAATAAACAATTCTGTGCTCCATTGAAAATGAACAGTATCATTGACTGATGTTAAGACAACAACATTTTTAGGTCTCTCAGTTCAGTCTGTCTGTCTGTCTGTTCAAACTGCCATTTTTTCTTTCCTTAAAGATTTTGCTTCATCAATGGACCAAAATGAAGAACCCATTGGGATATTTTTAGATCTTTCGAAAGCTTTTGACGTTATTAACCATAACATCTTGCTCTCAAAATTACCTTCTTATGGAATTCGTGGTATTGCCCTAAATTGGATAACCTCGTACCTTAAACATCGATCTCAACGAGTAGAAATACCGTACTGGCACGAAAGGACATTATTTACTTATCTCTCAAATTCTTTGCCAATTGAACATGGGGTCCCACAAGGTTCGATCTTAGATCCAATCCTCCCTCAAAATGGAAGAACAGTTCTGTTTGCCGATGACACGAATGTTCTTTGCAAAAAAGAAACAATAAATAGTACAATTTCAGAAGTTTCAAATTGGTTTTGTAATAACAAATTAATAGTTAACGAAGGAAAAACTGTCTCAATGCAATTTTGCGCTTCAAATCGGCAGTCGTATGTTCCATTGAAAATGAACAATATGCAATTAGCTGATGTTAAGGTAACAAAATTTCTAGGTCTCTCAATTCAATCAAACCTCAAATGGAATGTACATATAACAGAATTAAACACTAAATTAAGCTCATTATGTTATGCATTCAGAATTCTTTCTAATTCTGTCAGCCTTCATGCAGCTCGTGCGTTGCGTGTATTTTGCAAATGTATATTCCCACCTGAGATATGGCATAATATTCTGGGGAAGTTCCTCCTTTAGTTCCCAGACATTTAGATTGCAAAAGAAAATTATCCGAATAATGAAAAAATCCCATCCACGTGATCCGTGCAAGCCTCTTTTCATTGAGCTTGGAATTTTACCATTGCTTGCCTATTTATTTATGAGTCTGTAGTATTTGTCAAAACTGACTTACTTAACGGTGGGAACTTATTTTCATGTAATACTGATATTTATAGTTACAACACTCGACGTAGAAATCATGTTCATCAAGTGTCAGTATCAACAGCTCACTACAAGAAATCCACATACAATACATGTACGTTACTTTACAACTCATTGCCAGATGAAATTAAACAATTAAAATTGGTACACAAATTTAAGTTAAAAGTAAAATCTTTTCTGCTGCAAAACTGTTTCTATACAATTAGAGACTATACTGATCGTCAAAAAGAAAAATAATGTTCACCTTGACAAAAACAAGATATAGTATAATGAATTAGTCTACATTTGCATTATATAATTTAAAAAAAGACTCAATATGCCTGTAACAATAATGTACTTCCGGGTCAATGACTATTCCTCGCTTTTTCCCTTGCTTTGCTTCGACGTAAATGTAGCTTCACTATGCGCACGTTTTGTTGAACTTTCCTTTTGCTTCTAGTGGTAGTAGAGCTTAGGGTGAGTTTCTATTTCGTTAACAATACAGAAAAATCAAATCTGTTTGTTCCTTTACTGTTAAAAATTAGTTTTCTGTAATTTTGCAACGAAAATATCTAGTTTTTTGAAATGTTAATCCCTCGCTTTTTTAAATTTATTATTATTATATTTTTCATCTTTCAACTATTAATAGTTAAATTGTTGGGAAGGAATTCTGAAACTCAAGAAGGCGTGCGCAGATGATTTTCTCCCCCATACGTCACTTACAGTTTTTGACAGTTTTTGACTAAATAAATAAATAAATAAATAAATAAATAAATAAATAAATAAATAAATAAATAAATAAATAAATAAATAAATAAATAAATAAATAAATAAATAAATAAATAAATAAATAAATAAATAAATAAATAAATAAATAAATAAATAAATAAATAAATAAATAAATAAATAAATAAATAAATAAATAAATAAATAAATAAATAAATAAATAAATAAATAAATAAATAAATAAATAAATAAATAAATAAATAAATAAATTAATTAATTAATTAATTAATTAATTAATTAATTAATTAATAAACTAGGGTTCCCCAAGGATTCATAGAAACATGTATTATATTCTCTGCCAGTTCCAGCCCAATCATATTAAAGATAGAACCATGAATATTAATTTTCTAAAAACTCTTCTTTTTACATGCTTATTTCTTTATTTCTCCGATTATTTCCTAATCGTTTGAAAACTATTTCATCATCCTATTCTATCTCAATTAAATGACCAACACAATATTCTCAACAATCATAATTTTGACTTTCGTCTTACAAGGAGACACGACTGAATGTTGATTTCACAACTGCACTGCATGCATTGTTGCGAATATATTCCGTGTTCCGTGTTTGTGTTGTCTTCTGTCCAATAGTTTCAAGACGCTGTGATCTCATTGTGACTCGTCTCAATAATGGAGAAGCGGCTATCACCGTTATCCCACCATTTCGTAATTTCCGTTCCATTTATACAGTTGTGGAAGCATACATGAGCAGACGCACGTCTCTTTTATTCTCCGATGGATTTCATTATGGTACAACACAAAAAATTAATTTGCATTGCTCTTCTTTGGTGGATAGAGCCAGTAGTGCTGTAAGGCGAGCTTCAGGCACATTTTCCTGTCGCCATGTAGCAGGCGCGGCGACTAGTATATTCAAATAACTTTAGTTACCAACTTTCGAAAAAATCTCAAAAGGTTTAGAATTTGTGTAGAATTTGAAGGGAGTATAATTGACAGTGGCATTGAATTTTGACTCTGTACTCTTGTATTTTGTTCCGGCTTACTGTCCTAGAATACGTTAGTCATGTCCCCTATAAAGCGGAATTAACCTTCTTCAGAATATTTGTTTTTTCGTGGGAAGGATAAAAGAGTTAAAAACCTTCACGGTTTCCTTGAGTCAGTGCGTGAATTACCAGAGAGATAAGATGAGAAAAAACTCCACCGAGTTACGTCGTAATACGCATCATAGAAGCATGAATAAAAATGCAATAACAGCCCTCTGTAGAACAAAAGTATCAATTTCAGGTCCTTACGCGGACTGTTTTAAATCCATTAACGTCCAACATAATTTTGTGCGCATATCACTCGCCCATTGTTGACGCGTCCGTGCCCATAGTCATTGTTGAAGGTCTCTGATTGCATGTTATAATTTTTAGTGCTACACCATTGTTTTGTCGCTAAATTACACTACTACAGAGCTCCAGAGCGCCTACTTCTGGTTATACCACGATCATTGCTTTTAAAAGTACCACAACCGTTGGACCTTAGCTGCTTGTATGCTCCATCAGCGTTTTTCCAGACGCGTCATGAACACACCCTGAGGAGGAGCGAACAATTGTTTAGCAACTTTGGCTAAATTGGCATCTACCTACGTGCTTATGTTGCGTTGCTTATGTGTCTCATTTAAAATGTCTCCGTCTATTGAAGAAATAAAATTTTCAAATTAGTGCAAAAGAAGCAAATATGAGTTGATCAAAAAACAATTTTGTCCACAAATATCTACAATGGACTTTTGGGGTTGAAGTTAATAGCTGGATCCGGTTAGGAACAGCAAACTCCGTCTAGAGTGAACTTCACACTAGCTTTCTTTGCCTTTCCACATTAATCCGTATGTTCAATAACGTTCTCGTTCTCATTAACCGCCGCGTGGGATCCAAAGCAGGTGCGGTAGGCAGTACGGCGAGTGTGCGCAGATCGATCGGCAGCGTCGCAAGAGCGCACAAGGTTTGGAAAAAGAACAGGCAAACGTTTGATAACAATAAAGCAGACCTGTGGCTTTGGACACAAGCGGTGCCGATCCAGGGGCCGAGATTGCTAATGCAGTAGTGTCGTAGCGATCTCGGACCGAAGGGTCGCGGGTTCGAGTCCCGCCTTGGGCAAGTTTGTATTTGCGTTCGTCCTTTCACCTCTTATCATCGTTTGATCTTCATAGTTACCGTACCGTTAACTCCAATGACCTATACGTATCGTATGTTGATGCGACCTTAAATTTAAAAAAATAGTGGTAATACAGAGTAGCACAGATTTCTCGCACGAGGTAGATTTTTCTAATCTAGCTGGTTTAGTTTAGGTTTTGATATTGCCCCACCCTCCTTCATCTTCTCAATACTGTGCCTAAAAGACATTTCCCCTTATGGTAGAATTGAAATATGACTAAAAAAACGAAGTAATATTCGAAAATTCGGAGAATTTGAGGAATTTCGGACAAGAGGCTAGTTCTATAAGCAAATTTTTACTGAAAATTAGAAGCCTTTTTTATGACATTTCCTTTGAGAGTTTCTGAAAACAGGGAATTTTCAACTGTTTTTAGAGAAATATATTAAATAATACATTTGTGTATTTTTTAAATAAAATAATTCATCAGTTGGCGTTTATGTCATGTTATTCGGGCATTTAGCACTATCCGTAGAAAACGTTAAAAGAGAAAATTTGGAGTCTTTTAGAGAAAATCTTGCTTTCAAAAAATTGCCTATATTTTACTCAAAATTACGCCACAACTATTCATATTTTGAAAAAAATTGTACATGATCTCATTTAAAAATGTGATTATGAAAATCATTCAGAAAATATCTATCATCAATATTGTAGTTTTAGGAAGACGCCCTATTTTTTTTTTATTTTAGACTTATAGATTCAATCCCAGGATAATGTGGATGGCACGGATCAACCTAGGCGCATCTTGATCGCCTTTTAAACACACTCATCGTTTTGCAACAGAGGTTTCCTTCAGGTAGCACCGTGCTCTTCTAATTTTCGAAAATTTACAAAAGTCAACCTAAATCGAACCTACGCCGTTTTTGAAGGCATACTTTGCTCTATCCCACAAAAAATATTCCAAAAATTCGTAGCCATCTTTTAGAAAAAAAAATTGAAAATGCCATTGGGGTTGCATTTAAAGTACGTTCAAAAATTGAAATATCCATTTCAAATTCAAGGGACCGCAATATCAGTCAGATCGACATTCCGATCGATATTTTCTGTACTTGGGTCATTTCGGTACGGACAAAGATACCCATGTTCTTGTTTAAAGAACATTTTTCTACTCCCATTGTTTAATTCTATCATTTGATGAATGCAACCCGTTGCATAATGATACTCATTACGATACAGATTAATGATTTCATTATGATACAGATTCTTGACCAACGCAGAGAAGCTTACAAATCAAGTATTGACACTTAATTAAGCATTTAGAATCGTTATAATAAAGGTTTAGTTTGATTGTGTACATTAAAATTGCATTTAATATTATATTATGCTTCTCTGTTTTAATTTTTTATTAATGGCGGGCACGTATTTTTATTGGTAGGCTTTATTATTAACGGGCTCATAATAATAATAATAAGTAATTTTTACTGAAATATTATTTAAAATAATTGGATTGTAATTTCACTTTGATCGTAATTGAATCAAAGATGGAGTTGATACCTCCAGAAATAAAAGAAAAACGAAAATGGTGACGTCGGAATTATTGCCGCAACTTTTGTACTCCGCAAGGGGTCTGGTAAAACAAAGCCTCCTGCGGGGGGTAGGATTGGGAGCTGTCCGCTAGGTGGCCTTGGCTGAATCCTGCATGCCACCACTTCAAAACGATTCAATGTAAAGTTTAACTTATAAAAGTTATCATAAGACGTAAAAAAAGTACCGTATGAAAGTAAAAGTAATGGATATTAATACACTAGTGTGAAGTTTACGATACTTCCTCATTCCTCGCTCGCATTGTAATGTCACACTCGTATATTACCCATCACTACAGCATTATATCATTGTTTCATAATGTACTATTTCGACTTAACTACGTTACTGCGAATGCACATCACTGTTCTACGTAGTAAAATTAGATCTCAACGTGTTTACGGGCAGATCTAGCAGTAAGAGAATGCTGGTATTTCGACAAAATAAATACGCAAGGAGACGATTTCGAACTGCCTTGTAAACAGCCAATCTGCATCGAAAACGAAACTCTCACTTAGGGTTTGAGGGATAAGAAAGATTCTAATAATAAAAATACTAAACGATGAAAAAGTAACTCCTTGCCTAAATAAAAACAAAGTACAAAAAGCGCTGGGATCCGTTGTAGAACTTCCATTGGTATGCGAATATTACAATGGTATGGCGCAACTATACTTCATTTCTAGAGATGAATTATGTATTATGGTTTTCATCAAATTTTTATTCCTTCACTGTAATACTATTGTTATGGGGAAAAAATCTGAAAACTCTTCAAGTTGTATAGTGTTAAACTACAACTTCAACGCCGCTCCATCGACCAACAAACGCCTCAGATCGATTGTTCCCGTCGCCCCGCGCGGGACAGCGCTTGGCGCGTGTTGAGTAGCGGGCGTTAATCCAGCTCCGCAAGCGCCGCTCTGATAGTCAGGTCGGCGACCCGCTAATTCACAACCCTCCGGAAACTCGCCCTCTCGGATTTCAGCTCCAGGGAGCATCTTCCCCCCCCCTCCTCCTCTCTCTCTCTCTCTCTATTCTCCATTCTCTCACTCTGTCTCGCTTCCGCAGGCGCCTCCCATTCAGCGCGCAGGACGCAATCACTGGCGGCGAGAGACGACAGTTGTCCACAGCCTGACCCTCTCCCTCACACGAAAAGTTTTTTGACAAACAAGTTTAGCACATGGATATACGAGTATAAAACGCTCTATACGAGTGACGGGTTAGAGTTTTAAAAAATGTAAGTGTTAAGGTAGTTGACATGTTAGCTTAGGAAACAATCGCCAACTTGGTTAACTTGGCTATCCGGGAGACGCCGCGTCCAGGGCACAGGTGCCGACGTTTCGGTCGCCATTCTGCGACCTTCGCAGTACTACGCCCTGAGGAAGGTCAATCGACTACAGTCGGCTTTCAATCCCAACTTCATACGGCAAATTTACACGCTTTTGAAACGAGGCAGCGAACAACCTACTTTGGTCTCCGCGATTGAAACAAAACATCCTTCAATGCAGCAATACAAATTTCCAACTCATTTTTCTCGAAAATACAGACAGGGCTTTTCTGAACTTACCTTCCTCGCGAAGTTTCCAATAAAGTACACGTTTCTACTTAAATAAGTGCGAGCATTTTAAACGTGTTTTTTTATCAAATGCTTTGTATTTGACAGGAACGTATCGCCACCGACCGTGAAACAGTTAAACCTTAAAAGAGGGTGTGTGGATGGCGCGGCTCATTTGATAAACAGCTGCGGAATGGACGCGACGTAGGAGAAGTGGAGTGATAGATGGGGATGGAGAAGACTGAGGTAAAGTGGGACGGAATCGAGGGACTTAATGGAAGATAAAAGGGAAAGACATCGAATGTTGGACGAATGACGAAGAACTTGGGATTGGCCTGGAGGGAGAGAAAATGCGTTGGTGACGATGACAGTTGTGACAGTAAGGGATTGAAAGGCTGAAAGAAATAAAGGATGAAGGAAAAATGTTGCGAGGATACACCTGTGTCGGGAAGCAAAAATGTTCAGGAATAAGCAAATTGAAGAGAATGCTTTAATGGTCTGTAAGGTTGGGGAGAATATACGGATAACAGTGTGGTGGGGTGACGGGATGGACAATAATGTGGAGGCGGCCAGCTATAGAATCTGGGACGTGTTTGGAAGTTAGGAACGTGTTGCAGGGGAATAATATAGGAAGGGGACTGTGTGGACTTGTGTGGACTGACGGAAAGTTAAAAGTGAAAAAACAGTCGATACCGCTCATTTTCGATACGTCAAAATACCGAAATCTTCAACACGTCGACACGTCAAAATCTGTAACATGTTGAAAATTTCGACAGATTTAAAAATGTTTTTAATACATCTGATTGATTTTCAGACCACGTAATCAAGAATTCCGATCAAATGTTTGGCAAATAATTATAGCACATCAAAGTAAATTATATTTCTATAATTTCAACTCCAAGAAAAAAACAATTTGTTTCAAAAATTTCCTTACATATCCAGTGAGCAGGTATGTAGTTCTCATATTCTTGTGTTTAGAAAAGTTGAGAACTCTCTCAGGTTTCTAAGGTTCCAATAGATTCCAATGAAGCCAATAAAATAAAACCAGCGAATTCATCATGAATTATGTGGAATAAATGAAACTAAATTATAATGCTATCATTCTTTCATACTGAACTTGTACTACGAAAATTATTCGCGGAAAGATTATCCACGCGTAAATTACGTCGCAAAATACTTTACAATACAACTACTACAACATCTAATCCAGGATAAAAGTGCAGCGTTGGTGGTTCTTTTCACGACAGTTGATATTAAGGCTTGAAAACACGTTCAGTAGAGCGAACACGCCTGCAAACAAAGGAGAATAAAAATCGGTAGCATGAGATATCGTGATTTCGCTTCGTGAGGAGTCTGTGATAATGCAATAACGGCCTGTGTTGCCGGAAGGCGGCAGATGCGTCTACATCAGAGTGATATATCGAGAAGGAAGAAGTGAAGTTGGCGGTTTCAAGAAGCGATTCACAACTCGTGGAAAACAAAACTGCTACAAGACATATTGTGCTACTTTTCTATTCCTTTATATTCTGAATCAATTATTAAATATTAAAATAAATTTAAAACGTTGACTTTTATATATCATCCAATGAGCTGAAAAGGCCGACGTACCCTTCACATCTGCTATCATACTACTGAGATAAACTCTAAAAACTCTAATTTTAATAATATCTATATAAAGTAACTATGAAAATGGCTTCTCTTAAACACGTTTGTCTCTTCTTAAAAAGCAGTGACAATACAACCTCCAGGGTTCACCCTGGGCAGGACTTTAAGCGAACATCCACATTTTCAGTCGTTGGGTCCATACTTTCAGTCCATAAGGAGTCTTTTAAACAATCGACCATCAACAGCTCAATATTATGTTTTGAAAAAGAAACAAAGGATCTAGTAATCAAATTTCACGTAACAAAATAATGAATTGTACGTTAGAGAGAAGTAGTAGGAAGATTCTAGTAAAATAGACAAAGGGAACGTCCGAACGCTTTGAATTTTTTTCTCCTTTATTCTGTTTGCTTCGAGTTACAATGCTACAAATTTACATTTTTTTAAACCGTCAGTATACATTCACACATTAATTAAACACATTCACTGTTTTATCAAAGCTTGTGGGTGTTGATAACCTTAATTTGTTTGTGAAGAGCTTCTCAGCGAAACAAAAATTTTCCTCCGAAATATACCAGAGAGATGTAGGTGGCTGAAAAAAATTTCCGTGGCCTTATCTCTACTTAATCTACAGTATCGCCTGCGTATAAGCAACTCTGACAGTTCAACGCGCTGTTGCCACACATTATTACGCACATGCCACCACCTACATCATAGATTAAATATCAAAATTAAATATCAAAACATTAACACTTACTGACAGGCTCTGACACGTCGTGACATCATGTTCATAATATTCGCCAAAACCGAACCTTATCACTTTCGCGCCTTCATGTGTGTCAGATGGGCGGGAATGCTGAACCCTGTCTGTAAGAAATTAAACAAATCCTCGCAAGCGGATTGCTTCAGAGCAGGTCACATGACGTACCATAGCACGGGGCGAGAGAACTGTCAGATTTGCTTATACGCTGCCGATACTGCAGAGTCGATATTACAATCATCAGCATTCACAATAAACTACAAGCGAGGAGGGAGAGGGCAGCAAAGTTGGGAAAGGTGGAAGCGGAGGCGGCTCCCGACGGGAGAACGAACACCACGGATTTATTGATTGATTTTGTGTGTTCGTGTCAATTGCCATCATTATTCCCGTAAGTGTAGTGCATTTTTCACGGCAGGTCGCGGTGATCTTCACCCGCTGGAGATTGAATCCGACGCCGACCTACACGTTGGCTTGCGGGGTTTCCCCAACCAGGTCTCTCTCACTAGCGGGGCTCCTAATCCACGTCTACCTCTAAACTCCACACTTAAACCGTTAGCGGTAGCTCAGTGCATCAACTGATGTCAGTGCTGCGCCTCTGACCGGGAGGCCCTAGGTTCGAGCCCTGACGGCGGCAGGATTTTCGACACTAGCTTTTCAGCTAGGTCGAATTCAGTCGCTGTCTGGAGGAGAATTCTAGCGGCCGGCTCCTCTGATTGGTAGTTTTCCGTGGTTTCTCCGATCAACACCACGCGAATGCCGGAGTAGTGCCCTAACAAACGGGCCACGGACCTCGCGCGATCTATCCTTCTTCTTCCTTGTCCTATCCTCTCCTCTTACACACACACACTTACACTAACATGCACTACACTACCACATATTCCGGGAGACCGGTCGGGAACTTAGAACTTAACCCGACTGGGGCGGTGCCCCGCTGGTGGGAGAGTCCTGGTTAGGGGGAAACCCCACTAACCGACGGTAGGTCGGCGCCGGATCTCGCCATCCGGCGGGGGAAGATCACCGCCATCTCCCGAAAAAAGCATGCACTACACGAACGGGACTAATGACCGAAGCAGTTGATGCGCCCGGAAACACAAAAAAATCAAACAATCAATCCAAACTTAACTTCAGACTCCAATCAAAGCAGCCCGCCGCTAGAATTCTCCTCCAAACAGCGACTGAATTCGGCCCAGCTATCTTGCTAGTGTGGAAAATCCTGCCTCCTTCGGAACTATAACTTTAGGACCTCCCGGTCACTCACCGTCACATCACTTATATTAATGATCTGAGTCATCTATGCTGGACCCGAAGACTATGGCTACGGAAAACCACAAATAAATCTTCTCTTCTTTAATGGTTCGACCTGGCGGGGCGTTGTCAGATCTTCGCGCTGAGACATTTGAAGAAAGCCAACGTTCTGCGGAACTTTTGCAGCATTGCAAGTGAGCTACAGTTTTGTCAGGAAAAGTTTTCTCGTCAACTCTACGAAATCAAAAGCAGTTTGTTTGCTGAAGCAAATACGTTTTCGTTTACAAAAATTTCAAGTTTTCAAATGATGCCAAACACACGTACTGGTACCTTTACTTACAACGCAACCACGTGGAGTGAAAGAATGGTGAAGGGATTCTTAAGCTCAAGGAAATATGTACAGAATAAATGTCAAGAAGGTCGAGAGACATGGAAAAAACAAACTTATTACGGAATTCGAAGAACAGTATCTTGGATTACCCGAACATAATACATTGAATAGTAATATCAGCCAACTTCCTATCACAAAAGTCTGTAAGTTAAATCTCATATCGTGATATTTGAACAATCGATTACTTTTTTTAATTTTCTCCTTCTTATTCAAAATATCGAAGTTTCGATATATTGAAGTTCAGTTAATCGAGCGTCCAGTGTATATTAAAAGCATAAGTACTGCACTCATATTTTAGTCTAGGCGTTGTTGAATACTTGCCTTTTCTAGGTAGGTAATCTCAGAGGTGGTTCACAGTCATCTTTGACTGTATGAAGGATGATGAGAGACGAATAGACAAGATGGGAAAATGGAATCAGACAGGGTAAATGGTCGTACGAGAAACTAACCTCGTCAGAACCACGTTTTGAAAACGCCCATCCGTTACACGGGGCTCGAATTGCAGCCTTCCTCTCAACGTGCAAGTAACTGAGGCCGGCATAGGTGAGTTCAAAATACAGAAACAGACCTGCACCGAGGTCTGTGCATCTTTCAGTGTTACGAGGCAACAACGGCGAACGGCCGAGTTCGTGGCGGCAGTACCAAAGGTCGTGCCCCCTCCCCAAGAGCAACGCAAGGGCGGCTACAAGCAAAACAGACGCCCTGGCTGTACACGGAGGCGGACGCGCCCAGCACGGACTCGCGAGTCCGAATGCGGGCGGCCGTGATAGCTCTTGCGAAAGGAAACGTTAGCGCGGGTCCCTGGAACCGCAAGCGGCGATAAGCACTATGAAATGTGATAATTCTAGTCCGCCCCCGCATTGTGCATACGAAAGCGCAGGCCGGCGCCAGCAACCGCTCTCTGAATTGTAGCATGAACTCGCGCGGACCCGCACCTCCCTCTATCGGCCAGCTTCCAAACTTAGGTACTTTCTCTTGGACACAGGCTTAATAAAGGGTGCCTGGCCACTGTCTCGGTTTTATTGCTGTACGGCACAACTTACTATGTCCGAATGCGTTGTAAATCTCCGCCGTAATTCCAATAGTTGATTAGTTTCTCCAAGAGCTGTCCAAATACTCTGGAATCGCCCATTCATGTAGCTTCGAAAACAGACGAAAGCTCAGTAAGACATCTTAATACACTTTATAGCAACTGGACAAACATCAGAATAGTTAAAATATTGAGTTGGTACAAAACCAAGCCATGCCCCCAAAATTATCCATGTGGTTTTTAAAGTAGTCGAAACAATAGCATAGGGAACGTACAGTACGACAGTTTCATAGTTTATAGCTACGAAGTAGAAGATGCCAAAGGAGCCTCGAGTGATGTTGAAAAAAGTCGGAGGGAACTTATTTTCCCAAAGAATATTGTAATTAACAACTGTCAAATATTGGACCCGGAGGACATGAGAAAATGTAGGCAGCTAATTTTTGGTTTTGTTTAACTAATGAAATACTTCCCTAATTTTCGGTGATTATTTTTATTCACAATATATTGATTATTTGCTTTCATTTTATTTAAATATTGTGTACAAAGTGTGCCATTTTTAAATACGATAAAAACGTTTTATTCAGGATGTCCCATAGTAATTTCGAAACAATATTTTACACTCTTGCTTTTATTTGAGGAAGTTGGTATTATGTGGGTAGGGTTTTTATTGTCATTCAACGAGTTACACTGGGTGAAAGCACTCGTAGCAAATTCAAACCAACAAACTTTTAGTGTTCACTCTCCTTTGTATTTTACTGTTTAGTCACACACATGATAATCGAAATAATTTTCAAATAATATTTCGTATTTTACTATTACAATAAAATTAATTATATTGCTTCTGTTAAAATTTTTGTGTACAAATACTATAACAAAACAAAAATACCAAAAAGCTGATATTTCAGTAACTCCGAATTTTGAGCTGCTATGTCTGCCAGTTTAAACCGAAATTGAAAACCGCAATAACTTGAAACCTGTTTTCTTTAATAACTGCCACCCCTGAGTATCGGAGTCGCGACTTCGCTAAGGCAGTGTCGTAGTGATCTCGGACCGAAGGTTCGCGGGTTCAAGTTCCGCCTCCGGCATGGTTGTATTTGTGTTCGTCCTTTCAACCTATATCATCACCATTTCGTTTCTCTTCATAGTTACACTATTGGCGCAATGCCTAGATGTTGATGCGACCTTAAATAACAAATAAATAAATAAAAATACCATCTTATATACCCTTGGTGTTTTGTTAGTTATAAATACTGAATAAAAATGTACTAAATACACCATCAATTACCGTAGATTTAAAATCCTGGTATTTAAACGTACCATGATGTCTTTATCTTTCTACATGGTATCTTCATTAAAATCCTGGTAGAAGTACTACGATCCTGGTTTGTCTGGCAACACTGCTCAACCCCCCTCTTTCCCTCCTAAACACACGACTACAAAGCGTACGCCCTTTCAGTGCAGAGTTTTTAAATTCCGTGACTCGAAGAAACAGAAGTCTTATGTTCGTTGAAATTTCTTAATGAAAAGTGTTCATCAAAAAGAGATCTTCAAATAACGTCACGTTAATGTTTTGGAAAAATTGAGTATTCTTTGAGTAATTTGGCGCCAAACTAAGTCGCCTGCTCCGAAAATCCTGCGCTTCGTTAACGTAATTTTAGATTGGGTTTGAGGCCATTGGATGCTACGTAAGTTAGAATGTGTATATTATTTCGTATTTCTTTGTTCGTTTCTTACATTCGATCTTTTGTTGTACGTTTACAAATTAATCTGATAGAAATTAATTAAAACCTTACTGAAATATATGAAATACAAATTGCTAGCATTTTGGGGAAATATATGAAATACAAATTGCTAGCGGGAATTTCTGTGAATAACGTTTAATTGTTGTGACATGATTAGCTGTACGAAAAGCAGTTATAATTATCAAATTTGTTGCGATATTTTCTTTAAAATATTTAGTTTTCGCACTAAATGTTCCACCATTTGTAATGTGTTGTACAAAAAATGACGACTGAGACGTGTTAATTCGAAGAGAAATTAAGGTATAAATAATATTATTACAAAACCATTACTAAAGGCGAGAAAGTACGGGCGGTTTTTGCACCACTACTTTATCACGACGAACGTAAAAGGAAGAATCAATGATATACACATTGTTTAATGTTAGATAAGCAGTTTTTGAGTAATTTTGATTTTTTGCGACTTGCGTTTAACGAATTCTAACGTTCCGAGCTCGTATTAGCAAGGAGATTGCGCTGCGTGACCTTCGCTGGTGAACTGTTACATTCAAAATATCAGTTAAATACGAGTTTATCTAAAGTATGACAATATGTATGTCAATGGATTTGTCATTTTACGCATTTTACATGATAGATATGCATGTCAATGCTCGTAGAGATGAATGTCAATCGTGGGCCTCAGTTTACTATCACTTCTATATTTTTAATTTTTTGCCTTATTAATTCTTTGTAATGGGAGGTCAAATGGCAGACATGGGCCTGGCGGGGCCCAACTAAACACCATTAAAACCTCAGAAATGTCCTCCCGTAATGAGAATACACGATTTGGGTCAAAGGTCAGCAAGTTTTGCTCACTCCTGCCCGTGGCGGCCCCCGGGTGCTCTCTAAGGTGAGAGCTTGGAGAGCAGCTAATGAGAGCAGGGCGAGGGCGAGTCTCCGGCGCCTGAAAACGGGAGCATTGGGATAAGGGAAGGAAACCCTGACAGATAATCATCCGGCTGCCTTACAGGGAGGAGAGGGATCTCCAAAGGCTAAGGGGAGGAAACCCTGATATGAAACCAACCTGCTGCCTTGTAGGGAGGAGAGGGATCTCCGAAGTCTAGGAGAGAAAACCCTGAACAAAATCACGCAAGCCCAGAGGCGGAACGGGGATATCTTCATTGGGTAGAGTGACGTAGGGCCAGTCACCCACCCTCTCGTAAAGCACTATTCAGAGAAACTTAAATAGCCTCGGATAAGAAAAAAAACTCAGACGACCCCGCAAGGAATTAGACATGAATATAAGAATTGGAATATTACATCAATAACAGGAAATGAAGAGGAAATAGTGAAGAGATATAAAAGTACAATTTAAAGATTTTGGATATTAGTGAAAAAGTTAAAAAGAAGGGAGCAGGAGAGGTGGAATTGCATAAAGGTATGTAATGAGATATAGTGGAGTGGATATTAAAACAAGGGCAGTTGGAGGAGTAGGCAATATCGTAAACCCTGAAATTAATAAGAGTGTGATAAATTGGGAACCGGTAAGTGCAAGAATTATGCAAGGGTAGTATGGGGAAATATGGAGTGTAGAAAACAAGAAATGATAATGGGGAGCGGATGTTAGAATGGTGTATAGATAATCAATTGCTGATAGGAAATACGTGGTTCCCACGCAAGAAAATACACAAATAAACCTTTGAAACAAGAGGAAACCGTATGATAGTTTTAACTATGATTACTTTACATATACAGAGTCATTTCGATATAAAGTAATGGACATTAGGGTATATAGAAGTGCAGAATTAAGCACGGAACACAAATTGGTGGAGATGAAAACCCGTATTAAATATCCACCTAGAGAACGATGTAAGAAATATTTTTAAATTTTGTGAAAAAATAAGAATGGAGGAAAATAGAAAAGATATGAACAATCAATTGAAGGAAGACTGAAAACGAAACGGGGAGAAGTTTGGGAAGGAATCGAGGAAGAATGGAAGAAGCTGAAAGAAACAATGCTAGAGGCAGCAATAGAGGTATGTGGTAGGAAGAGAATAAATACGCGTTTTAAAAGAACTAGATGATGGAACGAGGTGGTCAAGTAATGGGCAAAGAAAAAAAGAAAGTAAGGTTTAAAAAACATTAGAAGTGGAGAAGGCAAAGGCGGAGACATTGGAAATGTTTGCAACAGAATTGGAGGAAAAGTACCATAAAAACAAGAATAACTTTTGGCAGGTAGTAAATGGACTAAGAGGGAAACATAAGAAAACTATCAGAAGCAAACGGGGTCCAAATAACAACTTAAAGACAGAACAGACAGAGGTACTAGAAATCTGGAGGAAGTATTATGAAAACATATTTAATGATAATAACAGGACAGCCACTGGTGACTGGAGGGAGTTGAGTGAGAGTCAAGAACTTCATGAGTCGCTGGGAAATGGGAAAGAGGCGTAAGGCTAATCGAACCTGGTGAGTGAGAGACAGCAGGGGAGAGGAGCAGAGATGGAGGAGTCCATAACGGTAAGAGATGTAAAAGAGGCAATGAAAGGAATTCAAGTTAGGAAGGCAGCTGGTCCAGGTAGAATGTTACCAGAAATAATAACATATATTGGGAAAACGAGAAGGCTATGGATAACAGCATTGTATCAACAAATATGGATAGAAGAAATAATAACGCGAGAATGGGAAGAAAATAAAATAGTACCTCACATAAAAAGGGAAGCATTGACAACTGCGAAAATTACAGGGCGATTTATTTGTCATCCTGCATAAGTAAATTCTCCTCAAGGATAGTGGCAGTAAAATTGAGCACGGAGGTAGAAGAAGATTTGGAAGAGGAGCAAGGGGCCTTTTAGGCCTTACCAACAAGACCATATTTAGTCTAATAACCATTGTTTTAAAAAAACATTGATTACAGGAAAAACAATACGCACTGCTTTCATAGAATTGAAGTCAGCATTCGATACAGTACCCAGGAAAGAACTATGGGACGCAATGCAGAAAGCAAAGGTTTCAAGCAAAATGATGAAGGCACTTGAAATGTTTGAGTACCTTGGAACAATAATTTCGGAAGACGGAAAATATGAGAAAGAACTGAATAATAGAGTGAAGAAAGTAAACTCTGTACTATCAAATCAATAAGAACTTGTTAAAAAATGAAAAAAAAAAAGTCCGTACATATACCAACATTTATATATGTAACTGAATATAACTATATATGCCATATAATACGAAAACAGAGAGTAGAATCACAGTAGTGGAAGTGAAATTCCTATGCAGGATAGCAGGGAAAACAACAAGAATACAATCAGAGGGACTAAAAGTTACACCGTAATTCAAAGAAATAGATAACAAGTGTCTGAAGTGGTATGGACATGTTATTAGAATGGCTGAGGATAGAAAGCCGAAACAAATTATCGAAACCAGGCCAGGAGGAAAGATACCACCTGGAAGGCCAAGGGGAACATGGGACGCATATATACAGGATGTATGCCAAAGGAGCGTAGCTACACTAGGAGAGGTGAAGCGCAAGGTGTAAGACAAAAAGGAGTATGTCAAATGGCTAACCCGACGCTGAGAGGCATTAGGGGAAGAAGAAGAAGAATTTTTAAAAGTTTTCCTCTAAAAAATATATGTTCTGACAAACTTCCAATTGCCAGCGTTTTTTTTTTTTATTTTTATTTAACAGTGAGCTGATTATACAACGCTCAGCCATGTGGCTTTTCAGTTGTTTGTAGCGAGCATTTTCAGACGAAAATATGCGAAGGGGGTGGCTACGGCCACCTCCCATTAAACATAGTTTGTTGTAGTGCGAATGATAAAGCGGATGAATACATATTGTTGACTATTGATGGGAGGACTATTTATTTTATTATCTTATGTCGGCCAGTTTCCGGAGGAAGATGTGGAAGGGGAGTCGGTTGCGGAGACGAGTTTCTATGGGATATTCTTTACCTATGTTGTAGTGGAAGCACCGGTAACTGAGGGTAGATTTTGGAAGAATGATGCTGAAAGTTTAATAATGTAGGTTAGGACGGGCTCTATGGTTAGGTCTTTGTGAAGGTTAGTGTTGCTTATAAACCAGGGTGCATTAACTGCAGTTCTGAGGAACCTATTTTGGAATATTTGGATTTTATTTATAGTTGTAGGGGCGGCATTGCACCAGACTGGACAAGCGTACGTGATTAATGGACGTAAAATGGCTTTGTATATAAGGAGAGCAGAATGGAGCTTTAATGATGAGTGTCGGTTGATTACTGGTCTGAGAATACCTAGGCGTCTATTAGCTTCGTTTACCTTGGAGGTGATGTGGTCTTTCCAAGTCAATCTGGTGTCCATTAGGACACCTAGGTAACGGACTGGGGCGGTTGAGGAGCACCATGGTATTAATGCCGAGTCAAATTTTAGTGGGGTGGGAAGGCTGGAAATCGTAGCGTGAAAACTTTGGATGAGGATTTGTTTGGATTTATCTTGATTTTCCAGTTTCTGCACCATGTTTCAATAGTTGTGAGGTGTGTCTGAATTAAGTTCCTTGTGGTATTGAGATATTGGTCAGAAGCAAAAATGACAGTATCGTCTGCAAAAAGGGCAGTGTGTACAGTAGGGTGCGGTGGAATGTCAGAAATGATTGCCAGCGTAGACGAGAAATATTGTTTTTCAGCTACCAAAAGAATGCCAATAGTCACATCGCAAACAAGTTTTAACCCTGACATCAAAAAGACGCAAATTTGCAGGTTTCTTATGAAACAGGCGTTTTTAAGTTATATTTTTCCAATTGAAATGGCACGGCCCTCTTGTAATATTTTCATTCACCCCAACAGTTGCCTCTGCCGCCTACTCCCATCTTGAAATACATTTGCAATTCACCCGAGCAGTTAAGAAGCTCGTCCCTCGCACTCGTAAAAAGATAAGCCACCCCTCCCTTGTCCTCCCTCGCCTGTCACCCTCCCCTGCCCTTGGATGCGGTGGCGTGGGAGTGCCGGGCCGACAATGGGGCCACGTCCCGATCCCTGGGGAACGCCGCTATTGCAGTTTAATGCAGCTAACAACTTGCGTCGTGTTTGATGGAGCAATCTGGGCCGAGTGCAGAGGTGGCGCGCGGCGTCGCTTGGAAGAGGGGTCCCGCCCCCTACCTCGACCTTGGCTTCGGCTGAATAAACCATGCGCACTGCAGGCAGCGACAGCGTCGCCCCGCCTATGCTTCCCTAGGACAGTGTCCAAGTTGAGATTGAGGATCTGCACCGTGAAACTTGAGAAAACTTTATTAAGATAATTATTGATTCCAAACGTCTACTCATAAACAATACATATTTATGAAAGAAGTCTGAAGCGAGTGTTTTTTAAGCTATAGCAGGGCATACTTTCTTGCAACTATTGTGAATGGATAAGTACTATTGTAACATTGTAATTTCTGCTCTTCAAATACTTTAGCTACCTCTTGAAAAGTCCAAACCAATTCAAAGGAAGCACTTGCGTTGCATATCTGCAATTTTTCGTGGGTCAGGAAGAGTACTCATTTCTTACTTCTACAAAAGAAACAAATATGAATAAATATTGAATGTTACAGGAGGACAGCACATTATTTAGACAAGCAAGAATAATTTCACACGTTTGTCTTGATTATATCGAAGTTAGTTTTCAGTTATATCATAATCATAATTAAAATAAATATATAAATCAAACTTCCAGAGCTTAAAGCCATCCACTACATCAACTTATGAATGCATAAAAATAACGTCTTGAGAATGTTGGTGTGGCTGATGCTTAAAAATTAGGTTATAAATCAATTGGCTTTTTTTTCATTTACATATGAACATAATAGAAACGTTTATACGAAATTAATTCTTTGAAATCAAATACAATATCACAAATTCAACATTTGTACATCGTCGCACTGTGAACGTTGTGTGAAATACACAGACCAGTCACAATGACAAGACCACCCGTCAAAATCCTGAATAACTCCCTTTTGCAGGTTCCTCGGTTGCGGATCCATGGCGCAAACAGTCCAATCGAGATGATCCCACAGATTCTCGATTGGGGAAGTTTGGTGGCCAGGGGAGTACTGTAAACTCATCCCTCGTGTTCTTCGAACTACGCACGTACACTGCTAGCTGTAAGACACGTTGCATTATGCAAGTTGTAGGTGCCGTCTTGCTGAGGAAAAACCGACGTGCATATAGTGGAGGACATAGGTGTCCGCAAGGATGGCTGCATAATTCCGTTGATCCGTTGTGCTTTCCAGAATGATGAGATCACCCAGGGATTCTCTGCATTGCGGCAACTACTGCATGATTTCCGCGGTTTATGTACTGAGACATATCTAGATATCGCAAATATTGAGTAAAATAATACAAAATAGTGGCTCATTTCGAAGTATTTGTACCCTGGAGACGAAAGTAAAAGAGTAGTATGTACATTTACAAAGAGAGCATTTGGTAGCCACGTTGTTTATTGAAGCATTAGATGCAAATATTGTGATGTAAATATTAGGACTTCTAAATGTTGGATGCCGTAAGAAACAAAAAATATGGTACATCGGAGATTCCTAGGACAAAATAAACATAAGTGTAATTTGGGACATGGTCATTTACAGATTTTTTTTTATTTTGGAAGCGTCAACTAACGAAACACAAGAAAGATGAACAGCGAATAGTGACAGATGTAAAAGGTGTTAGCGAGAATTCAGACACCGTTGCGAGCACTTGTGAAGCTGTTCCTGTTCTATGGATCGACAGCCTATTAACAGCCTTGGCCGACGAGCGGACATGTAAAGCTAGCTAATAATATTAATAGTTCGGCAGAAAGATTTTTTAGCTATCGTGATCGGAAGCAGATCCTAGGAGGAATGTCCACCTAAAGCATTTGCGAGTAACCAATTTATGTGAACAATGTAACATGTTTAATATTAGATTTAGGACATAAAATTGAATATAATCTCAACGTCAAGAAAAAAGACCAGAAAATTACTGGTGGTCGACTGTATTCTTCGGGGAAGATTCTTCACTTCGGCAACACAGGCTACGAGGAGGACATTAATTTCACGAACTGTAAACGCCACGAAAAACATCTCGCAAAATAGTGAAATCATTCTTTGCAAAGAAATTATTAGACAATTTTTTTACTGAATTAAAAGCCTTAAATTAACCAAATCCATAATCAGTTTGATGGCATGCCTAATAATTTATGAAGCAAAATATTGAAAATAAAGACAGGGAAATAGCAGCAATAAAAAATGCCATTGTGTTAACGAAACATGAAGGCTGATTTTTATTAATAGATAGACTCCGCAGATCAACAATCTTAAGTTCTTCTTAATAGAATACGTTTTCAGCATTTACTAAGTCCGTACTGGATGAGATGTCGGTCCACGTAAGTAATATTCAATTGTATATAACGTAGGAGTCGGACATCAATAAATAAGAACTAAATATAGTTTCAAGCACTTATAAGTTCAGAATCACAAACCCATTTCATACTGGTTTGCACAAAGGCGGGCAAATTGTGTTAATATAGCCGGATAAGGCGGTGAAAAGTGCCGCCAAACCAAATCGATAATCGCGATGCTCATATAAAAGAGAATACAAAATGACGTAGATTCACAAAAAATCAGCTTCCTAGGACAATCTGTTGCAGAGATACACCGAGAAAGGTATTTTGCATGTTTTATTTTTTCTCAGTATCTATTGCGTGTATCAGGTTGAAAAAAATGCAGAGAGCGAGAAACATTGTTTAATTTGAAGGTACTTTGGCAACACATTTTAACGCTAAATTTATATAGAAAAAATAAATAAAGTTTAGACATTCATTTTCGACGTGATAACGTTAGAATACTGTCTCAATTTTTTCTCTTAAAATAGTTCATAGAACATTCTATAACATGTATTTTTTTAAGATTTTTAAACAATGTGGACTGTAGTGAAAAAATTAAAACCAATTTTTTCAGCGTAAACATTTGAAATTTGCGCCAAAATCGCCTCCCGGCATATGTGGTAGTGTAGTGCATGTTAGTGTAAGTGTGTGTTTAAGAGGTAAGGATAGGACCAGGAAGGGGAAGGAAAGATCGCATGCGGTCCGTGGCCCGTTTTGTTAGGGTACGACTCAAAATTCGTCTCGGATGATGAATTCTATAAACCTGCATAAAATGAAACGAAAATATTCTTCTCATTATGAAATGAATATAAAGACAACTAATCGTAAATGTAATATACTTGTTATATAAATGATAGGTACAACCTCATGCCAATTAATGTCATTATACCCTTTACTGTTTCATATGGGCCTACAATTCCATTAGCTAATCATTTTATCTAAGAGAAAACATTTTCATCTTTCACGTTGAGTCAGTGTGAAACTGGCATTTGAAATCGAGTAATCTAAATAATGATATATCCACTCTATAAAGTTCTTTACACATTTTCCTTTATTTTTCTCGGCTTATTAAAGTTCTCTGATCAATAATCATTAATTAGTTGACAATTACAATTATTTTGAAATTTTTTAATACATTATTTATGTTTTTAAGATAAATCGAACAAGGAAAAAAGTCTCCTGAGAAGTACGTTTCCTTTCACACGCCCGAAATTTCCACTATTTTCTTCACTTGAATGCTACCTTCATTTAATAGCCAATCAAATACAGAACTTTAGAAATATATGAACTCGAGCAATATCCTGAAGTAAAAAGTCCACGAGCAATCTTGGCCTCATTTCATTCTGGTCATAATGAGAACCAGATGACTCAATACTGATGTCGCCTATCTTTTGGAATAATGTTGATACAAGTCAATATTTGCATTTAATTACTGAAAATTGTTTGAATTATATATCTACTTTTTACAGTAAAGTGAGGAAAGTTTTATATGTAAATCACAGGTGTATTGGTACTCGTATATCCACTAAGGGAAGGAAATCCCTAATAGTAAGCAATGGACAGAGAGCACTCCTGGAAGCCAATCTCTATTAAAAACCCAAAAACTGCTGCTCACAGTAGGTGAGGAATTGTCAATAGTTAACGGATGGGCACTTAAGGGGAGAGTACCATGTATTGGTCAATTATCGATTTTGTTTTTGGTTAAATAAATATTAAAACCTTGCCTTTCCAAGTATAGTAACATTTTTTCTAGAACGCCTGTAAGTACCTTTAATTCTTATTTAAATGTCCTAGTGCGCACGAGCCCATTATGTAAATGCGCTCTTGTTCAAACGTTGAAAGCACTGGCATTTTGCGATGGAGATGATACAGAATACGGAGCATGAATATTCTCGTAGAGCAGTGCCAAGTACAGACTTTTTTAAAAGGAGTTTGCTAAAATGTACTTATTTCATAATTAATGTACCTCTTCTCAGTAACTATTATTCTAAATTTATTAAAAATTTACAAGATGCAATCTTTATAGTATTGATAATAAAGTGACATGTTTTATAAACATTCTTCAAAAATAAAAAAATATGAAAAAATAATTTTTTCAAAATTCAAAAAGTCAAAATAATAACAAAGGTATGTTTAAGTGTGCGAAATATCACATTTTTCTAGTTAACCATTTTCTAGAAAATGTTCATCAATAGTAGCAAGTTTAACATGGGCGGTACACATAGTACTCTCCCCTTAACAGAAAAATAAAGGAAGAAGAGCATAGGTAAGACATTCCTTGTAACTGAACAAACATAAAATAACAGCTTTCCTACTCCTCGGAAACTTTAACAATCTACATCGTAAAAATCAACTACTCAGAAGAACTAACAAAGGATTAATTGAAGAAAAATGAAAAAGACTCATGGTTTGTACATGTCAACAAGGATCGTCTCGAGTTTGAACGTGGTTGAGTTTTGTTTACCGCGACAAAACATTACAAAGTATTTCAATTGCAAGAATTCTGATAATGAGGTAAAAGGAGAGCGATATCAAAAACGTGAACGTGTTCATAAAGGTTACTGGCTGTCGGCGAAGAGCCGCTTCACAGTCGGTCGAGCTAACGTTTCGACCATCATGTTGTGGCCTTCTTCTGTGCTACACTGCGGATCGAGCTGACGTTCCGACCATCATGCTGTGGCCTTCTTCTGTGCTACACTGCTGGTCGAGCTGGCGTTTCGACCTGGCCTTCTTCTGAGCTATCTGCTATACTGCTTCTGAGCTAAATCATCAAAAGAAGGCCATAACAAGATGGCCGAAACTCGACCGACTGTGACGCGGCTCGTCCCGGACAACCACGTACCGAATGACTCCGGCCGCGGAAGCCTACGAATCCAAGAGCTCATAATATTAAAAAGTACTTTAGTATACCACCGAGATTGCAAATATAATATTCATTGCCCAATTTGTACTCGTGTCCGAGCTACCGCAACGAGTCACTTGCGGAAGTTTCCTCGAGGGGGCTCGGAAGGTCGCAACAAGCACATTTCCCTCTCGGTGAGGCGAGTCGGGAGCAGCCGCATGCAAATTTCCCGCTAGGCAGCAAGAGAGCTTTGTGTAATTTCCGTGCAAGGTTTAACGGTGTTAATCCCAGGTCTGCGAGGTGGCGTTGTTCTACATTCCTTTCACTCCCCGCGCAGTCCATTGTCGCTTCTTGCCGGTGTCCTCTAGTCACGTACGTTCTAAGAGGAACTGCGTTTTCAGAACTTTGTTGTTTTAACATTAGATTGCCTTAAAAGGAAATACTAACACTATTTATGTGCGTAAATATATAAAAAAATTTAATTAAAAGGATGAAAATTTTGCTGAAGCATCAGAACCAATGGACTGTGTGAAGAATTTGAAGAGGCAAGGCTACCTACAATCATAAAATTGGGAATTTTGGAAAGATATAATAAAAACTTGGATTAAAGTTGTATTGGAAGACCAAGGGTAAAGTGATAAAGTGATTGACAGTAATATGGTGAGTTATTGTGCAGAAAGGGAATAATGAAGTTTCATAATGAAATCTTATCTCCCAGTTTAAGTGTACTGCTGCTGAACAGTCATGCAAACGACACTCTTAAGTGGTAACGTAAGGATAGAAAGATAATAACTTGCATTCTTCTAAAATACTTCTTTGCTAGTTTGTTAAATCGGACAATGAATATTCTCATAAAATAACTCCTAAAATTATAAAACTCAATAATCAATAAACATTTCCATTGTCAGTGGTCAGACTGCTAGCATTCTTCAACCAGACCATGGTGGAATCTACAGTGGACAAAGTATGTAGAAGGTTGATTTACAGTACATGGTTTTTCAGGTAAACAGTTTTCCACACATTCAAATTACTCTTGCTTCAGAAAACCAAAAACCATTTTTCCACGATCTTCCATGCCGTTATCATAATTCATGCAATCATTCGCTCTATATAGGTGCATCCATACGCCTGGATCTTTTTAGCGGTTATTCTACGTATCATTTCATCTCGCATAAAATAATAATTATTATGACTCGGAAGTAAAAGACGAGAAGAAAAAGAATATTCCTAGGACTCTTCTTGGATGACAGTTTTATAAATATCACCTGAAGCTTAATTGTAACAATCGAAAGCCTTTTAGAGGGTAAATAAGTTTGTTGTCAATTTAAGGTCTGCCACGTTGAAAAGGACGTGTCAAATACGTCAACTTGTTCAATATATTTAGAGTTATTGATGTCGTGAAAGTGGGAGCAAAGAAATGATAGATCAGTACGAATTATTTCCCAGGTTAACTCTATCCTGCATACATGTTTACGCATACACGTAAGTCAGTTTTAAAGATGCTCAAACATTGGCACTGGTGAGTGAAGATTCATATTACAATGGAGGAAGAGTATGATCATCGATATCAAGCAGTATACCCGCCACTATCTCTCCAATAAATCAAAAAGTAGTATCGTCCTTATCTTTTTTGAATATCAACTACTAAACAACTGCGAAGGTAGGAAATTGGAAAACTGACGTGCCGTAAACCACTCATAATGGAAAAAATGAACCTTTTTGATCCCCAAAAATTAAAAGAATAAATATATCGTAACAATAATTATTATTGTTAATTTTATATTTACACACCAAATTTGAAAAGGATTTGTCTACTTTTTGTTTTAAAAAATGTAATTATTTTGCGTAAATGTAATTATTATATTTAATTTCGTAAACGAAAATGTCACACAAATTAGCAACCAGGAATTGTATTAAAAGATAATCGATTCCACTAACCATTTTCAATTAATCTTACATATGACAAAGATTTCCCTTTTACTTGCATATTAACGCAAAGGCACAAATACAACGTGTGCAATCAATCACCACAAAACGCGGTGACCCAGCCACCCGAAAACAAAAGTTATTCGTGCGTTCTGTAACACTCTACCTAAAAAGTTAGTTGTTTTTTTTCACACACGAGCATTTTCACTTCCACTACGCGCAGATAACCGTGAATCCAAATTTAATGCACAGGACTCCGATATGAAAGTGGGGGACCTAACACAGGGCGAGGCAGCCATTTCTATCGCTTGGATTCGTAATTGACTGATGGGCCCACCCAGGCGTTGTGTAGACCATTTAGGACCCACTCGCTCAGCGAAGAGCGTCGCTGCGGTCAAATCGAGAGGGTTTTTGTGCTCGCCCTGGCAGTGCGCTTTCGTCTGGTCATGTGGAAATACCGAACATATGCAAAAATGGAGTGAATTTGAGTTATAGTTGGGCAGAGAGTGTAGTTCCTTACTTGAGAACTATGTGAACTTGGAAAATGAATTGGGAAATTGTTGAGCATCGTTGATTTGAATAAAATGGGTGTGTGGAAGTCGTAGAGATTGAATGTGTAAGGATGATGTGTATCGCAACTTGTTTTGTTTCGACAATGTCTCGAAAGCATGTTTTGTACTCGCCCTCGCAAGAATGTGGTTTCCACCGCTCTTCTGTAAATTAAGCAAATGCAAAAATTCAGTAACGTAGATACGTGTTTGCAGCACCTAGTACTAATCCTTGTTTGAGAGGAATATTGTGTACTCTTAAAAACTATTGGACATCCTTAGTTTTAATAAAAAGATGAACATTGGTAATGGTTCGTGGATATAGGATGTAAAGTAATGTTCGCAATGTCTCAAGAGCGATTTTGTTCTCGCCTTTAAAACCTGTCTTCCGTCGCTCGTATAGAAATCAAAGAAATGTAAAAACACAGTGTGATAACAGTGTTTCGGGCGGTAAGTTCAATTCCTTTCGGTAAGTAAAATTGAGGAAAATTAGGGATTTTTTGCTAATAATTAGCAAAAGATTCATGTTACGTACAAACATTCAGCCAGTAATAAATATATTAAAGCAATTGTATTTTACAAATTATATCTTACAATATCAATGTAAAGAAACCGTATTTGGTTAGAACTAGATTAACAGACTATATTACAAAAAGTTAAATCAAATATAATTATCTGAAGTCTTCAGCACCAAGAGAGAATAGATGAAGTTAGAACAAATGAATAGAAAAAAATATTCATTATTTTCTTTGATTTTTTCTCGTTTTTTGTGTCTTTTCAGAGTTTTGAAACATCTCTTATATTTAACAACCTGACTACTAATACTCCAACAATTTTTGCGAAAGTTGTCGAAATATAATTTTATTTTTGTTCTCGACATTTTATCAAAAGCCATTTCAATTTATTTCTTCAAAAGCAATTTACAAGATTTTTAGAATACTATTTTTTTAGATTTAGAATACTAAAGGAACTATTTAGAATACTAAAGGAACAAGAATGAAGATGTTGAAAAATACACTTGCTTACTACACAAAACAGTGCAACCCAAATCTTACTAAGAAAAATGACAATAAGCCACTCGAGCTTGTATAGTGCTTCGCGACATTTCTAACCGTGTTATAGTGTACAGTACCGATTTCGTGAAGCTTAGAACGATATGTATTGTCATCTCCATGTTAAGGAGATCTAAAGCTTAACCGTTCGTTAAATTGGCTGGCGACAACAGACAGTGGTTCTGGCCCTGAATTTACTAATACCTCGACATCACGTGTTCAAAGCATTACTATGCAAGTAGTTCTGCATGCAATCGCAGTTACGTGAAGTGCCAATACACAAGACATGTTCTGGGTTGATTGCTTTGGAACATCTCGTGCAGATACGTTTCTCCATTTCGAGGAAATATAATTATTCAAGATCAGCATATGTATTATTCATTGTTTTCCGTTTACATTGTTACACATGACATTCACTGAAAACGACACTCAGTACTCATTGTGGTTAGGTAAGTAGATGGAATTTTTTGTGACTTGATATTTTACACTAGTAAACAATAAATAACTTACAACTTTACAGAGAAACAGCTCTGTCACAATAAAAATTTAAATTTCATCTTAACGCACTTGCATAAGCTACTTGTAAACAAATCCTAAAAGAAACAAAAATTATATTACTGTAGTTTGACCGTTTTGTTGATTTATCTCAGAAATGAATTAGAATGGTCTCAATTAGTTCCAGTCATATGTTCTTCGAAGAAATAAACGCAGCAAATAATGTTTCCTTTTTCTGACATGTTTATCAAGGTACTTCTATCATAACGTCTCAAACTTTCCACAAAAGAAAATAGATTAGGGTAAAAAGTACGAAGGTAGCAGATTGAACAAAACACTTAAAATTATTCCTCTGTGCCATTGACTTACGTACTTGTGTGTCTTTTAGAACTAATACGCAACGCATAACGGCATGTGTATGACATAGTACATGTGTGAATGAATGAATAAATGAGTGAATAAATAAACCAACGAATGTGTTATTGTATTGTACTGAACCGCATCCTCTCCTTCAATGCATTTTATTTGTAATAAATCATACGGACGGTTAAAAAGAAAATATATAAATTTTTAAAGGTTTTAAAATTACAAAAATCACGTCTTGGTAGTCACATTATTAAAATACAAGCTTCATCGGTGGTAGGATATGTTACCATCGGTAACCAGCCTTTGTAGACGCACCCTGGTAGAAATCACGGGATTCTTTGTGAATTACAAGTCTACTGGGCATTTGAGATTTTGTAAACAAATTTCACGAGAGAATGGAATACTTTATATGAAATTTAGAAAATTGTAGCAACTGTTGCACCAGCAATTATATCACAAAAGGCCGAATTTAAATAAATAAGCACAAGTGAGTAAAACAAATGCATCTTAAAATAAAATTGGGATAAAAGACGAGTTATAAGACCTCGCAAATATACATGTTTATAAATTTTAAAAATCTTAGTACTGAAAGAATTGAATGATCCTTAATTCTGGTCTCTGAGAAATAAATTAAAAGAATCTATTAAAAGAATGCGAGAATTTAAATTAAGTACAAGAGTGACTTATAAAAAAATAATACAAGGAATTGAAGAGTACTTAATTCTGATCTCTGGGAAATAAATTAAAGGAATCTATCAAAAGAATTCGGACGATATAAAAGAGTTCATTTTAAAGATGTAAAAAGTTTTCTGCTCTTAGGCTGTTGTCTGGGTGAATATAAATACGGCAGGGGATACATGGGCCGATATTTTAACCCCAGACCCTATCTTAAACCCGACCGTATCGTATCATTTGGCATGCTGAAGCAACCTAAACCATCTCTAATCATCGTGGAATGCTGAATGAAGCTGCACATCTCTTTGACAGGACCACGATTGAATCTCTGTATGAATGAATGCCTTATTTTACGTGGCGAGACAAGGTCATGAGGCCTGCTCTTCCGCCTAACCACGCAAATTTCGTTACGCCCTCACCCTCTAGAGGAGAAAGAAGGTATTACTTGGGCGACGAAACAGGCAGTTTGAATTTATCTCAGAGGCTTCATTTAGGCATGAGGATCTTTTATATACAGTAAATCTACTAACACGGGACAGACGGCTTTACTTCCCCTCCGAAAGAAAGGCGTACGAAGGACTTTTTCGCCCTTAAAAATTCATGGCTTCGATCGGGTTTGAACCCGCGAACTTGGGTATAACATGCCCGATACGCTAACCGTTACACCATCGCCGCCGCATACGCACGAGAGATCACGGTTATTTGGGAGAATTACGTTCCGAGGTGATATAAATCCTGAAGTTTTCACAATATTCAGAGAATGGACAGTGATTCGAGCTACATTTCCTGGGCGAAGCACAAAAGAATAAACATCTTATTTTGAAGACAACTCATGCAAACAATAATATAAGTCGATGACAAGGAGGCGCTGTCAAAACAGGTGACCATGTGGCGACTGAAGTTATTTGACAATTTACAGAGTTTCCAAATGGTTTCAAGAGCCTTTTCCAAAACATTGTCGTGTAACAATCGCCCAAATTTTCAGCTTAAAAAAGGGGGAAAACATGAATTGATAGATTTACGTGAGGCCTCTTTTGAAATTTTCAGGGAGACCACGGCCCCTCGGGCACATGCCTAAGATTCCCACTAATGTTATTAAAATGTATATTTCATCCAAGTAACTAATATATTCACGATGTTGTTGACATAATGAACTTCCCAGGCCCAAAATAAACGGTTAATATGGAAATACTGTAGAACAAAGAATGTGTAATTTCAACCCATTTCTACACTTTTCACACTTTATTATATTTATTATGTATTATATATTATTGCGAGTTTTCTTACAATTAGTTTTACAATTTGAAATTTCACTCATAAAACACTAAATTTACTGAAGCTAATTATTCAACACATTCAACAAAAGTCTTAATCCCTCTTATTTGTTTATTTCAAGGACAACAATTAACATTATTCAAGGAATAATAAACAGATGTTCAATGGCTTACACTTGTATGTTGAAAACCTTCTGAAAATTAATTCACATGTCCTAGTGCTACAAAACTAAGACGGAAAGACTTTTTACAGGGCATGAATGCTCCAACTTTAGAAGCAGCTGACGGGACGATAGAAGCGACACCACCGCAGCGACGGCAGACTGAGCAGGAAGTGCGAAAAAGAGGACGGAGAAGTGGAAAGAGAGAACGCTCTCACAAGGGAAATACGCTATATTTCACGTTAGTGGGTGCCAACGAAAAAGTTTCCAGTGCCAGGGGAACGTGACATTGGAGGTTTTCAGAGATCCTGTTACCCAACTCGCTTTATCGATCAAATATTCGAAAGCAATGATTATTCAATAAGGTTATGCATTTTTGTCGTCTTCTGTGTCGAAAGCGTAGAATGTTTTGAAGCGTGAATGTTTTCGTTTTCGTGTGGAAAATGAAGTTTCTATAGGATAATTTATTCTAAGAACAAACGCCAAGAAGTCTCGATACGCAACAATGTTGAAATATTTATTGCCAAAATAATACAATCGTGAATAACTACTTGTCTACATTATACCGCAATATGTATTTTAAGAACTAGGCACTTCTGGGGTAATCCAACCTCTCTGAACTACAATAAAATAACGTAGTGTGAAAATGAATGTCAGATTAATTTGACACTACAAAGAAGCAAAACTTTTCTTTTACTCCAACAACTTCCTCCAACCCCTAATTATAATGGGGGTTCCTTCACACGTAAATAAACAGAAATTATATTCCCTTCATGTATGAAACGCAACATTGACAACGAGAAAAATTACTTTTGCCAAAAGTTGCCTGCGACTTCAGAAGTTAATATTCAAACGACGCCCATCAGACGAACAGTAAAACAAAATTAATTAACAAACACCAATTTTAGAGAAGCACTGGAGTCTGAAAACAGCAGACAGAAAGCACTACGAAAGACCATTTTCAAGATAAACTCTAGAGTCCTTGCGAGAAGCCTGAAAGACTGTTTCCAAAGACATTTTAGAGGAGCCATTAAATATTTTGAAGACCCCCCACTTCTCGACCCGTACTACCGCGAGCTCGTTTAAAGCACGTCCTGCGATTTACGGTACATCGCCAGCGGTTGCCCCCTGCCACTCCGCCCTACGACACTCCCGCTCGCAACGCCCGCCCACGCGTATGCATTCGTAAAGGCAACCGCGGTCGCGAAACGCAAGAGTTCCGGCGGCGGCCACTTAATAATGCATCGCCGTTCAACCTCAACCTGCTGAACTTCTCCATTTCATCCCCTAGTACATCCACGCGCGCATTAACAGAACGCGCTCTGCGCTGTGGAAGGTAGCAGACATAATCTATGCCGGCCATCACAATCTGTTGGCACATACAAAGGAAAGTGAGAACTGGAGACTAGAATGAGGGCGACTGTGCTTAATCTGATTGAGGAATTGTCTTGTTCTTCTTTTGTAATCTTTTCATTTTTTGGTAGTTCCTGAGCAGATCTTCATGAACGGACTGCAGAAGTCGAAACTTCGGAACTATATCCCATTTTTGAATCCGCATTTTTCATTAATTCTTAATGTTATAAAATTATATTTTTCTTGTCACTCTTCTTTTCTTTCTTATATTTAGTTTATTATATATAGTCCCTTTATTCTTTTATATATATATATATATATATATATATATATATATATATATAATAATATAATAACACACACACACACACATATATATATATATATATATATATATATATATATATATATATGTGTGTGTGTGTGTCTGTCTGTGTGTGTTTGTGTGTGTGTGTGTGTGTGTGTGTGTGTGTGTGTGTGTCCGGAAATGCTTCATTTCCGAGTTATGGCCTTCACAACGCTGAAATTCCCGGAACGTTTTTCTTTCCGCAGGTCTTGTCATTACAGAAGATGTTCAAAATGACCACCTCGCTGAAACAGACCTCACACCGATGTCCATTGCCTGCGAACACGATCCCAAACTCCAGGATATTGCATGTGTCTTCGTAAACATGAGGTATGTTGTTTTCCAGGAAGTTTGTGTACGCCTGCCCCAGACGTTTATTTACAAGTACATGGGGTCCGACGAATCGATCACTAATGACACCGGTCCACATGTTGAGGTAGAACCGCACCTGGTGATGAGATGGAACAGTTGCACGTGGGTTTTCATATGCTCATACATGCCGATTGTGGAAATTTGTAAAGCCATCTCGTGTGAATTGTGCTTCATCTGCAAATAATATAAAGACAGGAAATTTCGGATTTGCACCACACTGCTGCAAGAACCACTGACAGAACCTAACTCTTGCAGGGCTATCTACTGGTGAGAGGGCCTATACACGTTTCAAATGATAAGGACACAACTGATACTCTTGCAACAATCTCCAGACAATCGTATGATGAACATTCACTTGCAACGGTAACCTTATTGTGCTAATAGAAGGAGTCGTGTCCACAGCGTCAGAATCTCCTCCCTTCAACTGGGGTTGTAGATCTTGGCCGTCCCCTCCCAACCAGGAGAGTTAAATTTTCCACGCTCGCACAGACGAGATGCAGAAGCACAAATGCCTCCTATCTGGACATAGTCGGTGTGGTTACCTCTCCTGGTACAAACACAGAGCTAGCGCAGCATTGTCGTCCGCCGTACCGTACATGAAGTGCACGTCTGGCAGCTCCTGATGTGAGTACATTACGAACAGTCGAACGCCAAACACAAAACTGAATGTAACCTTCGCCTCATAATGAACTCTCAGAGGGTCCTGTTAATGTCTCCTTTCACGGCAACGACCTGTGGAAGGAAAAGCGTTCCGGTGGATTTCAGTGTTATGATGGCTTTAACTAGGAAATTAAGCATTTCTAGACACATGTTATACTGAACTATTTTGATTGCCAACATATGGGGAATACATTCCTGAAAGTATGTCCCTATTTTTAAATACTGTATTTCCATTTCTTGACTTATGAAAAATTATACACCAATTTATTTCATGACAATTGCGCCATTATGAAAAGATTATTCATTCTCATTACGAATTATTAATTCTCATTACAAAACTCATTATAAAAACTACTACGGAATATGTTCATGAGGTTTTATTTTCACTAAATATGAAATTAACATTTAATGTATATTCTGTACGGATACAATAATGAAGGTAGCGCACGACACACAGCCGGTTGATTGAGGTGCTGGTCTGGCAATCTGATGGAAATTACGAAAAGAAGACACGGAAATGATGTATCAGATCAGGAACCCCGGATCATCGCCTCTAACCGTTAATAGTCTCTACCGCTATTGCCAGCTTTCATCTCCTATATTTTCACCATTTCAACGTCTTCATCCATTACTGTCCCCTCTCCAATATACCGAAGATCATCCCATTGCCAAATTTAAGATATTTATGATTTTATATTGAAATGATGCGTCATCCCAGCTACTATCGTTGTGGCTACTTCTGGAGTCACAGCGATCATAATTCAAAATTATTATTTTTCGAGTTCAATTAGTGTGACAGACTGTAGAATCTCACGATGTTGCGCACACGCACTGACTCAGTTTCGGAATCCGTTTCATTCGTATTGGCCCTTCACGCGTGTGGGGCAGCGCTGTTGTGGAGCGATCACGTTTTTGCCCTACACTAGGGTGGGTTTCAGCGCTACGAATGGAAAACGCTATTAGACTTTGAACCAAAGGACAGACCTCCATCATCAATAAAAAATATTTATTTTCGGCATTGTCACAATATAATCTGAAAATTACCTTTTGCCATTATCATAAGTATTAACAATATCTCTAACGCATCATCACTCTAAATCCTCTTCATCAACCTGTATCATGTATCATTTGACCTACTGAGAAACAAAATATGATGCTTCTACCGGTTACAACAGCATGGGATAAAATATGGCGTCTCTACCGTATACGATAGTGAAAGAGGAATGAATCATGAGTAATGAGTTCTAGAGGAACAGAATCAACAACTGCAGTTCATAGGATGTAGTGTCGTAGGTTCGAGGCTCCACGTTGACGAAGTTTTGACCCCAGTCATGCAGCTGGGTGGAGCTAGTCTATTGCTTGGAGCAGGGTCGGCTTTTCAGATCGGACTTTCCGAGGTTCCGATCACATCCAGGAGAAGATCGGATTGATTCCAGGGTCACGAGTCACAAATCGCGTGCGCCCTTTTCTTTCGTATGCTGTCTTCATTGTCATTTTCCAACCCGGGTGACATGCATTTCCCCGTCCCCCATGACTAGAGAAATCTGCAGCAGTATTGTAAAACAGCGGATGTCAGATTGGGGTATAGAACACGCGAGGAAGCGAAGCACTAAATAGGTCTGTTCAATTTGTTTTAATGCAATCAATACACTCCAACCTCCCCTTTAACGTTCTTTTCCAAACTCGCAGGCCGGTATATATTGTACGCTCGAGAATGGTCGCCAGGATGTTCCCTTTACTTAAGTGCCCACCACACCTTCCGACAGAACCGCCCACTTGCTCTAGTCCAAGCAGATAATACCGAACGATACGAACTGTATCCTATTCCGCAAGTACAGGCTCACTCCCTTTTGGAATCGCGCCAGCCATGTAGAAATATTTTACTTTACGCAGAACCACAACATGTTTTGGCCGAGTTCACAAATTAGTGACGGTATGCTTCTAAGCCAATAAACGATACACTTCAAAGATTTGTAAGTAACTGAATTGTCTAAGTGTATATTGCTGATTGTCTTTGCGATCTGACAATATAAATTTACATCCGAGCAATTCTCAGACCTAGTATATTAAGCATCAGCACCTAGGTTATTAGGAGCACCCTTTTTAAGTCTCTATGAAATTTTCAAAAATAGACATATTATTCTATCATTATTAAGGGTTGCTAGCGTTCTATAAATAATGAAAGTTGATTTTATTCGATTCTTCAGATAATCAACATCCCATTGTTTAGTCTACATTAGTATACGCTCTACTTTCACACGAAAATTTTATGATGATCATTAAACCATCAGAAATCTGCAAAACTAATAATTTACAAAAGTGCTCGTAAAGATGACATAAATGTTAATTACGTCAATGTCACAGACGATACGTCATTGTCATATGTCATTGACGATCAAAGGCTACTAACGCATTGTAATTAAAAGGATATTGACATATTCAACCAAACTCGTCTTTTTCATTATTTTCAGTACAGCTTTTGTTAAGTTTTAGAAATCGCTCATATATAAGCGTTCAAAGCTATGGTTTTAAAACAAAACATTTATTAGGCTTCGTCTTGTGTTTCTATTTCAATGGACTTCCGCGAAGAAGCACCCAAATTTAATCTCTCATCGATGGCGGGCAGGAGAGGATTCACGGAAGGCAGACCCTCAAAAACCTTAATGAAAAAATCGGAATAAAATTTCGTTTTGTCATAAACCAAATTGAAAGTAGGCATTTTTGTGTGGCCACAGATTAAAAAGTTTATGAAGTCTGAAGAGATCGTATAAAAGCACAACGATGAAGAAAATGCAGCCACAAGAGCTTTCATCACCGTTACAGAAGGTTTCGTCGATAGTCCCCGGTCTTGGAGCTAGTGGAAAACTTTGTAAAATTGGATGCTGCATGTCTCACAAAATGCAAATTTTGGATTGTTATTTTTTTGAACTTCAATGACTGTCAATATGGGCAAATTCTTGGAGAAACCGGGAGAAACGTTTCACAACATGGAAGTGGGGCGGTAATATAAAATGTGATTTACAGATTCATTCGCATTTTAAGACACCATAAAAGTCTGTTTCGCAGAAAAAATACCAAAAAATACGGTCACTTTAAAAAAATGAGTTATAAAACTTATTTTTCATTCCGCGGAGATTCTATTATGCCTCTTCTCTAATGTGATTCCCTCGAACATTAGGGACAACCCTCCTCTGGTAATCCGGAGCAAACTGTGTGTAAGAATGGTCAAAAAGCATAAACAAAATTTCAATGCCTTTTACGCATAGAAATCACGACCGGTACATCATTTAAATTTTCTTCATATTTCTTCGATTTCTTCTTGATTAACCTTATAAACCCAATAAAAATAGTTCTACTATCTAGGATTTTCTATTTTCCGAGAATTCCCTTTTCAGACATAACAGATACGGAGGTTTTGCTGGAAGTCGTCATTATAAACCGCTCTCATATTTTGCATACACACAGGTAAAGTATGAGATATTTGACCCAGTTATATGGAGACAGCAGTAAACCAGAACGTAAATATCGAATATTAACAATTTGCAATGTGGAAAGCCAGGAAGGGTGTGACTGCTGGAAGAATTTTCCCAGAGATTAAAATACGTTAATATTACGCAATAAATATATGGATGTATTGTACCGAATTATAATAATTGATGAACTGTGTGAGAAATGCAATTTCAGATGCATGATTCCATTTTTTAAAGAAATATTTATACTGTAAATAGTTTATTGAAAGAAAATATAATTAAGGAAAAAGTGTAAATATCTCAATAGTTTCTCGAGAGTAGGAAACTTTTTTAGGTTAGATTATTAGTTTAAGTATTGTTTTATTATTATATAACTGAATTTCCTTGTTTTTATTTATTTTTACTTATTTTACGTCACAAAAACAGTTAAAAACTGCGTATGACGTGCTATGGGGAAAAGTGAATTGTGTGCACATTTTCAAAATTGCCTCGTTTTGATCCAATGATGAGGCGACATCTTTAAGAAAAGAAAATATAGCTGTTTCCGTTGATTTTGATTTTCTAAATCCATGTTGGCAATCTGAAAGCGCGTTGTGTTTAGTGAGAAAGGTTTCCATTCGTACGTAAAAATGTCTCTCTAATATTTTTGAAAAAACTGATAGAAGAGAAATGGGTCGATAATTTTGAATTTCATCTTTGTTGCCTTTTTTGAAAAGTTGTTTGTTTTTTGTTTCTTAATAAATGAAAACCATGTTTTATTTCCAAAGAAAGCAATAAGCCAAACAACAGCACTATTGAAGATTATTTTAGAACATCGAATCTATAAAATAAATAATTTTACTGTTCCTTTTTTAACAAGTTATCCCTTCTCAAATCTAGTCTATTTCATGCTGAAAAAGGGTAAGCATATCAATAAGAAATTATCGACGTCTCCCGCGTCATGTTATGATAGTACAGAACATAATAAATGAAAACAACTTAGTTTGAATTGCTTAAAAAAGAGTATATTGCGGCATAAAAGAAACATTTTTAAGTAATTAAAATTTAGTATACTTGGGTTTTCGTAACTAGCGGATGACTTAGGTAATTTTTACATCTCCTTCCTTATAAAATAATCTTTATAACAGTGATAAGCACATGATTGAGGCCATGAGCCCGTTGAGAAAGCGTTCGCGAATTAATTAAAAAGATTCATTTTATGAGGCGGGAGGTGTAAAAATGACCTGTCATCCGCCATGTTACGAGAACCCAAGTATAATTATGAAATGTGGTCTAAATCTCTTGATTTCTAGTCTATTAACAGCATATTCATTTGAAATTTTTTTCAAATGTCTTTTTTGGATCCAAAGTTAGTTCTTATCGTTTCATAAAAGGATAATTTTCCATGGGCAATTTGGAGGAATTATTCAAACGTTTATTAATAGTACAGTGTTATTCAAAATCATTGTCGAGGTTTCGTAATTTTTTAAAACAATGAAAATAAATGGCATTATTAGTTACTTCGGTTGTTAGACAAACTCTGGATGTTTCGTTATGCATCGATTGTAATTACCTCAGTTAACGTCAGAAGGTTGTTATAGCAGTGTTTACAAACTGGCGGTGAGCGGATGGAGAAAGCGTATTGTACTATTGAATATCATCATCATACCACAGCCCAGTGCCATTTTCGAACGAAATACGGAAAGGACCCTCCTTCCCAGAACTCTATTCGCAGATGGCACGCTCAATTTGCGGACACGTGCCGTTTGTGTAAAGGGCGAAGCAGTGTACGTCCCGCTGTGCCCGAGGGGAAAGTGAATCGGATCAGGGGAACATCTTTGCAGCAGAGGAGGCTCTTGCGCAATGTATCCGGCTTCAGTCAATGAACTTAAGACGTCACTTTGCGTCACAATATTAGCGAGAATTTTAAATGCAGCCAGATACCAAAATTATCACCTCGTTACAAGACATTGAAATATATTTATGAAGCATTTCTTTTAAATATTGCGTTTGTTCACCTTCCCATTTATTGTGAATTGTTACACATACTTATTTTCGGTTGGCTGCCGTTGAAAATTGTCACTTTGCACCACTTTCAAAATGTTTCTCAACACTTCTCACTCTCCATGCAACATGGCGGTCAGCGTCTGGTCTGGCTTTTCAAACGAGGTGCCCGTGCGCAGAACGAGCAAAAATCGGTGCGCCGGAGGATCTCACCCGTTATTCTACCATGCTCCATAGCCCTAAAAAATCGACTACAAGAGGCAGCAGGGAACTGAATGTTCCTCAAAGCACATTGTGGCGTGTGTTACGTAGACACCTTAAGGTAAATCAATATTGTTTAGAGCTGTGTCAAGATAGCTGTCTCGTGGCGCAAGAGCGAAGTCGCTCGCCTTTCACCAAGGAGGTCCGGGTTCGATTCCCAGACAATCTCATGTGAAATTTGTTTCAACAAAACGATATCAGCTGCTTCACAAGGCTGCGTCCAACCCCAGTGAAGTGTCCTAAGCCCTAACCCTATCCTAGATACTTCCAAATTCTGGCCACTGGGTAGTGACGCAGGAGCACGCAAGAGAGAGACTCGTACGCGGAGATGGTAACTGGCGGTCCTCTTAAAGACTTACGGACTAAAGACTTACTGACTGTATAAAAAGTAATGAGGATTGACAATAACGGATCTGTGAACGGGTTAACTAATCACGATACATAATGCGATCAATACAGGACAATTGTTATAAAAAAAAGATGCAAGATTATGCCCCTATGATCTTCCTGCATTCCCCACAGATCGACTATGATTAATTACAACCAAAGACTACAACGATTTTTATGATAATTGGTGGGAATTCATTTATTTGTGCAGTCCGATTTTCGATATTTAATTTTCTTTTGATTTTTGTCGCCCAATTTTTTTGCCATCATTATAAATAACGCAATCATGACCATGCATCCTCTCAAAATCAAGCGTTCCGAGAACATAATTTTTACCTGGTATTGACTCTTTTCTACCTAGGTGACATATCCCATTCCACCTATTAGTTTAATGCAATGTAACAAATATTCTCATTTTAATACCTATTTGTTTAAAAACACAATAAGATATTTCATCCAGCATTCATTCACTATGGCTAAAACAAATTTCAAGGATTATCCGACATTAACTTCATTTCACACATCATATCTCTCAACATGTCTTGCTTTTTCGAGTCGACTTCCTCTACTACACACAGCATTTCTTCATTCGGAGAGGAAATTCGAGCAACTTTTCTCAGGAGTCGACACTTCCGTTGAAATGGGACTGAAGGTTCAGAATCGAAAGAGACAACTCCAAGAATACTTTAGTGGCAACTTCATTGCAGGAAAGTACTGAACAAGGTCGCCCACTCACACATGCACATTTCTCTCAACCACATAGCTACGGGCGTCCAATGCGTTCACTAGAAAAATATAAAGTCATGGGCTAGGTTCCTTGGAGGGAATAACAGACTTTTCGGGCGAGTAAAATAATCATGAACTTCTCCATTTTTGCGAAACGGAAAATAGCATTGTTGTTAAACAATAAAATTGGCAGAAAAAGATCCAAATGAGAAACATAAAACCAATATAGTAATTATATATCTGAGACGAGGAAGTTCTCAAAAGGGTAGGCGTACGTAGCTAGAAATTTAACTTTATTTTAGAACAGTCACCGGTTCATAAAATACATTAAACGCGTTTCTCTATTTGAGAGTTGCATTGCCTAGGAAAACAACAATAACGTACCTACAGCTTATTAACGAATCGAAAGTAGCAGACAGCCGCTACGTACTCAAAGCTAAGATGCCCCATGTTTTCATTGCTACGGAGGTGGGCAGACGGGGGCTATCGATTGCTGTTAGTCGTTACCGATCACCGCTAACTCCTTCGGACGCCACCGGTCCATTTGCTCGCCGGCGACCCGCATACTGATGCGCCCCTCCCTCCGCCCTTACGGCCGCCCTCCGAGATGGCCCGACAACCACCCGCACACGCACTCCCCGCTGCTTCAACAGGGCCCGTTCCCTAGCCCACGCCTTCCCTCCTCGCATCGTCGCGCTCCCTCCTCGCATCGTCGCGCTCCATCCTCGCATCGTCGCGCTCCCTCCTCGCATCGTCGCGCTCCCTCCTCGCACCGCCGCGCCCCCTCCTCGCATCGTCGCGCTCCCTCCTCGCATCGTCGCGCTCCCTCCTCGCATCGGGCGCGCTCCTCCTCGCATCGTCCCCGCTCCCTCCTCCTCGCATCGTCGCGCCCTCCTCGCATCGTCGCGCTCCTCCTCGCATCGTCGCGCTCCTCCTCGCATCGTCGCGCTCCCTCTCGCATCGTCGCGCTCCTCCTCGCATCGTCGCGCTCCTCCTCGCATCGTCGCGCTCCTCCTCGCATCGTCGCGCTCCTCCTCGCATCGTCGCGCTCCTCCTCGCATCGTCGCGCTCCCTCCTCGCATCGTCGCGCTCCCTCCTCGCATCGTCGCGCTCCCTCCTCGCATCGTCGCGCTCCCTCCTCGCATCGTCGCGCTCCCTCCTCGCATCGTCGCGCTCCCTCCTCGCATCGTCGCGCTCCTCCTCGCATCGTCGCGCTACATCCTCGCATCGTCGCGCTCCTCCTCGCATCGTCGCGCTCCCTCCTCGCATCGTCGCGCTCCATCCTCGCATCGTCGCGTTCCATCCTCGCATCGTCGCGCTCCATCCTCGCATCGTCGCGCGCCATCCTCGCATCGTCGCGCTCCATCCTCGCATCGTCGCGCTCCCTCCTCGCATCGTCGCGCTCCTCCTCGCATCGTCGCGCTCCTCCTCGCATCGTCGCGCTCCTCCTCGCATCGTCGCGCTCCCTCCTCGCATCGTCGCGCTCCCTCCTCGCATCGTCGCGCTCCCTCCTGCAACGTCGCGCTCCTCCTCGCATCGTCGCGCCCATCCTCGCATCGTCGCGCGCCATCCTCGCATCGTCGCGCCATCCTCGCATCGTGCGCGGGGCAGGATTTTCGACACTAGCATTTCAGCTAGGTCGAATTCCTTGTCCTATCCTCTCCCCTTACACACACACTTATATTAACATGCACTACACTACCACATATTCCGGGAGACCGGTCGGGAGCTTAGAGCTTGTCCCGGCTGGGGCAGTGCCTCGTTGATGGGAGAGTCCAGGTAAGAGGGAAACCTCACTAGCCGACGGTAGGTCGGCGCCGAATCTCACCATCCAGCGGGGTATATCACCACCATCTCCCGCGAAAAAACATGCACTACACTAACGGGAATAATGACCAAAGCAGTTGACGCGCCCGGAAACCCGAAAAAATCAATCAATCAAATCCTCGCATCGTCGCCTTCCCTCCCCGCATCGTCGCCTTTCCTCCTCGGATCGTCGCGTTCCCTCTTGAAAATAATAGATCACTATTAAAATTGATCCAAAGAACAAATTAGACTTTATCATTTTTCTATTTTGTATGTTGTTCTCTTGTAACTCATCGTTTTGTAAATGTAAGTTTTAAATTATTAATATTTATTTCCAATTCTAATGTTTGGTTTATTTTGTAGTTCATTGCTATCTATTTAATTTTGTTTGTGGTTTCCAGCTTCAATGCAAGTGTGACTTTCCATTTACAATTTAAATTTTCTTTTGATTCTCGATTTGGTTTACGCCTGTTTTCGGATATTTTTTTGAGGAAGTACTTAGATGTTTTGCTTCTGGATATAAATTTTTAATATTTTTTTTTTAGTAAATAGAGGTAATATGAAAAAATATTAAGGAAAGGTTCATCATAGTTAATTTGTTGGATACAATTTTGGAATAATTTTTAATAGGGATAAAAAATGTATCTTTCGTTTATATTGTATAATTTTCCTTTTTTCTTATATTTAGTTAAGAGAAATGAAAATTTTAATTTTTGGGCATATCTAAACTAAAACTACTTTTAAAAACGGTTTCTATTTTAAATGTTTATGAGTGATATTTTGATACAAATTAGTACTGAATTATGGCGTACATTTATTTTCTTTTAATTGGAAGTATTAGTTTGATTTACTATTACGTGATCTTATCATCGATTTCATTCACCTCTGCACGATTGGCGTTGCCAGCTTTCTCTTACACACTCATAGTAAATTAATGTATCCTTTATGTGTTGTTTGCATTTCAGTCACATGTATTCGGTCATGTCCGCAACATGATCTACGTTCTAAATGCAAATTTAAAGGCATCAGTCTACAGAATCGTCCGTTTGGGGGAGGGTAGCAAACACACAACATATTTGCACGAAACCATGAAATTCCGATCAATACCACAAATAAAGCAAAACAGTCTAACCATACAAATCGATTCGCACTATTCATGCAAAGCTAAATTCCAGGCATACCATACTACTGGTCAAAATCTGATGATGATGTTCTTTTGTATTCTAAAAACCATTCAATACAAATAACATTTCGTTTTGTATTATTATTATTATTATTATTATTATTATTATTATTATTATTATTATTAAGCTATAACTTCCCTATCCAGGGCAAAAGGCTCCTACTCTCAAGTGGGGTAGCTCACAAAGAACAACTTACCAGGTGTCTCTAGCTATGCGACCCCATAATTTACATATTTCGCTAACAAATTCATCTTGCCACCTTTTTCTTTGTCTTTCGACACTTCTCCATCCTACTCTTGGGTCCCACTGGATGACTGTGCGTGTCCATCTTTCCGGGTCAAGTCGGCTGATATGTCCCCCCCCCATTTCCAGTTTAATCTTTTTCCCTCTTGTGCTGCGACTTAAATTTGTCTTTCTTCTAATGTCACATTATTGACTGTCTCTTAGATTGATGTTCAGCATTTTTCTCTCCATCTTCCGTTGGCATATCTCTATCATATTTCTCTCTTTTACAGTAAGGGACCGTATTTGTGCTCCATAAATTAGGACAGGTAATACATATCTCCAAATGTTGTCCTTTAATGCTTGTCTTCTTTTTTGTTGTCATATAAATGATAACTGTAAATTTCCGCCATGCGTTACGACCGAGTATTAATTTTTTTTCTTGTCTATTTTGGAATGATACTTTTTCAATATAGTATTATTCAACGTAGTCTACTGAGCTGTTATTTATTGCGATGGGTATAGCTGACCAGTTTGTCACAATTTTAGTCTTCGTAGTGTAATGATCCCGCTAGGCGCCGGAAAAATAAACATTATAAACATTTTAAGTAGTAATTAAAACAAGCAAACAAATGAAGGTGGAAGGGGTAAGACGGAAATTTGAAAATATTCCTATTTCGGTGAAGACGCACGAACGAAAGTGTGGAACATTGAGAACAAAATTTAATAAACAATGTTGGACAGTGTTGGAGTGCAAAAATTGCAGGATATAATTATTTTTGAGCAGAATTCCAAATTAGTAATGGTGTGTCGTGGAAGGAGAACGCCGTCACATGTTTACAACGTGACGAGCGGCGAGAGACAGTATTTTGGAAAATAAAAGGAATCCGCCTGTAAATTAAGAAGATACGAAAAATATAAACATTTCGGAAATGGTGCAAATTTATGAAAACATTGGGGAGTTATGTGTAATCAACAGAAAGGAAATAGAACTTAAAAAAGTAACAGTGCAAGGCTGGACCGTCGACTGCATTGAAACAGGCGCTTCGAAAAGTCGATGAAGCAGACAGACGATGATTAGACGTCTCGAGGTTCGGATGGAGACACGATGAAATCACGGTAGAATTTTCTTTTAGACAGATGGAGACACGTAGTAGACGTAACAATTTTTAATTGTACAGTTTTGTCGGAGGTCAATAGTGCCAAGCTAATTGTAAAAGTGCAACGAATGGAATTGGACATCTCACGAAGAAAAATTGGTGCAAGCTGATGGTGCCGTGATACCGGACAGCAGCACCTGACGCCGAAAGGGAAGTGACAAAAAACTTTTGACATTCTTAATGTTGCAGCAAGGTCAAGATTGCTATATTTTTAAGGCAAAATTATAAGATTTGTTGTTTTAAAGTAATATTTCAAATAACTTCAATGAATTTACTATTATCAGTTTGCAACAGTGAATAGTTATTTGAAAGGATCCAACCAATGAGTAATTAATTGCAATAAATTTTGGAAAGTGCACTGAGTAATCATCATAGAAAAATAACTTAAATATATAATTAGTATAAGTTTTTGCAGTGTTGTTTAATTTTCAGGAGTATTATATTTTGTTGGTGTTATTCTCTGGCTGAGGTAGCCATTTGAAAATTTCAATTACGAAGAAATAAATTCAGTTGTTATTAATCAGCTTTGAAAACAGAATTAAATTTTGTGTTTAATTAATGATAACAAGTTCCCAACAAATTATGAGAATTAGTTTCCCTACAACAATAATAGTATTGTTCACGGTTCCTGTACAGGACGATTCTGCGCACCCACGGATGAGAAATTTGTTGATGTGGTCACCTATTATTTATTAAGACGAGCTAGTAAAGATCAGGGTAATGGCTTCCAATGTTTAGGGCGAAGTTAATGGATGGATATATTGTTTGGGGGAAGAGAATAATAGGACCATGACAGTAGTGTTAATTTGTAAACCTACATTATTGCACACACCCGATATCTCATTAAAAGTATCTAGTAGATCTTTTGGGGATTTTGCAAAGATTTTTACATCATGTGCAAATCTTAGATTCTTTAATTTTCTTCCATTTGTGTTTAGGCCATATTTGTTTTTGATGTTTCTAAATGCTGATTCTAGCACACTTATGAAAATATTTTGTGATAACGGATTTCCTTGAACACCCCTTCGCAGTTTGAATCCAGTTCGCAGTCCATTTACCTCTGTCATTATTTGTGCCCAGCATTTTTGCATACATTGTTTGTAATGCATTTTACTTAAGTCTAACAAACTTTTTTATTAACACCTTGTGTTGTTAATGTTTGTAGACCCGCCAGGTGTTCAACTCTGTCGAAAGCTTTATTGAAGTCTACACGTATATCTGCCAGACGTATCTGAAGGTAATATTCTTGAGCTTTTTCCAGTGATTGGTTGACGACTTGATGGTGATCGGTTGCAGAAAAATTAGGGTGAAATTTTCCCTGTTCCATAGGTTGTTGTTGATTGATGACGTTGCTGATTCTCCTGTAGATTATTTTGGAGAATATTTTGTAAACATATGGCAGTAACTTATTGATCTATTGTGCAATAAACTTATTGGTATAGGTATTATTTGTATTATATTATTATTAAAGTGTTGGTTTATAAAATATTAATATGTATGGTATTTGTGATTAAGAAAAGAATGTCCCATGCTTATTTTTTCAATATTTTTCAGTTTCGATATTTCTTAATATCACATTTCATTAAAATCACTCCTATAAATTAACTATAAAATTCACAAGTCTTGAAGATTGTGAGATTATAGAGTGAAACTTTATAACTTACCTTTTTGATGGTAATAATTACCATTTCATTTTTTCGTGAAGCATTTTCGTAAAATATTATTTTCGTTTTGTTGTTACAAGATTATTATTATTATTATTATTATTATTATTATTATTATTATTATTATTATCCTTTCCTTGTAATATGATGCTGGTCAAGTGTTGGCATTCGCACAACAGAATAAGTTTACAATATCTGATTTACAGGAAGTTGTACACTCGTTTAACACAAAGAAATATTTAGTGATTACAATGAGCTTCAGAGGGCTAAACGCCAAGACAAGCATAAAAATAATAATTATTTATCAGTTTTATGAAGTCTACCTATCTAAAGCTTGAAAATTAATAACAGAGTTAGTTCTAAATTGTCAACAGGAAATCGTACTTAATGAAACTTTACCAAAAAACAAAATTCTTGGATATAGTTTCTGAAAAAATAATTCTTTGACGTCTACCTCTTATCATGAAATACTCGGGAAACTCCCAAAGTTTCGATGTGGAAGTCTGTTACTTCTTCCAGAAAACTTCGTGTCCAAATATTGGGGCCAATAAACGGACACAAGTTTCTTCACTGGTCATCCTTTTTTATTAAGGAGAATGTGGCACAGCATGTGGAGTGGATTAGACAGAAGCACTTCCTTCGTGTTCAAAAGAGACAGTTTTCAAGGCAAAAGGAACAGTTTTGAAGAGATATGAGATCGGTGAATTGTACAAACTTACTAGGGGTTAACACAAGTCCGATCAATTTCAACTCATGTTCGAGATAAGATATTATTAAATGGAAGACTTACTTTCTTCAGAAATCTCAGATAAAAATGTAAGAAAGGAAAGAAAGTCTGCTTAACCCAAAATTAAAATGCGTATTGATTTATTAAATAAGTTCCCATTACACGCAATTGGCAACAATTTGTGATTATTCATACACAAATTCGAAACCCAACATACGATGGAAGATTAATTAAGATTTAGACAATGTAGTGTTACAAAAAACAAATAAAGGCAAACAGTTTGAAGTTAATGCTTGTGAAAATGAATTTGAGTAGTTGCAAATTAAAAATGCAATATAATTAATATTTCCTTCTGCATCTGGAGAAATCGAGTTATCTTCGGGCATTGACATCTCTGTCCCAACCCATTTTATTTCATTCTTGCTACAAATAATGGAGGAGAGTTTGTCCTCCACAAAAAGGAATTTTCAATTTATCAACTTTTCACTTACACGAAATTACCATGATTGTTTCTACATTTTTATTATGCACAACGAAAATTAACATTGTATTTCATCCTACTTTAAATAATCAGTAAAGATAAGTAGTAGCTTCAACAGCACGTACTTTCAGGCATTATCTCTCAATTTGCAATTTGACAAAATTTTGAATTCAAAGAAAATTAGGCATGCACCTTTCTTTTAAGCGTTCCTTGTTCTATCCGTGGGGGAAAAAATGAAATAAAAATTGGAACGGATTGTGAGAAAATGTTTTCATTTATAAATTGCATCGTGCACAAATTTCTCAAAAACTACTACATTTTAAAAAACCGTACATGACCTTTTTCAAAGAGTTCAAATTTTAAAACATTTTGTTTTAAGCAAAAATCTTTATCTGCAATTTTGTAGTTTTTGAAGGCTAAAAATTTGCAACTTTCGAAAACACAGAGTTCGCCGGAAATGAAAATAGCACATATTGTTTTACCATATGTTGATACACATGAGGAGAAAATGTGAAGAAACGGTTTGGAGCAGTTTTTGAGAAAAAATTTTTAATTTTAATTTATTGACTTTTTCACTTACTCTAAATTCTCAAAATTCGACTCTCACTCAAAATTACGCAAAAACTACTCATCATATTTTCAAAAAATTGTGCATGACCTTATTCAAGATCTGCCTTTAACTCTCTAGTGCCCATTGTTACATTCAGGTAACAACCCATCTCGATCAGGTTTTTCGTCCAGTTTCCCTGATCCATTGAGCAAATGCTGAGATGGCCCCTTGTTTTGCTTCTGGACATAAATGTAACTTCATTTTCTGTGCGTCTTCTAGAATTCAGTGGGAAATACAATTATTCAAATTATCGTTTCCATGTTGTCGCGGCAGAAGTAATGAGCAAAATTTATTGCTTATTTATCCTTGAAAATAGATTTTATTACATGGGAGTTTTTTTGGTTTTTTTCCTCCCTTTCAACATTCAAAATTTATTGCTTGTTTATTCTTGAAAATAGATTTTATTACATGGGAGTTTTTGGTTTTTTCCTTTCAAAATTCAAAATTTATTTCTTCAATAGACGGAAACATCCTAAGTGAAACATATAATGCAAACATTTGCAATTATAAGTTTTTTTCATTTCTGAATGCCAGATGTCGATTTAGCCGTGATCGCTAAGACATTGTACTCCCCTTGTCAGGGTGTACAGATGACTTGCGTCGGTTCGCATCTTCATCTAAAACCACAGAACACTAGAGGATAGAAGTGTACCCTCAATGTTAAATGACGGAAACGAAAGTCGCTCGCAGCGCTCCAAGTGGCCTGGCAAAGAACTTCATAAACCGCCGGCCTTCCGAAGCTATCTACAGCGTATGAAAATTAATTTAACTCATACGCAGCGTGAAAGTTACTTAATATTAAGACGATATATTCTACTGTAATTTTACTAAAATTTAATAGATTATCAATTTTCGTATTGTATTTGAGTAAGATCATAACTGAGGGAAGTCATCTAATAATATGGTAATGGAAGAAACGAAAGAATAAAAATGAATAAACAAAGAAATACATAAACAAATTAACGATTGCCTTTATTTTACACAATCCACACATAAAACGCAAAACACACAAGACACACAGATGAACGCACAGAATATTAAAGGGCAGCATGAACGTAACCAACGGCAATAAGATTCACTCGTCCGCCATGTGGAAATCGCGTGCATGCTGGATATGGCGTACAAAAACAAGCGAAAACCACTAGCCAATCATTGCTTGATATTCCTTCAACTAGCGCTCCAAGTGGCCTGGCAGTGTGTTGCCGGTTTCCCAATCTCATCTTCACCCCTATGTCTAAAACCGTGCTTAGCTGCTATACGCATTTGTTTAAATCGGATGGAGAGGCCCGTGTAAAGTAAACTGTGGTTGGTCCACACCAAACTTGATGGGGCTTATGCAGTCAAGGTCTAACGGCTTTGCGTCTTCACCTACAAAAAAAAAGTTCATATAACCAACAGTTTACGCTCTGAAGCGCTCTAGTAGCAAACATTTAGCAACACAACAATTGGTTTACTTCATTCAAGAAAAAAAATCTATCTTCAGTATTGTGATATTGTGAAAAGAGGCCGAAAAAAATTTGAACTTTTGCAATTTTCGATAAATTAGGGATTTTAACGAAAATGAGACCTGTACAATTCTCTTAAGAGTTTTTTATTATTATTTAAGGGCGCATTAACTACGAGGTCATTATCGACCACTATTGATTTAACGTTAGGGGTGTCTGTATAGTGAACGAAGTGATATGCTGATGATGAGGGGTGAAAGGACGAACACAAATACAACCTTTCTCGAGGCAAGACTCAAACCCGCGATCCTTCGGCACGAGATCGCTATGGCACTATTGCCTTAGCGATCTCCGCCGCTCGGATCAGCTCCCCAAGTTGTAACTTTCATATAACCGTTGTTACATTTTTTTTCACTCTGAGGACAAAGTAAAGAAAATAATTAAAGAACATATTATACAGATTTACAAATGTTTAAAATTAGACATATTTAATACTATGATACTACATGATTTGTTTGTATTAATCTTTTCAGCATCATCCAAACTGTTCTTATGAAACATTAGATACCTCGCGGATTATTCTTTGATTACATGTCATAGAAGTAAAACCGTCAGCAATCTAACAATTAAAAAATTATAATAAATGGCGTAAGTTTATGAACCCCAAATACTAGTTTTCTCTATTCATTAAGAACTGATTTAATATTATAAACATGTTATGATACTATAATACCATGTGACAGAATTACGAACGTGTTGTTTTGTGATTTTATCCTCGTATAATAAATAGTTTAGAATACAGCATCAGAAATGTGGAACCAATAGAGGAAAACGTACTGAAAACGTGCTTAAATACGTTTGCGTATTGTGTGTGGCGAGTAATCCGATTTACAGGATGACTTTTGTATTTCGAGAAAATGTCCATTTCACGAATTAGGCAGTGTCATTACGCGTTAGATAAGCTAAATCCGTATTTATGAAATTGGATATTTATAGGAAGCTGCAGAAACTGTACAGTATTTCATGTACCTAATCTAAAATATACCGGCCAGTAGCGCTTGTGAATATACTTCATTACATTAGAGCAATTGTTTACTACGGTGCACGTACGCGTGACCACAGAAGCGCCATACAAATCCCGGGTATGCATCCAGCCTGACAGTCTTTCCTACGCATTACAATCTGGGTTCCCTCCTACTATGAAGGATGATTGGTCACTGATTTACTTCGTTTTCATTCGAAAAGTTTTTCCATCAAAAATACGTATTAAAATAGAGAAAACTGCAATTTGATGATCTTGAGGTACAAATTCTAGAAATAAAAAAGATGAAGTAAAAATAGATTAATTCAACGCAACTAAGGAACGGAATATTTATAATGAAGCATATTGGAAGAATGAAAAATGAATATTGACTGATACGGCCAGGCTACATGATTGCGTACACTTAAACATTATAAATCGAGATATGTGGTCTGCTGTGCAGCCCCTGACTCCACTTGAAATTAATTGTTCAGTGTTGAGAATGTTATAATAAGCCCACTTGTTTGAATGTTTTTTTTTCTCTTTTATAATATGTGGTGATTTTTTCATGCATTAAATTATAGGCCATGGGTGAAAAATCAGTAAGCAGATATAAAAATCAAATAATTTGTTGAGCAAAACCAAGTCCTAGATTTTACTAAGTTAAAATGCAATTAGCTGCCTTCGTGGCTGTGGATGTTTTTTTCGGATAATTCTGCAGGCAAATTTAGACGTCAAAGGACCAAGATTCTCAACGCAACTATTCATTCTTTTCTCCGCATGCCTTGGGATTGAGCCTTGAATGAACCGCTTCTCCATACAAAGGCTGCGTAATGGGCTTCTCAGACAGGGTGACAGGTATTCTGAGGTGAATGATCATTGGAGAAATTCGTTGATTGATTGTTACTGATTCCGGGGCGTCAACTACCGATATCATTAGTCCCGTAAGTAAAGTGCAATTTTTTTCATTGGAGGTGGAGGTGATCTTTTCCCACTAGATGGCGAGATCCGGCGCCGACCTACCGTCCACTAGCAAGATTTTCCTGAACAGGTATCGCCCACCAGCGGGGCACCGCCCCAGTCGGGACAAGCAGTAAGCGCCCACCGGTGTCCGTGCATGTGTGGGAGTGTAGTCCATTTCAGTGTGTGTGTGTGTAAAGGGTGAGGATAGGACAAGGAAGAGGACGCGGAAATATCGCGCGCGGTCCATGGCCCGATTCTTTAAGGTACTGCTCCGGCATTCGCCTGGTGTTGATCGAAGAAACCACGGAAAAGTACCTATCAGAGCAGCCGGACGGTAGAATTCTCCTAGCTGACAAGCTAGTGTTTAAAATCCTGCCGACGTCGGGACTCGAACCTAGGACCTCCCGGCACTGACAATGAGATGTGATGCACTGAGCCACCACTCCCGGTAAAAAATTCGTAATCGACAAGAATCTGAAGAGATATAAAATAAAGAAAATAATATAATAGAGGCGCTAATGAAACAGCTCTTCGGATAAGTGAAGAACGAATAAATGATCATACGGTCGTATAGACAGAAAGTAAGAGAATAAATCAGATCCGGAAAGCGTGAAACCGTAAATCCTGAATCATCATTTCCGCTTCACGATCCGTGTTTCATTAATTAATAAGTTGCAAACGAACAAGCTCTGACCTTTACTTCATCCAGTTCCCGACTTCTTCTTCTTCTTCCCATTCCCAAGGCAACTGCGATCGCTCCCGCATCGCAAAACCCGTCCGCGGAGCCGTGATGCGTGGTCCGAGCGAGGTTTGGCGCAGCGAGAAGCAACAAAGGCTGCTCGTTACATCTGCCTTTGGCAAAGCAACAGCACTTCGGTCGGGGCCCACTCCACGCGAAATAATGGAACTCCGAAAACGCACCAAGGAAAGCTGTTTCAAAAAGTCTCCACATCAAACCCAATGGCTGAAGAACTGTAGAAAGCTTTCCAAATAGAACGCCGGCCCATTTCGCGACACAGAAGAAGCGAGACATACAGGCCTTGTGAGTGACAATCATAGTTCTTCCCGCCTCCCATTTAGCACTAGTCATTTTATGTCCGAGTGAGCGAGTGGTATTTAGTGTTTCCGTGCGCGTCAACTACTTTCGCCATTAGTTCCGAGAGTGTAGTGCAAATTATAACCAGGAGGTGGCTGTGTTCCCCCTCCGGCACACGAGTTTTGGTATAGACCTACAAGTTGATCGTGCAGGATATTTCCTCTCTCCAGTTATCTCCTTCGAGGTGACACCACCCTTGCCGGGACATGTTATAAGAGCTCGACTCTCTCCCTGAGTGGAATTGTGAAGCATTTGTATTGAATGATTAGCGATTCCGGACGCGTCAACTTGTAAGGTCATTAGTCCCGTGGAATTGTGGTGCAGTTGTATTGAATGTTTAGTGATTCCGGGGGCGTCAACTTCTAAGGTCATTAGTCCCGTCAGTGTAGTGCTTGTTACAGTGGGGAAGTAGGGTGTTCCTCCACTGGAACTTCAGATATCGAATCTACCTATACGTAGGCTTCCAGGGATTTTCCCCTCTCCAGATACCTCGCCCAGTAGAGCGCCGCCCCAGGCGGGACAAGCTCTAAGCTTCCAATTGGTCTCCCGATACGTGCAGTGGTGTGCCATAATGTAGCAATGCTTTACGTGTTTGTATGTAATTTTCTACATGTGTATGTGTGCGATGGGAGAGAAAGTGTCAAGAATGAGGAAGGAGAAATCGCACGCTGTCCATGACCCGTTTGCAAAGGTACTACCCCGGTCTTCGCCCGGTATCGATAAAGAAACACGGAAAACTACCGAGCAGAGCAGTTTGCCGATATAATTCTTCTCCCGACAATGGCTGAATCCCATCGAATTATAAAATGAGCTTCTTTTCTGGTTAATGATTGTGATTCCATTATTTGCCTCTAAATGTAGGTGCCTTCCCTTTCCTGTTCAAATGACTTACAGGGATTGGCCTTCCTTTCCTCTGGTAGGATGATGGTAGGGGGATTATGACATATGGATATGGATGGATACGTGGGGTTTGAGAAACTAATCACACAACAACCACATTATCGAAACAGTCGTGAATTACTCGGTCTCGATCCCCAATCATTCGGCTCCGCGTACTTAGACGGTGCTCATAGCCCCTGAGCCATCCAAAGAATTCATTGAATAGTGACACAAAATTGAAAATTAAAAGGACATCGACATTTCATTGTAAGAAGGCGCAAGCCCGAAGAGCGAGCGCAAGCCCGAAGGCGCAAGCCCGATGGTGCAGAACGGTGGCCCCGGGGGGGGCAAGTCCGAAGGGGTGCAAGTGGGCAAGCCGAAGGTGGTGCAAGTCCGAAGGTGGTGCAAGTCCGAAGGTGGTGCAAGTCCGAAGGTGGTGCAAGTCCCGAAGGTGGTGCAAGTCGTATCAATGCTTGTATGTCTTCTATTGAACTTCTTGTAGATCATTTGAAATACTTTCTGGAAGGCATATGTAGTTTAAAAACGCGAGTAGTGTCGGTAGATATAAAAGAAAACTAATTTTATTCGAGAGGAAAATGTAATGAGATTCAGTTAGGAAAACCGGAAAAATGTCAGATGGTTAACTTTCTTTAAGCTTTATATCATCTGGTATAAAAAAGGTCTCATGAAAAATATTAATTTTGGAAAAATATAACAAGTGGAGAAAATCATTGGGGAGAGAATCTTTGGGTGTTGTTTTCGGCTTTGAATTCAGTTTTCTCAGTTTCATGAAACATAATAAATTTTCTCCCCCTCTTACCCTTCATATTTTTTATTGCTGGTCTTTAAACGTTTTCATTTACTAGTTTCGGAAATAAAAACACTCTTGAAATATAAAGGTCAATCACCAATACTGTAATAAAAATCTGTATGACTAAACAAATGACAATGAAGAAAATGAATTTATATGACGAAAATAGTGTAATATACTGTCGTGAAAAAACAAACAGGAGAATAAAAAAGACAAAAAATTAATTACAGCAAAAAGTATTTCGTTTATCTGCATGTAAAATCGTACTCATTCAATAATTTAAGTGTTTGAATATGCCCTGTCCAGTGTTGGATAGAAATCAGTGCCGTCATCTCCCGTTCCAAGCGGTAGACTTGAACTGTGTATGTGTTAAAATAGAAGTTTTAAAGATTAAAAATAGTTGCAACTTAAAAGTAATTAATATTCTTATAAGTACGAGTATATTATTCGGTAATTTAACTTTTATTAGTAGCATGCGAACCAGTTTGCAGCGCGGGATAGCGAAATGCATACCAAACGAAATATTTCTATTGTTGCGTGGCAACGTTGAGTAAGTTGTTGCCGCCTCAGTGTCCTCTTATTAAAACAAGTGGAAATTTGTATTAAAACTAGTCTACTCCAGGCATAGTGAACTGTGACTAAGGACTGAGGACTAGCATTTTTGATCCACTATGTTGGAGGTTCATTATATCGTAAAATTAGTTTCTCGCTCCGATGATTAATTACTTTCTCGCTACTGCTCACGCAGTCTAGAGAAAGTATTGTAATGTTGCGAAAAAACAGCGAATTTTCGACACAAAAATTCTTATTGATACGCCCTGGTAATAAAAAAGTGGATACATCTTTATATAGTAAATTACTTCCTCTAACACGTTGTGCAATCAGAATCCATGTTTTCTGGCTCCTTGATACCAAAAAATTCATTAATGGCAGCAGGCCGGTCCGTTCCTCTATCTAAATAAACGTAGATATGCACCACAGGTGCTTTGTTTGAATTCGACTTTTTCAATTTACAACTGATAGTTTAGAATGGCAGAAATTACAATATTTCAATATTACGTGACTATTTCCAATAATGCGAGAAAGAATATGTTTTTGCAGTATCTCTAGTTTTGATATTATAATGATTGAGTAAAATATCCAAATACTGCTAATTCAAAATGTCATATTCATTTCACCTTAAAACAATCATTATTACCGTTAGTTGGGTGTAGTTTGTGATAATCCTTTTTGTAGATTTATGTAAATATGTGTTAATTTATGTTAGTTTGTTTTAATACTTCTTGTTGCCGGTGTCGATTGCCGGATTGCTTAACCACGCTTCGTGAAATCACGGAAATTAAGCAACTCGAGACAACGAGGGTTCCTGGATGAGTGACCGTCCGCAAATCCCGCGGATCGAATGCTGGCCGAAGGGACAAAAGGAATAGAAGGATTAAAAGGCAATGACTGACTACGTCTGACGGTGACTGAACAGAAGATTCACGTTCGACGCCAGTACGAATGGCTAGAGAACGTTGTTACGAAAAAAAAACTGATAGATCTTTCTCCAGAATCAGTGCTTTCTCTACGCTTGATTCTAATGTACATACATAAAATATTTTAGTACTCTTGATTCCTTTGAATGACTCTCGCCCCGTTAAAACATTTCTTTATTTGTAATGTCTTTGTTATCACATGTTTTCTTCATTACTGGACGACCCATTCTCGGCATTTACAGGGTTCTACCCAGATGTTATTTCATTAGTTTTCATCTCGCCGTCGGGGATGATTATGTCTTGACGCTCCACAGAATTGTCAAAGATGCCTAAAAATCTTCACAGACGAGCTATTTCTCAGTGATACATTTCCTCAGTCCTTTTCATTGCCCGTCAATGCTACGAAAATAACTCACGAGATTCTCCGCCTGCAAGTGTTAGTTTTGCGCGACCTAAAACAAAGTTTGTTTGTGTATTTGTTTGTTTGCCTGTTTATTTTAATTGCATTTCATACGTTCACTATGTCCAATGTGGATAGTTCAATATAACTGAATCAACTTGTGTTTATTTGTAATTCTGCATGCGGCTTTGACTTTGATTCACTGTAAACGAAAGTTCACTCTTACTGGTTTTCGCATTATTTTGAATCGTATCGTTTGCGTTTTTCGGATGATGGCGAAAGTGTTAGTAGGATAAAAGAGGTAATATACCAGTTGTGATTAATTCTTATACTTGCTTTAGATATTTAGTCTCCTGCGTCTTAAATAAAGGCAATCATTAAAAAATGTTTAATAACATTTCACTCCTTCAGAGATAACTTGTTAAGGAAGAAATTAGCAAAGATAACAAGTCAGTAATTTGGCTGTTGAAAATTCGATTGAGAACACACTTTTAAAGTTATACACGAAACAACGTAAAGATTCTTTTTTACAGAATTTGATATTACTACGAAATGATCAATATTCAGATTTTATTACTTTAACAACTACGCATGTTCATGGTATTCATGATACAAAGTAATAAATTTTCAACGAGAAATGAAAAAGAAAATTAATATCTCCAATGAAATGGAATTTGTATAAGAAGAAACGCTTCAGCTTCCTTCGAATAACGTCCGTCCTATTACTTTCTGACCTTGAGGAAACACTCTTCACATCGTGGTACCCGCGCGCTCGACCCTTGAGAGGGCGGTCTAGCGTCTCTATAGAAACGAAAATCTGTTCGAAAATGTTGGTAAGTTTGGAAATTTTTTAAAGTAATTTTCGATGTGTATTAGTTGCCAAAATGTTGAACTTGGGGTAAAAATTACATGTTCTTTCGATTAAAAAATTGGGACAGGTTTCGACGTGCCATCTCGTGACATTTCCTAGTAAAAACATAAGATGTCCGTGACAATGGTCGATGTTCGTGAAAAGGCGGACATAATGATAAAAAGGAAACTTTTCCACGAAAAATTACCTTTAGAAATAGTTTTAATCGAATTTCTTTTCAGAAAAACACTCGCAAGATGAAGAGAAAAAATTTTAATTTTAACAGCTATCCACAGTCACAAGAAGTTCACCCAAATATTATTTATTTTGAATTGTCTGGTCTTTACCGCAGACGAAACACATACTCTGAAATTCTTTCAGGTGGATGTGAAGTTTGTGAATACTTCTCTAGCTATTTCTAGTTGGCATTTCTCCAGGAGGGAAGTGCAAACTACGAATTGCAGGAAAAGTACACAGACAAAAGATTTTCAGATAAAATTCCCGTTACTTAGCAAATATAGCATGATTCACGATCATATCATGCATTTCATAAAGATACATGCATTTTACTAAAGATACGAAATTGAACTAATAATGAACCTCAACACTAGCAACTTAATTTGGGCGAATACTGATGAGAAACACAAATCCTAAGATCATATTATACCGGGTGTCCCACCAACTGTGGGTCACCCTTATCTTCTAAACGGATCACGATATCGAAATAGAATTTTCGTTCAACAATACAAAATCACGGGTCAAGTAATATGCTGTAAAGATACTGTTCGTAATATTTTTAGACTCGAGAAATTAATTATCTTTAATTTTTCTAAATAAAATATATTTTATTCACTAGAAATGATAGATCATAAAAAGAGGAATACAATGATCTATCGTTTATTAATGTTTTAGCAGTAGTTCAACTAGAAAATAATACTCTCTGACACGTTATTTTAAATTAAATCGACAAAATTTCCTTCAGTAGCCCTTGCAACCTTCGCCAGTAGGAAAGGTGGCCTTCACTTCGCAGCGCCGCCACCCCTATCAGCCTCTGCGCCGCGAAGGCCATCTTCCCCATAGGCGACAGTTGCAAAGGCTGCTACTGGAAATATTGTCTGTTTAATTTAAAAACACATGTCAAAAAGTCTATTTTTATACTCAAATTTCTATCACAATACTAACATACGATACACCATTGGATTCCTCTTTTATAATCTATCCATTGCCGGTGAGAAAATTGTATAATTCTCTTTAAAAAAATGAAAGACGCTTTAATTTCTAAAAAACTAAAAATATTTCAAACAATATCTTCACGGCTTGTTACTCCGCTTCGTAGAGCGAAAACAGCCTTTCGATATCGTAAATCATTTAGATGTCATGGGGGTGGTACATAGTTTGAAAACTCAATGACCTATGGAGCATAAATATTCCACACATTATCATGTAATAACGACATGAATTATTTCCCTCCATAATTAAGTATTAAAAATGTGTACGTGACATACTGTTTTCAAAGATTTATCCTCCTTACCAGATAAGTATTCTTTTTTGTTTTGCATCCAATATCCAACAACTCCGAAGATGTGACGAAATCATAGACGGCAGACAAAAGCAATACTTTAAAGAACAAATCCTATTTCTATACACGACTGTACATTTTTCACTTGCGGAGATTTAAACGCTTAACACTTTTCTTCCATTACCTTTTGATATAAAAGAAATCAACTATAAATAAATGATATACATATCATGTGATATTTTCATTCTATCAAGAATTACTGATGTTTTGCCTGAAAAAAACTAACAACGCTTTAATTGTCGCGCACAGAAAAACGAACTCTCGCAGCTACAATTAAGAAGTAAAGTTATGAATATCAACTCCATGATAATCAAGGTGGACAGAATCTAGAACACAATATAATTGAAAGAAATGAAGCGTTGGCAGATTTTGTATGTTTACGTTTTAAAATTTTATTTTCTACATCCGACGATTCAGTCATCCTCGCTAAAAGATATTCTTTCCATTCCTTGCTGAAGAAACTTAAAAAGCTTTTTTTCAACAATCAGTAGGACACTTTTCTCTCTCCGTAGCGAATCCCACGGTACAATCTATTTCATTGAACTGGCAATATGAATTCAAACCAGATTTCTAACCAAGAAAACAGTAAAAAGAATGGATTGTTGTTTTCCAGAATATGGAAGTTAATTCACTGTATTTTTAAATTACTATTTATTAATCAGTCTATTTTTAGATTTTTTTTCATATTCTAATTTGAAACTAATCTCTTTTCAAATCGAAAACTTGGGACTTTCGAAGACAGTGCAACAGGTTGTGAAAACGCGTTTTTGTATAAAAGACGTTTATAAATGATAAATAGTCGTCAAAAGTCCACATTTGGTCTACAGTTCTTAAACAAAACTCTCGTAACGTCTTGAATAAATCTTGTAACAAAATATTCAACTTATTTACATGTACAGAGGCACTAATACGAGCATAGTTCCATATTTGCAAACACAACCCCAGAAACCATCCACTTTCCAAGAATATGGAAATGAACAACGAAAAAACTTGTTTTGTCGTTTTTATTTTCAGTTAAGTAGTAGCAACACTACAGACAACAAGAACACTCCAATGGACAACTTACCTCGCCTTAAAGAAGACCAACAAGGGAAGGCAACCGAACCAAACCAGACTCCCAGAAAAATCTTCTCAAAACGCTCACACTCGCAAACACTCGCCAAGATAAATCACTTGTTGAACTGTCACTTCCTGCAAACACCACCAACTCTTCGCCTAACACGGAGTAAGATAATTTCCGCATGGCTGCATCGGATACCACCGGCCCTCGAAGTCTACGTGTCCACCGGACTCGAAAACCAGACATGCCTCGACGTGCATCAACTAGCCTACACCCGTGTCCGCTAACCGCCGGTGCAACGGTTAGCGCACGCCGGGGCACCTGACCACCGATGTGCCATTTAGCGTCCGCCGTGCCGCGCCGGGGCATTGGATAGTCCTGTCGTGTCCGCTGAACCCGGTTCATCAAACAGCTCCTTTATCCGGTAACCACAGTGCAACGGATTGTGTCCGGTAACGTTCGTGTCACATTTACCGTGTCCGTTGGCCACCAGCGGTGACCGCTAACCGTGAGAGCGCGGATGGCCTCCACGAGTACGCGACCCGTCGGCGGGGGTGGCCGTGTGCCGCCACGTGCGGGCGGGCGGGCCAGCGAGGGACGCGCGCGGGGGCCTGAAGGGGCAGCAGCGGGCGCTCTCCGCCTCGGCGCAGCCGGCGCGGGAGCTGCACGTGCACTGACGCCGCGGAGGGAAGGCCGTAGCGCGGGCGGCGGGGCGGGGAGGCATGGCGGGGAGCGGCGGCGCGGGATGCTGCGGCCGTCACATGGAGCGGCGGCGGCGGCGGCTTCGGGTTCGCAGTGCGCCGGGCGGCGCGGGCGGCAAGCCAACCAGGGCGTCCGCCCCGCCTCGCCCGCCGTACCCCGCCCCGCCACCCCACTACCCCGCCCCCCGCCACTGCCGCCGACGACGACGCCAGCGCAAGGACCCTTCAAGGCTAGTGCCCTTGGCACAGTAGTAACAATAATATCAATATCAATATGAATGCTAATAACGATAGCGATAATGGAAGGATTGAAGGTGCGACGCAGATAGGCGAGGCGGATGGGAACGCTGTCTACTCTGTCGTAAAGGGTTATGATTTCAAATCTCACCTTGGGCACGGGGGACTTGCCACTTTTCAACCGATCATTACGTACTTTTCCCTCGCTTTTACATACTTTTCCCTGAACCTCAATGAAATAAAAGTATAATTATGTTAACTTGGTGCAAATTTGGATTATAAAAGATAACCATATCGTGTCATATTTGTCATGTCACATTTGTCATCTTCCATGCTGGTATTAACCTATAGTTGTTAGTCTCTATATGCAAATATTTGAATATTAGAATAACCCATTTTGTTCCCACTACCGAAGTGGTGCCAAGACTAATCAAACAGTTTTGATATATGTTTTATTACCTTACTGTCACTGTCTTATTGAGGAAATTCCTTTTTTCGCCAGAATAGTTGCGGCAGCATTACGGAATGACCTTTTAACAGGCTCATATTGTGCGAAAGGGAATAATAATAATAATAATAATAATAATAATAATAATAATAATAATAATAATAATAATAATAATAATAATGGCATCTGCTCATCTTATTGATGAATGTTATAAATTCAGTATCTTTGATTTCTATTTCCAAATCCCATTAAAATCGTCAACAATGATAGAATAATGCTGTAAATGACCGGGAAAGCCGACAATCACTTTTCTAAAACTTTCAACCCTAAGTTCCGTCATTTAAACTATGTTTAAGAATGAAAGAACATTAAAATACAACATGCAATCTATATTACTAAGTTCCAATGTGTGCAGAAATTGAAAGGAAGCTGGGTAGCCTTCGGACATGTGAGAGGTGTCAACGGTTTTGTTAGCTACCCAGTAAATAATAAATTGATTGTGATCAATTAAACAGTTTCGATTTTGAATGAAAAATGCAGACATTTAACTGCGTTATTCTCGTACTGCGATTACCAAGTTCTCACATTCAGTGCGTCTCTGGTTACGACGTAACTGACGTCATATGACATCAAAGCTCCAAGGAAAAGGCAGTTCCTCATTAAATATTTGCTTCATGGAATAGTGACTATTTCATACTGGTACCCAAAATCCTGTTGTTGTGTGTATACGGGATGTCCCACCAACTATGGACCACCCCCATAACTCCTAAACAATTCACGATATCGAAAAGCACTTATCGCTGAACAATGCGGAATCATGGGCAAGTAACATGCCATAGAGACCACAATATTTTCAATTTTTGATTAATTGATTGATTCCAGGCACAGCAACTACTATGGTCAATAATCCCGTAAGTGTAGTGCGTAATCCCGCCAGTTTTTTGCTCGAGAGGTGGCGGTGGTCTCCTCCCGCTGGAATTAGTTTTCCAGAAATTTAATCATCTTTGATTTTTTAAATGGAGGAATATATTTTTCTCGCCAGCAGTGGAGGGATCATCAAAAGAGGTATACAATAATGTACCATATGTTAGTATTTTGATAGTAATTTAAGTGTAAAATTGGACTTTCTGACATGTGATTTTAAATTAAATAAACAACTCTTTAGCGGCCCTTGTAACTCCCGCTTTCGAGGTAGGTGGCCTTCGTGGCGCCAAGACTGTTGAGTGGAGAGCGAAGACTGAGAGGGATGTTTCTTTTTTTGATTGATTGATTGATTTTTTCGTGTTTCCGGGCGCGTCAACTGCTTCGGTCATTAGTCCCGTTAGTGTAGTGCATGTTTTTTTCGGGAGATAGCGGTGATCTTCCCCCGCTGGATGGCGAGATCCGGCGCCGACCTACCGTCGGCTAGTGGGGTTTCCTCCTAACCAGGACTCTCCCACCAGCGGGGCACCGTCCCAGCGGGACAAGCTCAAAGCACCCGAACGGTCTCCCGGAATATGTGATAGTGTGGTGCATGTTAGTGTAAGTGTGTGTGTTAGAGGAGAGGATAGAACAAGGAAGAGGAAGGACAGATCGCGCGCGGTCCGTGGTCCGTTTGTTACGGAACTGCTCCGGCATTCGCCTTGTGTTGATCAGAGAAACCACGGAAAACTACCGATCAGAGCAGCCGGCCGCTAGAACCCTTAGGTCAAGAGGCATAACATTAGCAATCCACGGTCTTGACACAAAGGTCACAGTAAGAAACACCAATGTTAACAATCAGAATGAGACATTTTCCATTGATTCATTGGATTTAATTTGTCTTCTACAGAAATTCCAAAATATCGATCATTCCAAAGAACGATATAAAAATTGGTATTGTAGGAAAGATAATAAATATAATTTTCAACTTTACAAGAATCAATTTGATTGAGAATGGGTATAGGAACAAGCTAGCATTTAATAGCAAGTATTCATACCTTTCAGATTAAACGTTTAATGCATGTCTGGCTTTTTTTCACATTCCCCATAGATGAGGAGTGCGTCAAGTATCTTTTCGTTGGTAAATTTCATTTTTATTACGATGATCACTCGTCCTCTTCGCAACCATACGACTACTGCTAATCACTGCTCCGTCTTCTGCCGTAAATTTTCAAGTTTGTGGCAGCACATGGCGCTATGAAGTGAGAAACACTCCAATCACTATTCGCAGTCGCGACTGCAGATGCGCGTTTCTGTTCAAGTTTGGTAAAATTACATTGAGAAGAAAATGTGTATATAACGTATAATAATATGTTGACGAAGATGACCTTTTATTTCTTCTCATAAGAACGTCAACAACACCACATCAGAATTCCCACAAAATTACATTGATAGATCTGTCAAGAGTATTTCAAAATTTGTATTTCTTTGTTCTGTTGCTTTCAAAATTTGTATTGCTTTGTGTGTTAAATAGGAAATTTATTAACTGTAAATAATAAGAGAAAATTTCTACCTATCTATTAGTTGATAAATTAATCGAGATATTATGATGAAAAGTTTTAAGCATTCATTCCCTTTCCATGTTTTAAATGCTGACTTGTTTCTGCTATAACACACTGAGCACGATTCTTGTGGGTTTGAAAACGTCATTTATTAATATTGTCTTTGCGCTAACAATTTTTTAAATCGTTCTTTTCTATTATAGTTACTTTGTAATTTAATTAGAAGAAAAGATCAATTAAATGGAAAACAATTTCTCATTTTGTTCGTTAATATTGATGTTTGTTCATATGATCTTCCAGCCAAGACCCTGGATTGCTGTAGTTGCGCTTCTATCCCTCACGGTCACCCTTCTCACTTTCCCCTTCCCAACAGTCTCGACCCAGCGAAGACCACCTTCCCCGAAGGACTCTGTTGCAAGTGTTGCTATAGGAAATGTCCGTTCATTTAAAATCACATGTAAAAAGTATAATTTTATACTCAAATTCCTAACAAAATACTGTAATGATCCATCGTTTCGAGACCAAAACCCCAGATACAACGTTGCCAAAAAAAGTGACAAAGAATAAACTTGTATATGGAGTGCAACGGTGCCGATAGAAAACATTTTTGTAAGTCCAAATTAAAATAAGGAATTGTAGCGCGTGAGATTTGGGGAAAATTGAACATAATCGTCCGGTAGAACAGAAATTATGAAATGAAATAAAACAAACGGTATCAAATTCGGTCAACGCATTCGGAAGATATAAATTGAAATATAATTGGAATTTTTTTAATAACGTGAACAGAATATGGCTATTGTTGAGTTAGAAAAGAAAGATTATAAACAGGGTTTTTTAAGAATTATGACAAAACGCACGGACCGATTTGGCTGAAACATTGGGAAATAATACACTAAAATACGGGGAAGACGACAAAATTAGTGTCAACTTTGTCGCATGTTCGGAAGCAGAGTAATGATAAAATATTTGGAAGTTACAATGAACCCAAAAGGATAAACAAATGACGCCATGTTAAGAAGCGAAGAAAGTCTTTTGGAATCAACAGAGGAAAAAAGCAAGCGAGTGGCATTTATTTTGTTACAGAAATCTTCTGTAACAATGTAAGTTGCGGGAGGGAGAAAAAATTCCGACGTGAAGTCAGATGTGTCGTGGATACCGGGATGAACGCTTCGTGTGCGCGAAATTGGCGTGTTGTTAAGTTAAATTAGAAATTAAAAAAAAATACTTGATGTTTATAGGAACTTGAAATATTAGGAAAAGGAACAAAATTCGAATTTAATTTTTTTAAGTAGGACTTTATGTGTTACGGATAATCAGATGTATTTTATTTTAGTGTAAGAAAATTCAACGCGACGAACATTTCGTTATGGAATATAAAAGAACAGATACCCGGATCAGTACAATTGGACGATTATTTTCAATATAAATGGATGCGAGAAATAGTAATTTCAAGAAGTGACGTGTTCGACGACTCGCGAAAAATAGTTGTTTTTCGTTTTGTCTGTTTTGCCGAACAGTACGCCACGAACATATATAATTTTATTAGTCGGTGACGGACTGGCAGCTGAATGATAACATTTATGCGAATAATAGCGGTTTGCGAGAAGTGGTTTCCGAAGGCGACCGCGAGCAAGAGTAGACGGCGACCGCACATCGAAGAGCATTGGACGGCGGCCACCAGACATCCTTGTTACGAGAGCTGAGCCGCAAAACAGGGAAGTGACACGCGTGTGTATATATATATATATATATATATATATATATATATATATATATATATGTGTGTGTGTGTGTGTGTGTGTGTGTGTGTGTGTGTGTGTGTGTGCGTGCCTGAATTCCTTGCAGATGCTTCATCTGAAGACGCATTCCGTAACTAAAGAGAATTATCGAAGATCAAGTTTTGTTAATAGAATTAAAGTAAGAAATGGTCAAAAGAAAAGTAGGGAATGCGCATTCGATGTATGAATAAGATTTTTATATTGTTTTGTGTTATTGTGTGTGATTGATTTTCGTTGTTGTGTGTTATTTTTTTTGTTTGGAATGTTTATGTTATAGGGCACTATGTACTAGTGTAGAAGGAAAGACGGTGAATTGTCGCCGTATACAATGAAAAGAGGGAAAGCTAGAAAATATTAATAAACGATCGAACCAAAATGTGGTTCGTTTTTATCGATTGAAAATATTCGTCGTCATTTACCCTAGCACGCACAATCCAGTCACCTCGCTTGGATTCCTGTGTAGGACCACCAACTTATCCACGGTATTAGATAGTCGAAAAAGAAAAGGGAAAAGGGGATTCATTATATATGGCTGTTCAAAGCGCGGGCAAGGATAGCGTAGAGAGGTTAACCGAATAAAGATATATTACATACGGTTGCCCAACGAGGAGGGCGAGGATAAGCGGGGATAATAGATAGAGATTTATTACAATACTAACATACGAGTATAATACTTCATTGTATTCCTCTTATCATGATCTAGCGATTGCTTTAAGAAATCTTAAACGGAACTGTATGTAAATAAATTTAATGAAATTTCTCGCTTTTATAGACAATTTCTCTATGCGATCTTACTTACCCCATAATTCCGCATTGTTCAGCGAAAATTGCATTTTGATACAGTGAACCGTTTATAAGTTATGGGAGTGGTCAACAGTTAGTGAGATACCTGTATGTACTACGTTAGTACTATGTTATTGTAGTACTATTCGTTAAGACTGTTTTTGAGAAAATATTAAATTTATTATTAATATATAATTAATTTTCCCGCCTTTACATCACGACTTTAAATATACTTTGAAAATGGCCGTTGCTCTAGCGAATCAATGTTCTTCCAAAAACTCGGAAGCATCCGAATTTTGTATCTTTAGTTTAGTTTAGTTTTAGTTTTGTAGTTTTTCTTTTGTCTCTCAAAACAATGCTTATTCCGTCTCTGCTCTGTCATTTCCACCTAACGAAAATAATCCTTAACGCCGGTTGTTTATTTGTCACATAGCGACCCCCTAGCGATCGTCTATTGCCATCCCTATATTCTATGTCAAATAAAATGACATTTCCATATAAAAATGGTTCGTCATTTTTGGTATATCACAATATTATAATTTCGAATAATTCGAAATTGCCTAGACCTCCTAGGCCTTTTACACCAGGTTTGCGTGTCTCATGGGGACACAACTTTTCTTGAGGGCAAGTAAATTCTGAAAACGTGTTTTGGAGGACAGGAAGACGACAAATGGGGAAATGATAAGGGACAGTTCGGGTGCAGGTGAAGGATAGATGGGCGACAGGAGGAAATCAAGGGAGAAAGTCTGGGTCCGAATTATGTTTTTAGGCAGTATTCTACAAAACACGACTTTTATGATTGTCCTTTTTTGAAATATTGCATATTTAGTTATTTTTGGTGCCTCCTCTCCATACAATGGGTAGAAAGAAAAGAGAAGACGAAATCAATGTAAAATTAAATTGATAGAAAATACCGAAATGATCTTCCACGATAAAATCAAAACGAACTATTTCGTTTTCTGCGAACTTTTATCTCAATGCTTAGCAATACTGGAATGGGTTCACTCGCACAGTACCGGGTCTCTAATTCTGTAACTCACACTTCCGGGGATGGGCGTTTGCAGTTGGGTGCTACATTAAATCAATTTTCAGTTTCAATTATTTATTTACAAAGGACAGTTTTCGCTGAGTCCGGATTGTATATACTTATTTATACGTAAACAAAAATAAATAAATAAATAAATAAATAAATAAATAAATAAATAAATAAATAAATAAATAAATAAATAAATAAATAAATAAATAAATAAATAAATAAATAAATAAATAAATAAATAAATAAATAAATAAATAAATAAATAAATATCCTAAATGTGGCGCTACTGTGTCTAATCATTTTATCTTGACTGCCTAGGACTTGTTAATATAAAGCCTAAATGTGGCGCTACTGTGTCTAATCATTTTAGTCTTGACTGCCTAGGACTTGTTAATATAAGGAAATCATTAAACATAAAAGGCAGCTTATATTCACTGTTCAAATCGGAAGAAGGTTGTAAAAAAATTTTGAAACTATTAGAAATAAGTAAATTGTTGAATGTAATAAATAATAATTTTTGTTATGTATATTGATATAATGTTTGTAGTGTAATGATTCAACTATTTGTAACCTTGAAATGTAATGTATTGATGTAAACACAATGTGGTCGCTGATGACCTGAGCTGTTATAAAGCGACCATAAATAAACAAATTTAAAAAAGAATAAATACTTAGGTAAGGGAAAAGACAACTTTTTCCCTAGTCTGAAACATCTACAGATATGAGAACATAACCTTCCGCTGCCGGAGTCAGTAACTATTTAGCTGCCGGAGTCAGTAACTATTCCGGAAGATGCCACGTCCTAGGCACAGTTACCAATGTTTCAGACGCCATTCTATGACCGTCCTCCTGGAGGAAGGTCGCACGTGCGTAGAACGCGGCGTCTATCGGACAGCCAAGTACTTGACAGCAAAAGCCTTTTAAAAAAAAATATTGCCCAGCAATTTAAAAAATGTGAAAAAAATCACAAGTGTTCTGAGATGAAGTTTTAAGATTTGTTCGTGCCTGGAATGGTGATCTAAGACAGTAAAACAGGTCTGGCAAATCCGGGATCAACCACTTCCTTTTCATTTCCCATGACCCCATTTGTCCTTCACTTGTGTAGATTACTTTTCCATACACTGTCAAAAACTATTGTATTTCCTTAGCGTAAAGTACTTATGCAAAGGATTAAAAAAATTAAAAATTGATAATTTGTAGATAAATTCCCAAATCAAAACAATTCTGGGTGCTACAATGTATACAAATGTATAGTAAACACAAAACTAAATGCACAGAGCTGTTGCAATCATTTTCAAAGTATATTTAAAGTCAAGGTGATGTAAAGGTGGGAAAATGGTTTTTATTATTTTAACTGGAGCCCAGTTGTCGAAAAACTCTGGAAAAAATTCTGAACAATTTGTGTTTCAAGAAACAGCTTTGCAATTTTTTGGAGCCTGTTCCATGGATCTAATACACAATAAAAATGTTTTTCAAAAATATATTTTGAGTTTGAATTTGGATCTGAAAAAATATTAAAAAATATTTTTCTGATAGTATAAATTGTTTTCTTGTTTATCATATTTTTCACTCAGAAAAAATAGTTGGCGAAATTTCTTTTAAAAAAACAAGTTTTTGGCTTATAGGGGTGTGGATGGTGAGACGGGGCTAAGAAACCTTTTCAAAAATATTATTTATATGTTAGAAATATAATGTAAACACTGATAAGTCATTTGGTTTGGGAGAACTTTTTACAATCTTATCCGGGGGTACCCTTTCTCCGGGATGGCGGTACATCACTGGATTCCTGACCCATGTCAGTCTGTCGGACAGTCAGTTGACAGTTTTCCCAAAATTTAGCAATATTATTTTCACATCCTCTACTAAATCAAATAAAGTGTCTTTTAAATTATATACTTCAGTAATTCTTGAACACATCAATTGCGAGTAAAATTAAATATTTTGTATAAGGAGTGTTTCATAAACGCGTTTAGGAGTGCAATAATAGAATTAACTTCTATAATTCAGATTAGAAGCAAAGATTATTATTTGTTAAAACACCTGACCCCTCATAAGAGTGACAAAGTAAATCTAAGATGTGATTTTACTGGAGGAGATACTCTACATTGAGACTCGTTTATTTTTTTATTTTATTGATAAATAGAGCAAATAACAGAATCATGTAATAAAAACACACACAACGAAAACAGACAAAGAATTTATCTTTCAAAAATATTCTTTCCCTTTGCCGAAATGATTTTATAGGCAGCATTTTGAAATAAAAAAGATGACATGAAGTAATTAACATTATTCAAATCATTGTTACATGATAGAAAACATTTGTATGAAGCAACCATTCGTCGTGATGTTTCCTTGAGCTTAGATTGCGCTTGTACACCCCTATCTGGATTTGGAGGGGACGGTGTCCGCTATAGCTTGCGCTTGTACACCCCTATCTGGATTTGGAGGGGACGGTGTCCGCTATAGCTTGCGCTTGTACCCCCTATCTGGATTTGGAGGGGACGGTGTCCGCTATAGCTTGCGCTTGTACCCCCTATCTGGATTTGGAGGCGGTGTCCGCTATAGCTTGCGCTTGTCACCTATCTGGATTTGGAGGGGACGGTGTCCGCTATAGCTTGCGCTTGTACACCCCTATCTGGATTTGGAGGGGAGGCGAGAGCGGAGTCGGGGGAAATTGCCCGTCCTCGCTGGAGCGCTGCGCTACCCAAGGCGTGCAAGAAGCTAGTGCGGGCATAGTTTGGCATGCCTGATGAAAGTATTGTTTAGGCAATACGGAATGAGCCGTGTCTCTGTCGTGGTGGCTGACGTTTCGGCCAACATGTTGTGACCTTCCTCAGAGCTGTACTCTCTGCAGTACGCACTGAGGAAGGCTACAACATGTTGGCCGAAATGTCAGCCATCACAACAGAAACGTGGCTCATCCCGGATAGCCTAGACAACACAAACCCCAGCTGCGGAAGCCTACACAATTATACGTGGTGTAAAGTTTACGTATGTTATAAATGGAACTAAATGTGACAAGTAACAAGTGTACTTACTGTAAATGTCTTTCATTTAAAATATAAATAGTTTACACTCTAAAAAAATGTATTTAAACAAAAGGACCACAACAAAATTATTGTTTCATCAATTTACAAGCCAACCTGTATGCTCGAGGTGGATAAGAGCGTGTCAGTCCGAAGGGTGTCACTCAGCGCTTCAGTCCGAAGGGTCGAGGGTTCGAGTCCTGCCTTGAGCATGGTTGTTTGTCCCTTGTCTCTCATGTACGTCTTGTTGCAGAGGGCTTTGCGTTCTGCTGACCCCAGATCAGAGGAGCTCGCAAATGTGTTAGTGTCTAGTATGTAATCGATTATGCGTCCCATCCAGCCGTAAAGGGTAACCAGCTTTCGGCTGGATGAAAGCTCTAGGAAAAATCAATTTTCAGACGAAGCATAAATAATCAAAAATATTCCAAGCAAAATGCACTTTTCTGGAAGTCACGATAATAAAACTTATTTCTGATGAGTCAATGTCAAGACCACTCAACGTGATTAGATCGCAAGAAAGAGAACGAAACATTCTGGTAACATGTACTCGCGAAAGTTGAGAAAAGAAAACTAAGGTAGCATATTGCATTGTAAAGACTGCATCATTGAATTCATGGTTAAGTAGTATTACAGTAAGAGGCAATGTATCTTGAGGTCTGGTGCGAATGAAGCGGGAAGAGAGCTGAACGAAGGAATATGAATAAAACAAGAAAAAATCCTTACCTTCTTGGACATTAAATGTCACCAAAATATGGCAGGGTACATCAACAATACAACAAGTAAAGCCTTGCGGTATAATAGTTAGCGTATCGGGCTGTTTGCAAGTTCAAACCCGATCGAAATGTGGGATTTTTAAGGGCGAAAAAATCCTCCGTACGCTTCCTTCGAAGAGGAAGTAGAGCCAGCTGACCCATGTAGTAGGTTTAATGCATGTAAAAGGTTCTCAAGCCTAAAATAAACCTCCAAACTAAATTCAAATCGCCGGGTTCGTCGCGAAAGGAGCTTGGTCAAACGCAAGAGCGACACTGATGGTCCGAGTCTAGCCCAGTGGCGGCCCGTGCTTAGATTGCACGGTTGCACAACCGTCAGAAAATGAAATGGATTTCATAATATTTTAGGAATATTTTCCTTTCAATGACATTCAATTTTCAAGATATTGCAGCAATATCGATGTACATGAAATCATTCTGAAACCAAGGAGCGTCCAACTGGCGCTCTCTGGGGGGGGGGACTTACCAGGAATTGCACCATGTTGGATCTTGGCTGCATTACTGAATTTACTCTTTGGCACTTCGATTTAATACGAGGAACATACGGCCTTTTGGTGACGCAGCCAGTTTAGTGGCGCTGTCTAGCGCAGGGCGGCGACGGAGTGAGTCTCAGCGGAATATCCATATTCTGTCTTCGTCTGACTCGCTGCAACGTAGTTTTATGAATTTCACTTGTTATTGACAGTACACACATTCAGTCAATTATTGACAATATTCAATGCATTGTTTATGATGATTGATTTGAATTGCTTACATATTTATTATGAATTCGAATTTTGAATTTTGGAAATTACATTTCCGTCATTCGATGGAGGTGCAACCTCCAGTCTGTTGGAGCACCAGCCGCCATTGGTCTCGCCACGTAAGGCACGAACTAACTGAACTTACAGCTTAAGCGTACTAGGTATTGGGAGGTGAGTTAGAAATTTTCTGGATGTGTTTCGTTCCCGGAAATTTTTTCTGGGTGTGTTTAATATCGACGAGTTGGCGGCGCCTGGTTGAATCGATATCGTTTCAAGTCAGTGATTTCCGTGGTCTCCACGATTACTGTCAGACGAATACCGGAACTCTCTTTAATACGGGCCACGGACCGCGTCCAAAGTTTTCTTCTCCGACCAGGCCTTCCCTTCCTTAGGGGTGAGAGAGTCAACTATCCTCATATGGCCCGCTGAATCAGAAAATCTCGAAAGCGGCACCGGGAGCGGTAGCTCAGTGCATCAACTGATGCTACTGCAGCGCCTCTGACCGGGAAGTCCTAGGTTCGAGTCCTGACGGCGGCAGGATTTTCCACACTAGCTTTTCAGCTAGGTCGAATTGAGTCGCTGTCTGGAGGAGAATTCTAGCGGCCGGCTGCTCAGATCGGTAGTTTTCCGTGGTTTCTCCCATCAACACCAGGCGAATGCCGGAGCAGTACCCTAACAAATGGGCCACGGACCGCTCGCGATCTGTCCTTCCTCTTCCTTGTCCTATCCTCTCCCCTTACACACACACACACACACACACGCACGCACACACACACACACACACACTTACACTAACATGCACCACACTACCACATATCCCGGGCGATCGGTTGGGAGCTTAGAGCTTGTCCCAGCTGGGGCGGTGTCCCGCTGGTGGGAGAGTCCTTGTTGGGGGGAAACCCCACTAGCCGCCGACGGTAGGTCGGCGCCGGATCTCGCCATCCAGCGGGGGAAGATCACCGCCATCTCCCGAGAAAAAAAACATTCACTGCACTAACGGGACAAATGACCGAAGCAGTGGACGCGCCCGGAAACACGAAAAAATCAATCAATCAATCGAAAGCGGCGACAAGTCTGAATCCCCCGTGGACGTGTCATGGAGAGAAATAAAGACGATAATACAATGAAATTGCATAATAATATAATGTTCTTTAAAGTAATGAACAGGAAAATATATGTCATTTCCTTTCCTCGATAAATACTAATCTTCCGTAGCCCATCCGAGTGGCCGTGCCGGCTTAGGTGACTCAGGGTACTGATGTTAGTGCAGGGTCCATGGCTAGGAGGTCCTAGTCATGACCCGAGACCCGACGGTGACAGGATTTTCGACACTAGCTAGATAGCTACGTCGAATTCAGCTGCTGTCTCGAGGAGAATTCTAGTGATCGTAGGGGCTGCTCTGATCGTACTTTCCCGCATTGGTGGTTACTCCGATCAACAGCAGGCGAATGCCGTAACAATACTTTAATAAACGGGCCACGGGCGGTTCGTCGGAGCGTGCACAAGCGAGCATGCACAAACGGGCAATGGAGGTCGAAAGAAATCGATTAGGGTAAAAATTAAAAAAATAATAGATATGATATATGCAACGAGAAATGTTATTATTAATAAAATTAATTCCTTCCTCTGCCTTGTCCTATCCTTACATACACACATTTACTTGCACTAAACTACGACACTTGCAGGGTATCCGGTTCTGAGCTTAGAGCGTGTCTTGACTGGGACTGTGCTACGCTAGACAGAGATACCTGGTGGTGGGAAATCTCGCAAGCCCACGTGTAGGTCGGCGCCAGACTTCACCATCCAGCTGGGACGATCATCCTCCCCTCCCGAGAAAAACACGATCTACTACGCTTACGGGACGTATGACAGCTTCCTCCGGTCGAATCCTTACCTCGGGCATAGATGTTTGCACGGGTGTTTTGATATAGCGCATGATGGAATAGTCCTCTCTTTTTCCCTCGTTTATCCCACTCCTGGAATAATAACTATCTGTTATGAGTAGGGGGCGGATTTTGAGGACCTAAAACATCGCCAAAAATGATCAATAAAATGCTCTTAAAATGTTTTTTAAAATGCCCTAAAACCAAAGAAAAATTACGTAAAATCTTATCAAAACCAGTTAGGATAAACAACTCAAGCTCTTGGATACGTTACTGATGTAATCGAGGTTTATTCCATTCGTTCGAGTGAACTCAGCTAGTAAACTTTTGGTTTGGACTGTTCTTTACCAGGAAATCTCTGTCTAGTTATCCCGAAATCGGCCGAACTGGCAATGGTGTTGATATACGTCACAAGAATTACATACTCGCAACGGCAATCAACACAATTATGAGCGAACAAACTGAATAGGCTACTGCGCAATTCTGTGAAGAACATTTGTTGCATCTTGTAAATATTATTTGAAGGAAGTGCCATTAAAACGACATTAAAATCGATAAATAAGCCAAAAATGCATTAAATATTATGAAAAGGGTAAAAAATGACTTATTAGTCAAAATCGACAAAAAATGCAAAATAATGCTATGAAAAATGCAAAATGGTCATTGCTTTTTCATAACATAAAATGAATTTCTATACTAAACGGCCTTGTTCTAAAGTGGAAATAAAAAAGATGACATTTCATTAAAATCCGCCCCGTAGGTATGAGTATCTGGATTACAGAAAAGGCGTGAAATGAGAATGCTGTCTCTCCTATCTGTGTAAGAGACAAACCGCCGAGATGAACCCAAGGGCTACCTCGGAATGTAAGGTAAAATGATGGTCCGAGATGAACCTGACCGAGCTGGTCCTCGGAACGAAAAGTGTGGACAAGTATGTTGTCTGATAGTGATGGAGGAGGGTGTATCCCCGCAGAGTGCACCACTAAAGTTTCCTTCGTAATTTAATAAATGAACAATAGAACGTGTGCAATGGAATGAGGGTCGCAAAAACCTAGGGAAAAAGAGGACATCTAAAATAATACATTCATTACGTTTCCTTTCAAATACGAAAATTCACCACCCAAAAACGCAAGCGTGCTAAATGTGAGTACCGATAACTCCTTTTTATAATAGAAACGACGTTATTTTTTGTTGTTGTTTCTTAACTCAAGTATTGAGTCCTTTAGAAAGCAGACCAACATTTCGTTCTCTCTCCGCAAAAGTTTTCAAGAAAAATGAAGTTTTGAACTCGGAATGAAAATTAGAGTGAAGTCCCACCAATACATTTCCTTAGTTATGATTCACTTGTAGCATAACAAGGGACCGAGAATATTCGAATTGCCATTTTTAGTTTAAGAACAAAGAGAGTCAACCATGTTCAGTAGAGAATACAGGAAGAGGAAAATTAATTTTTAAAGCTTATAGCGAATTACTCTCGCCACAAGCGAATGGCAAATTTCTTGCCGTGGAAAGGTAAACGGTTTGACTCGTACCACCAATGGAAAACTGTCGCACACTGCAAAATAGACAATTTTGTTATTGCCGCATCATTTTATTTAACCCTTAACTACTCTGGTGAAATTTACTTGCGCCTAAGCTCTGGCGAGGTCCTCAGGTGCTCCTGAAGATATATTACTTTTTATCTCAATGAAAAGTTATTTTTCAAATTGTGTTCTTTGAATCAGTGTACAGTGTTTATGATAAGAAAAACGTAGGTTACAAGCAATTTTTACACACTGAATTTCTGTGGTCTGGGCGTAAATGTTTACAGCACTTTTCGCAAACTCTTCGTCTTTCTGTCCGCATTTCTCGCACACATGTAGCATCTTGATTTTCTGGTTGATTCTTACACAAAGGATGTTGAAGGTTAATATAATTGATTTGTGATTTTATTGTAATACAAACTGTAAAGTCTAAATATACACAAAACATGAATCGAGGGAATGAAAAAGAACTCTCGTTAACACTACGGTGGGGTATACTGAGATATTTTCTGCTCTAATTCCAAAAAGAAACCTCAAATGATTTCGCACAACCAGTCAAAACAAATAACACAATGCCACTGAGGAATACTGGCAACATGAGCAATATCTAGTGATTGGTTTCCGAATTATGACGACAGATACTTCGGCCGGGGGACTCCAGGACCCCACCAGAATAGTAAAGGGTTAAAAATCGTTGTACTCTAATCGTTGTATCTCTCGTATCTAATCGTTGTACAATAAAATGCCATTTTAAGTGAGATTCTTATAACTGACCCTTGAGCACACTAATGTCGCTTTTCCACCGAGTGTTTATTTTAGAAGGTTCGTCAGTCGTGCGCTTTCGCATTAGCAGGATGCGTGGTCTTCAGTGGTAAACTGTCGTAAGTTAAGTTCATAATACATTTTGAACGAGAATGTACAAGTAAAAATGGCACAAGTAGTGCATCATTTATCTGCCAATAAAATTGAAGAGTCGTAAGTGTAATGAGACTACATTAGCTGAACCCTTGCGATTACATCGTTCAAAAGGAAGAAATGTAAAAAAGATATAACAGAAAAGTGTAACATTGGCATCATTTGGAAAACGCAAACTCCTCCAGAATGGTTTCATAGTAGTATTTCCTAAGACTAATGAAATGAAGGATGTTTACAAATTCTCAAACAGTACAAACACTATTCACTGTGAACACAGATTTAAATACGTTTCTAAAAATGGAATTGAAATGTTTCTTCAGACCTGTACGTGTATGTTGTAGTAGACTGTAGCAAAAAAGTCTGCAATCCACCTTAATATAAAACCAAAATAAATCACATATAGTGTTTTTTGTAAAATGTTTTAAACGATTGATGGACATTGCATTACGACATCACTAATCTCTGCATTTAAAATCTCTCAATCTTACTTAAAAACTCGCTGTCTTCGCTCCGTTAACTCACACACGCTTTCTCGCGCTTGAACAAAGGGCGGCAGATAAACGTTGACGCTTTAATTTTACGATTTTATTAAAATTTAGTGTTTATGTTATAAAACCGGTGAATAATAGTAATCAATAACAAATTGGGGTATACTACATTTCATTTAAAGCAAAAATAAAGGAACTTGGTTGAGTAGAAGGATCAAACACTCGCACTTATTAACGTGTTTTAAATATGCAGATTTTCTCGGATATATAGTGTACAGGAAGATACGTAATGCTTCGAATCAATCGATGCCTCTTGAGTTTTGGAAGGAAATACATGTTTTGGAAGCCACTCATAACGAAAAAGTTTTTTTTTTTTTTTCCCTCTCAAAACGTTTGACGCTCTGTCTGTGGACACCACTAGCGCCTAAATCGAATTAATAATTTTCACCAACATAGATTTTTTTATCGCTCTCGACGATGTTGCAGACCCTCGAATTTGCTCATTTTTTCAAACGGTTCTGCTCATTTTTTAGGGTACTTGACAACGAATTTTCCACAGAAAATCAACGAAAAGCGGCGAATTTTCGCTAGAAAAACTCTTATTGACGAATCCTGGTAATGAAAGAGTGGATAAATCGTGTCCTTATCTATAATAAATTACTTCTTCTAACATGTATAATCAGAATCTGTTTTGTGAGTCGATAGTGTTGTTGATACCGAAAAATCGATAGACGGCAAAACAGTCCGGCATGTCCGGCCGGCCGGCCGCCTGTGAACAACACTTTCTGCTAAACAACCAGCAGGATTTTCACCAAAATTATTAGTCCCCAATCGATGTGGCTGATGTTGCGGCCCCTTGAATTTGAAAACGAATTTTAATTCTGGGTTGGTACTTTACATGAAACACCCGAGACCATTTCAAAACAAATTCACCCAATTTTTTTAATAAATTTTGTTGTACGATATTGTGAAGAACGCTTAAGAAAATGGCAAAAACTGTAAAAATTCAAAATATGGGCGTGATCGTACAATTACAATGAAGATCATTTTTTAATTAAATTTATTTATCATAAACATCTTGATATAAGGTTTTGTTCAATTTTTTAAAAATATGAGTGGTTTTCCGTAATTTTGCGTCAAACATAGGCAAGTTTTAAATTTTGAACAATTATTTTCTCAGAAACGGCTCCAAAGTTTTTTTTTGTTTCTTTTTTTTTTTTTTTTTTTACTTTTTTCCTCAAATGTAACAAAGAATTGTAAAAATTGTGGGGCCTTTTTCGCCACTCTGTGTTTTAAAAATTAAAAAATTGGAATTAATTCAAACTTCGCTAGGTTTGAGGCTTTGTCATTTCGCAAAATGGCAACACAGTGGTTTCAAAATTATTCGAATTCACCCCGTTGTGGTCGGTCGTTATGATTGTACGAAGTAGAATAACATTCCTACGAAAGGAAATAGATTAAAGATAGGTAATAGATTTACCTTAAAACTAACAAATACACTTCTTTCCTTTAAGAAGTTTTGATCACTGATTATGATTATATTATGGAATTTAAAATTTGGAATCTCATTTCAATATAAACAAGGCAGGCCTATGTGAAATTATCCTTGCGTTTCTGTATAATGTGCTTCAAACACTGTAACAGTTAAATTTATTCCTTTTTTTTTATTTAAGGTCGCATCAACATCTAAGTCATTAGCGCCCACTATTGGAGTTAACGGTATGGTAAGTATGAAGATGAAACGATTTGGTGATGATAAGGGGTGAAAGAACAAACACAAATACAACCATGCCCGAGGCAGGACTTGAACCCGCGAGCCTTCGGTCCGAGATCGCTACGACACTACTACCTCAGCGATCTCGGCCATCGGATCGGCTTATTCATGTTTGTTTCATTACTAAATGTAAGAAATGACTTCTGTTCCTGACAATAGAAATAAATGCAGATATGCACCACAGACACTTCGTTTGAATTTGTTGAATTGGACTTTTGTTTAGTTCTAATTGAGGTACTAGTAGGACAGAAATTGCAATATTTCAATATTACGTAACTATTTCCAATAGTGGAGAAAGTATTGCGTTTAGCACCCTAGTTTTTAATACTTTCTCAGATTTTACAAAACCTTTACTACGTCTTCCTCCAACTACAATATTAACTATTTTTTCTTAATGAAATCTGTTCGTTAAAAACATCTTCAAATAAGATCATGTACAATTTTTCTAAAATACAAGTGATTTTCCTGAAATTTTGCATGAAACACAGGCAATTTTTAAACTATCATTTTCTCAAAACGACTCCAAGTTTTTCTTTAAATGTTTCCCTCTTAATAGCAAAGAATGATAAAAATATTATGCTTATTCAATTTTCGGCGAACGCTCTTTATTTTCGAAAATCGACAAATAAGATCGCAAATGTATAATATTGATGATAGAGATTTTTTCTTCAATGAAATCCGTTCTAAAAAATAATTTCTTTTAAAAGGTTCATATACAATTTATTTTTAAATACGAGTAGTTAGTGTAATTGTTGTTATCTTCGAAATTTGCAAATTCGAATTTTCCTCGCTTCTTTTGCCAGTATTTCACAAGATTGCAAAACGTATTACAAAGCCGCGCCTCAACTAAGTATGAAATTCTGACAATTCCTTCTCTTGGTTGGGAGAAGCTTAGGCTGTACGAAACGCAGTTTTAATTGTCGAATATGCGGTGATATTAGCTTTAAAATAATTATTTTTCACATCTTAAGTTCTACGGTTTGTAATGAATTTTAAAGTGGCGTCATATATACGTTAATATGAACACAAAATAAGTTATTATAACATTACTAACGTTTATTTTATATAAATATATATATATATAATATATATATATATATATATATATATATATTATATATATATATATATATTGTTCAATTTACTACAATTTTTCATGAGTTTTTAATAAAATGATACAGAACTTTTTGGAGATGCCAGAAATTCAAAGGTAATAATGATTTTATTTTAAAAATATATTCGAGTAAAATTGGATTTTATTCAATATTTTGTATTTTTTAATATAAATTTGGAGCTTTAAGAGACTAACCTTTTCTGAGCCCGTTTCTGAGCGGGACGTGCGCTGTTGTAGAACCACTATAACAAAAATAATTAAAAGATTGGCACACGCAAAGTATTAGCTGCTTCTAGTCCTAAAAGAAGGTCTCTAAGATGATAAGACTGAACTAACAGATCTCTTGAACACGCAGCAATAAATTAAAGACATAAATATCCATATTTGCTGAATAAATGTAAATATACCACACTAGTGTCACATATGACAAGACTGCTATGTTTCCAAATTAATTGAAATATGTATCACAGTCTAGAATACTTATTGTTGTATAAATGCGTGTCTTAAAAAATTGAAAATTCTTACCGCTTTACGCTCTACAAAGTTTGGGACTGGACTGTTGTTACGAATGCAAAACAGCCATCCGCACTCGCCAGTACGGCATTTCTTTAAACTATCCGTCCCAGGAATACTCTTCCTGACGTGTGCTCTTCCCCTTTCCCGAGGGACCTTCACAACATTTACACGAATGAATCCCTTCAATCTTACACTCCAATTAAAACGTATGGCGAATTGAACAACGATCAGGTGAGACGCGATTATTTAATCGGGAGCATCATTTTTTTTTAATATAAGCTCCCGATTGGATAACCGCGTTCCAACTGAACAAAACTCAATTCGCGCTACGTTTTAATCGGAGTACATCCACCAATCCTAGAATGGTGGAGAGAGATGGGTGACCTAGCCCGGAGCGCCGAGTTCGCTCGTTCTGCGCAGCACCAATTTGCGTCACGAACCACGTGACAACAAGGGCACTTCGTTTGAAAAGTTCGTTTGAAGTAATTTTATTTTATTATATGAAATTTAACGACGTTTCGGAGACGTCTGTCTCCCTCATCAGGTACAACTGAATTTTGTTTATAAACACAGTTGAGAATGACGAAGCCCTATGAGCAGAATTTTCGGTGGCAGGATTTTCGACACTAGCTAGAAAGCTAGGTCGAATTCAACCGCTGCCTGGAGGAAATTCTGTTTCTCCATTTCGAAACGTTGCCGCCGTCATCGCTTCTTGCTATCTTCCACCAGGTGTCATCTTAGTGCTCTTAGCGGTAATTTTAAATACATTATGATTCACCCGACAATAAAAAGACAATGACGAGGTTATGTGTGGACCATAATATTTCCTGTCTCGTAATTCATTGTTTTTTTCAGGTCTTTGCAATGAAACAGGTTTCATTTACGTCTCGGTTTCTTTCAACCATGCCCTTTCCTTGTCAGCATGTCTCCATTTGCTCAAAAAGTTGTTAAGAGGAGGTGGCGATTAAAATGTTTTTTTGTTGAATCATTTACAGGTTGCCAGATGGTACAAACAGCCTGTTTCCCAAATGTTATGCATAATTCCCCAAACTGTCAGCTTAAAAAGGGGGAGAATCGGGAATTGATTACATTCACAGAAATAAAATGTTTTATTCCGAAGGGCCATTCATGAAGATCACTACCCCTCCCCCTTTATGCATACTTATGATAATAATTTACTACAAGATATAATGTAAAAACATGTAGATTGCCAGAAAAACATTAACTTTGTTATTCTATGACTTGTTGACTTGTCACACACATTGCAGAAACATTAAATTATCAAAAATTAATTAATCAATATGACACGCATTACTAGCATTTTGTTAAATACATTTTATGCATAATAATAATTAAAATAGATACAATCTTAAAGACAAAACAAACGGCAATGCTAGAAACTAGGTTTTACTATAAAAATCTTATAAGGTGCGCTTCTTTTCTATTCCATTCCCTGAATCCCTACACTTCAATGCATGTCATATAGCTACCCAATCATTCCTACATTAAAGATCACCACAGGCATTCAATACATGCCTGCCCTTCTTTTGCCTGAATTTTATCTTCCCATGGAGTGGGCTGCATAGAAACAGGACACAATTTTGACAAGGTTTCTTAAGTATCTGGATCAGCAGAGGAAAAAATCTTAAGTTAAAGACTTTAGACAATAAAAATTAAGAGAAGTATAAATGGTGGTGATTATGACATCATGATGATGATCATCATGACGAATGATATTTTTTTTAATTCAATAACCCTTTTAAAATTTTAAAATTCCAATTTTAATTTTAACCTTAATTTCAATGGAATTTGCACAAATAATCATTGGCGAATTACTTCTCATTTTTTCAATAGCAACTTATTCATTTCAACAACACTTATTAATTAAAAATCAAAATATTATTTTTAATACTTTAAAAAAGAATAAAAGTTTTTACAGCAATTCTTATGTTATAACAAACAAACAAAAATCACACAATTTTAGTTCTCTTCCTTGCTTCTTCCTCAGCATGTTAATTTGGAATGTCACCTTTAAACATCTTTAATCTCATTTCAGAGTATACATATCTAAAAAATAAAATAATTTTCCTTCAACTTGAATTGTCCTTTTCTCGTCACACAGAAAGACTCAATAGTCTGCTCCAAGATATTCAAGGTATAATACTACTGCCATTAGAAGTTTAAAGACCTATAATTGTTCTTTTAAAGATAGCAGTATCCTTGGTTCTGCACACACCATTCAGGTTCCAACAGATCTGACATTATTCCTCGTCTAACGAGTCTCTCTCGTTGTTCTAGGATTCTAAATTCCGCCTGATGCCAGTCTTCAGTGGGACGAGACCACAACCGTTCTGCTAATGCAGATGCCCGTGGCCATAACCGACTGTCAAGGGAGGCTTCATCAGCTTGCTCTGAGAAAAGTGTTGCCTCTGCACCCCAAACAAGCTTTTGGGTCTCTGGATTGTCTACATTCACTCCTTGCTGTTTTAGGAGAGTCAGTGGATCATTATCATACACTTTCTGCCAACCAATGTAAGGAGAACACCAATTGTTACCAGCACCCACCCACGCTCCAAACCTGGGGAATAAATACAAAATTACATTAACTTTTACAATATATAATTGAACCTTTAGATACAAATCTCTTAATTAGTCAATTCATTCAAAAACATCAAATAGTTGTGTTTTCTTGTTAATTTTTCATTTAAAGGTAATAGATAGATATTCATGAAAACTAAGAAGGTTGTAAATGCAACTTACCCACAATCAAAATACAGAGCTTCATAATTAGAAAAGATTACTCTGAAGCCTTTATTAACAAGTTCAGGAACTATTTCATCATTGCCTTTAGTCCAAATCTGTATAATGTATTTTTCCTTCTCAAGGTTTAAATGAACTTGACCCTTTAAAGTAAGATGGCTGGTCCACAAAACAACAGGAAGTTGTTTCCCTCCATTGGCTTTAATTAGACGAGCATATGATCTCTCTTGAAAATTTTTCCACAACCGAATGAAGTCTGCTTCTGAACGACCATAATTATTTTTCATCATCCACTTAGTAATAGACTCTGAACTATTCCAGCAGTTAAAATTGACCTGTAAATAACAAAGTGAATATATGAAACAAATCGCAGCACTTTCACACCTGAAACACCACATTAACCCGCACATCCTAGTCATTTTGAGGCATTTTAGAAATTTTTATATGGTAATAAATTAAAAATACATTCCGACCTGGATGGCCAAGGTGGCTAGAGTGTGTGCAGACTCTGTGTCTAGTTCTGAAGGATCGTGGGTTAGAGTCCCACCATGAGCATGGTTGGTTGTCCCTTATCTTTCATGTAAGTGTATTGCCATGGAAGGCCTTGCAAGTCTTAAGATCACAGAGCCCGCGAGTGTGTCTAGTGAAAGGTTAATATTTGTTCCCATGAGGGACAAAGTGCATACCCGGTCCAGATAGTCTAAATCAACATCCCCTGAAGCTGGAAAATGCCCCAGGAAAAAATAAAATAAAATAAAATAAAAAAGTAAATTAGAGATTGATGAACCTCATACCAAATAAAACTTTGAAACTTACTTAACCAAGGAGAAAAATATTGATTAATGATGTTTAATGAAACTTTCACACTATTAATTTGAATATAACCCTTTCTTATTGTCTGAAAAAAAAAAGGTTTAAATACTAAACGTAATATTGAAACATCATTTTTATACTGAGTTCTTCTGAATGGTAGACTAAAACATAACTGTATACATCAAAGAGGAACATGAGGAGCCTGAAGATGTTTTCCCACATAACCAAAAACTGACCATTGTTCATTGTATGTGACAAAAATTGTTGAATGTAATACTCGAAGTATACTCTGACTCCATCCACTAGGATTAAAACAGAAATGAGAGCTTTGCTTGGGCATAGGACTGAAAGTATTAAAAGTTGGACAGAGAAGTATCAGTATCTGTTTCTGTGTTGTTCCTTAGAGATTGAATAGAGTATGTGGGCCCTTCTATTGTATTACCATTATGAGTACAGGTTTACAAAATATTTATGGATGGTCCAAACAGAAATTGGCCTCCACCCTTGAAATACGTTGTGGATCAGTTTAACAATGAGTAGCAGATAAGAACATAATTTGTTGTAATGGATTGCAGAGGAAACTGGAGAATCACAAGAAAACCTGCCAAGACCTTGCTTTGTCCACCATAAATTCCACATACATTGGCGAGGGACCAAGCCCAAGCAGTGGAAGGTGTTTTTTTATTGACTTCCCACTTACTCAGTGAGCAGATGCTGATAGATTTTTTATTTCCTTCAATGGAGTAACATTATTGATAGCTCTGTAAATGACTGTACACTAAATAAGTAAATCAAAACTGAGATAATGCTATAATTAAATTTCTTTCATTAGTCTATGCAATGAGCAATAGTTGATTATGTGACAATGTGAATGGCAAAAGAAAAAAATGAAAGAGTTTTGACTTCTTTGAAATAACTAAGATGGTGATAAGACTGCAATCTATGACAACTTTTTAATATTTTGGTCTCCTGGTAATTAAGCTACATACTAAAGCAGTCTCAATTGCTCAGCTTCAAATCTCGAATTTTACAGAGCCTATTCCACCATGCCCTAATGATATCAAAATTGTAAGTTTTTGCATGAAGTATGATAAAGATATATTTTCATTCAACATAGAGCCCTTTTTCAACAAGAAATTTCTAGGGACCCAAATATGTTGGTCACTTTTTTTAATATGGGAGTAGAGTTATAAGGGTTTGTAACATCAAAACAGCTTCATTTTATAAGTTTATCATTTTAGGCATTTTTTTTTATTACCTAATTATAAAAGTTTAAAAACTCAGGGTCATTAATATATTTTTATTTGAATTATCAGTAAATAATTATTTTTTTTAAACACTGTTCAATTATGAAGTTTAAAAAGGTTCATTAGAAAATCTGATACTACAGTTCTTAAGAAAAATCGTGTTCCTTAGAGAATAGAAGTATTAACACAATATTGAAATTTAATTCCTTGGAGGATAGAGTCCTCCAAGGATATTACATAGAAAGATTCACACAAGTTTTAATTTATGATTTATTTAATATCAAAAACAGTTAAAAACTGGGTCTAATATAGAAATGCAAACTGAGCCTGTTTTTTTAAACTCTGGGATCCCTACCCTACCTCGTGTACATATTAAGTTATATTATGAATACAGGCAGCAACAAGCATTTTTGGCAAGAACTGATGAAAAAATTGTAATATTTTTTCATGTAATAAAACTATTTGCAAAACTACATGTACCTGTTGCTACGTATTTGGCTGTTTTCCCTTATTCAAATCTAGATGAAGGAATCAATTTTACTGCTGCAAGAACATGGAGAGTGATTATTTGTAAAACTATATTCCCAACTGAGGTCAAGAAAACGTGCACTTATAGTGAAGTTACATTTATGTCCAGAAGCAAAACAAGGACCTAAGCATTTGCTCAAAAGTACAGGGAAATAAAAAAAAAAATCACGATGTATAAATTTCAAAAGTGATCTGCAGATGACTGTTATAGCCAGATGGTGGCTGTAGCAAACTTATATTTAATTAATTAAACTTGTCTTTATAGAGGAGCAGCTGCAAAATTTACGAGTTGCATCTGAGTAGTTGCTGTTCAGATTTTACTGACAATTTCAATTCTAATTTTATAATAAAAAAAAAAAACTCTATACATTTAAAAAAATATTCCACGAGGTAGATAAATTTCAAAACTTTGTATATCAATTTATGTGTCCAAGTACATACAACACAGATAAAAATACCAATAGTTTTAAAATTATTATATAAATGCTGATCCAACTTACCTCGTCTCCACCCATGTGGAATATATCAGACTCAAAAAGTTCAAAGAACTCAGAATAAAGATTTTCTAGTATATCATACACATAATCATTGGTGGGGTCCAACTGCCCACAAGGAGGCTCCACACAATACTGTTGCCAAGGCTCGGCTTTGAAACAGACTGTTGTATTTGGAGCCCATTGCCAACCTTCACCAACATGAGCAGGCTGATCCAGCTCAGGCAAAACACGAACTCCTCTCACTCTACCATATTCTACCACTGAACGTATATCGTCATACGTGTACACCTGAAAAATTACATTTTCAATGTACACATTTACATTACGTCTAGTTTTGCTATTCATAAAACATCTTGGAAATATATTTCAACATACAGTATTAATACTTCAAAACAATTACACATATCAAAGAAATTTCAAGCTCAAGACTGCTACCCATTTTGCTTTTTGCTTTGCCATTTTGATTCTTCACTAAGCTTCAGTGAAGAATCAAAATTTCTCAGAAAAAAATAACACTGTTAAATAGGCATGACAAAATCATTTACCTTACGTGGAGTATAAGCACCATAATGACTAAACTGTGGATACTTTTTAGACTGGAAAGGAAAACTGTGTGAATCTGTCATGTGCCAATGAAATGTATTCAGTTTATTAGCTGCCATAGCATCCAATGTTCTTTTAATACTTTTTACACTAAAATAGCTTCTTGAAGTATCGAGTAGAATTCCACGGTATGGATATGCAGGACGATCATTGAGATAAACATCACCAGGAACAACAAGATGCCTTGACACATCATCATATATCACTAATTGAGAGAGGGTTTCAAGTCCATGGCGTGCCCCAAAATATGTTTGTGCTGTTATAGTAGCTTTCACCTGAAAGGCAAGAAACATTTTGATTTAACCACATGTTTAGAAATCTTAATAATGTCAACCAATAACAAAAAGTATTGCAAAGGGATATTTTAACAACTGTCTGCTTACACGTGTGTCCTGAGTTCCAATGAGTAGCTGATAGCCCTCATCGGTATCAGATGTAAACTTGGAAGATTTTGGATCTTTAATGTCCAACTCCACAAACAGAGAATGAGTGGAAGGTGAATCTGCCTTCAAATTTTCTACTCCTGCTTCCTTTCCCAATTCTGTTTGAAACAATCGGCCTGCTCCCTGAATTATTTCTCTAAGATCATCCTTCAATTCACCATTACCAACATATTCTACAGAAATGCTATGAGGATTGACAGGCACAAGTCTCTGGCTCATTCTGAATTCCCCAGTGGGACGAGGCCAGAGGTTCATATTCGGGTCACAGAGAAGTTTGCAAACAGCCATACTCTGAGGAGTATCATTTCCCAAGAGTTCCTTTTTCTCACATTTTTTTTCTCACAAGTCCATGTCCATACAGGCCTTGGAAAGAAAGAGAGACAATTTAATTACAAAAATTCACATAAGAATTGGCCATTAATAAAACCCTTAAGGAAATTTCCGGAAAAATAAAGAGACATGCAAATTTAAACCACTGCATGTTGCATTGCATAAAACTTGTTATTTGTGAAAAATTGCAGAGAAGCCTGTTAACAAAAATTGTCGGATTAATAAAGCAATAAATTTAATGTGTGATATAAATGAATTATTACTGAAGTATGCCAATTTCTTTAAAGGAAAGGGTATTTTCATTATATGCAATATCTGGAATAATTAGACAATTTCTTCCTGAAAACTGTACGCATACTTTTTAAAGTTTGTTTGTTTTGTTTTTTTGTTGTTTTTTTTTACTACAAAGCTCACGACTAAGCTCATTGATGATTTATGTAACAATTTGTTATAAAAGCATTACCAAAAAATAGAGTTACAATACTGTGATTTTGTCTTACACACTATTGAAATTGATTGATATTGATGTAAAACTGTCAATATCCATTCTAGCATTTTCTGAGACTTCAATTACAAGTGCTATCATTTTATTCAAAGTTGATATCCTTGTATAATTATCTGTAATATTAAAGTCATGTAATGGTCATTAAGCTTTAGCAGCATAATGAGCAACCAGCAATGAAATCTACCAGTGAATATAAAGATAATCTACGATATTCCTCAAAACTTTTAAAAGAAAACTACTTTTATTAATTGACATCTCTTGGCTAGACTTAGAATATTAAATTTATTATTAAGATACTCATTGCAGATTCCTCTAGGCAGATAAGTACTGGCGTTTTAAAACTCTAAAAACTTCAAAAATCTGTGCTGATATTTTTCAAGAGCAACTACCAGATATTTGCAATCAGGTAACCATATTGGAGAGGCACACTAACTTTGAGCAGACTAGTGCAAAAAACAATACTCTAAGTACTCTGGTAGATTTTAGTTTCTGCCGGAGTCTAATACCCTAATTCACAGTTCTTTTAACTAAATATTCAATATGAAGTTTAAATGATAGCTGCCTATCAAATGTAATACCCATATATTTCATAACTGTTGCCTTTTTATGTGCTACATTGCTAATAATGTAATTAAATATAATTGATTTAGATCTAAAGAAGCTCTTAACTTTACATTTTGATGAATTTTAGAATGATCTTATGTTCCACACAATAATTATACAAAATATTCAAATTTGTTTGAAGTGGCTAACAGTCCTCAAGTGTACTAATTTGGGATATCAAGTTTCATATCATCTGTGTATGTTAAAAAGAACAATTGAAAAGTTGTAAAAAAATATGAAAAGAGGTATTGTTAAATAAATTTAATATTAGTTAGAAATATGAAAGCATAAATATTGGCAACAGGTTAACTTCCATTTTAAGAAAAGAACATAGCCATGTGCATAGGGTGGAAGGGGCAGAGGGGGCCACTGAAAATTTTGAAAGGGCTCCATACCTTTATGAAATAAAACATGATAGTTCATGTACAAAAATATGTTAAATCTCTGGTTAAAATTGATGAATAGATCATGTAGATACATTTTAACTGCACAGGAAGACAAGTGCATGGATATATTGTCTACTGATGTATTGTTACTATTATTGTATCTGTGTTTTAGTTAATATTCTAACCTAGGGATATAAAATTTAAAAAGTTTTGAGGTTTTACTTCATTGTAAGAGTTAACACTGCTGTGCTGTGGTCTTTCGGTCATTGACTATTTGTCAATACTTTAAATTAATTTTTGTTTACTTTCGAAAATTTAATTAAAAAAAAAACATAAATGTTCAAAACTGAAAAATAATCTAAACATTTTGAAAGCAAAAACTTACAGAAATTTTCGAATCAACTCTCTTCAAGACAGCCATTTCGGACTCTACCCCCCCCCAAATAACTAAAAATGCGTCAAAAAAATGTAATCAGTCGAAAATTGCTAAAAAGTATAAGAAAATGCAGCCAAACCAGAGAAGATTCCTTCTACAACTGCTAAAAACCAAAAAAGTGATATTGATTAAAACCCCCTGCAAGTACAAGGGAAAGAATAATCCACAACTGAACATGTTGGACGAAGGCATTAAAGAATTAAATGAAAATTGAGGCACATAATTCAACGAAAGAGTTAAGCTTCTCGTAAGAACAAAAACCTAAAAAGTGATAATGATTAAAAGAATTGCACACAAATCATTCCCACCAATAGAAGAGGATTCTGGGTAGATGAATGGAGGGACTTTCAAAATTATATTAAAATGGGTTGTGAAAGCACTAACTGTTTTAGGTGGAAATAGGCATTCAGAAACCCTGGTGTGTTCACCACAGAGATACGTCGATAAGGAAAAGGCGTGTGGTTATGCTCGCCGTTGTTTGTCCGGAGTGAAGAAACACAGGTTTCGTTGCAGCTAAGGTGCTAAAGGTCGGATAACGGCACACACACACAATGGTGCATTTGCCTCTAGCGAAAGTCAAACAAAGAGAGTCTCGCAACTCTAAGATATTTCATTAACAGCTGGTGGGTAATTTGAGCTTTGAGAGAGTGTTAGTTGTAAAGAACATAATCCCACACGGCGTTTTTATACTATACCAAATCCACAACAACGCGTTATTTCCCCAATCATTTTGTGACGTTATAAATACGCGTGCCCTTGTGCGCAATGCTAGAACAGTTTAACACAAATGTTCTGCAAGAAATTGTTCGTGGAAACATTAAGTGAGGAAAACTTGCTCAATGCGGAATCTCAAGGGGGCCAGTTTCATTTCTCCGCAGAACACGAAATTCCGCATTGTATAAATAACGCTAAACATATGCCAGGCCTGTAGGGTCTGTTCACATAGGACAGATTTTGGCATCACATACGTTCTGCATTGAGCAAGTTTTACTGTATAGTTTCCGGGCAAATAAATAATTTGGAAGTTGGGCGTCCTACTAGTTCAGTGCGACTTACTAGTGCGGGTGCGACGTTGCCGGAGACGCACGAGATGGACTGCCACGCGGACGACTTTCCGTGAGCTCCTTCGCGAACGCTGGCGTCTTCTCTTCTTCGACGCTGACCAAGGGCACACGGGCTCTTATAGTCTTGGGTCGCGCGTCCTCCCCCTCCTTCTCCTCACTTCCCCTCCCCCCGCTACTCTCACTCCATCGGGTCGTTGCTCTCCCCTCGCCTGCCACTCCACTCGAGATGCACGAGAAAAATGCTTTACACCCAAAATAGTCATTTAAAGACCCCGAGATGTGGTTAGGAGAGTTTTGTAGGGGGCAACATCCATGGGGGGAGATAGAAAAGGTGTTTATAACAAAATAAAAATTTCAAAATATTCGTTTCATATTCACAGGGTTTAAGTATGAGCTATATTTATTGGAGGATATAAATGTTTGGAAAAAAATCTTCATACGGTTTAGGCGACAACAGTTGCGGCTCGTGGTTTTCTAAATGGGGAAGGCTGCAAATGCTTCAGCACCGCAAGCACAGAGTGGCTGATGCGTGGAGAGGGAACGGGGAGGTGCACCATAGCGTGACTATGTCAACGTTACGTCCGGTTGACATAGGGATAGCAATGGAATTCAGAACATCTGACATATGTTTCACAGCAAATTGTTTATTTTTACAAATAAATAGTATAGACCCAGCGAAGAGGCTCAGTGCGTAGCGCGCTGAGTTCGCAATCGGAAGGTCCGGGTTCGATTCCCGAGTCGACCATTCTGGCCGGGGTTTTCGTGATTTCCCTCGGTCATAAGGCGAATGCTGAGATGGTTCAAAAATACCACGAACATGTACACACCACGAACATCAACAACAACAACAACAATAATAATAATAATAATAATAATAATAATAATAATAATAATAATAACAACAATAAAAATAATAATGCCAGTCCGGGTAGCGGGGACGGAAGGAACGCGGCTCGAGTCTCGCCTCAGGCATGGGTGTGTTTGTGTACATTTGTTTGCGTGTGCCGTCCATTCATCCTTCATTATCATCATCATCATCATCATTCCATCTCCCAGGACTAACAACCCTGGGGTGTAAAAATCGGATTCAGCCTAATGATGATTCCATGATTAATTTCATACAAGACTTGCAAGTGATAAATAAAACTGAACCCGTGCAAGTGCATGCATGCGTGATCCAAGATGGCCGATTCGCGAGCAAATAATAATAATGGGTGTCCCAGGGGGCCCGAAAGGGTGGCTGTTGGCTGGATAAAAGCCCTAAGGAGAAAAATCATGACTTCGGTCGATATTATCACACTCTTATTGACTGACCCCTTTTCGCCTTTGCATTCTAGATTCTCTAGCACACATTGTGAGTGACATGCATTTCGATTCAAATCACACAGTATCTTTCTTAATATATTTTTCAGGTCTCAGGTTGCACCGTATAAAGACAAAAACAACAAGTTTTGCTTAACAAAGGAATAAGTTGCTTGCGTTTTCTTATGTAGCGTAAATATCTGTGATATTGTTTACAAGTAGTTCCAAAGCACCCTTTTTGTAGGACTAGAACAGAGAATAAAAAGTTCCTGACAGTTGGCGGAAATAAAGAGCAATCTGGCGGGACAGCAGGACACGTCGATATTCAGGACATATCCCACCTTTTCAGGACATACGGCAACCCTAACCTTAGTTAATTTGTTTGTAACTGAACTCAGCTCTCCTTTCCCTCTGTTCTGCAAAGTAGTCCGTAACAAGTACATTGTAGTTCGGTGACGACAATAGCTCCTTTTCAATGGAACACACAGACAATGCACACAATCGATCTTCTCTTATTGTGATTCGAATGAAGGTGTTATGAACGAAGCTGTCGTCGCTAGCCGAATTCTTAACTATGCTCAGTGAAGTCACGGAGGTTAAGCAACTCGAGACACCGCGGTTCCCTAATATAATAATAATAATAATAATAATAATAATAATAATAATAATAATAATACCAACAACAACAACAACATATTAATATTATTAACGTAACCGTCTTCACTTTTTTATAGAAGCAACTTTCTGCTTGACGAGTTGTCGAGAAGCGAGCTGTTCACTTAGCTGGTATCTTCAAGAGCTTGACATTTTCTGGAAAGGCTATAGTAAAATTGTTCTGAAAAATGAAGTTCAGCAAAATTAACACTCCTGATGTTCTATAAAATCTGCTACACAATTACCGGTTATCTCTACACGCTGCTTCAAGATATTATCCAGTTCGGGCATGAGACTAAACAGCCCGCGAAAAATTCCAGGATTGTTAGAATTTTCTGCTTCGTTGTTCTCTTAAGATCAGTTCGAACTTTCCACAAAACTTTATAGTGTATTAGCTTTCCCAGAATATGCCAATTCTTTGAAATATTCTCGATGAATTGTTTTCATTGTAAGGGGTATGCAGAATGCACCTGGCATCTAATTTCCATATTTTCTAACACTGTAAATTCAATGAAATCATGTATTTCTCATAGGCGTTATGCTTTTTACTTTCTCGCTACTGCTTACGCAGTATTGAGAAAGTATGTAATACTGCGGGAAACGAGGACGCACAAGACAACAATTCTGGCTACACCACGTGCTAGATGAATTTTTTTCGATATTTAGCAACTGAATTTATCCACTTTTTCGTTACCAGGGCTCGGCAATAAGAGTTTTTGTGTCTAAAATTCGGCGTTCGCTCAGGATTACAATACTTTCTCTTCTTAAGTTAGTAAGTGCGAGAAAGTGAAAACGGCGAATTTTCGACAGAAAAACTCTTATTGCCGGACCCTGGTAATGAAAGAGGGGATAAATCATTTCCTATATGTAATATATTACTTCATCTATTATATATAGTAAATTACTTCCTCTAACACACTGCGAAGTCAGAATCCATGTTTTGTTGGTCCTTGATACCGAAAAATCTATTGACGCCAAAACGTCTGTCTGGCCGTCCGTCTGTGAACACCGCTAGCGGCTAAGCCGTTCAGCCGATTTTCCCCCAAATTAATATTCATTAATTGATCTGGCTGATGTCGCGTCCCCTTGAATTTGAAATCGATATTTCTATTTTGGGGGTACTTTACATGAAGCCCCTGGAACATTTTTCAAATTTTCAAAAAAATGGCTCCATCGTTTTTTATTAAATTTTGTTGTTGGATTAGTTTGATTAAAATTGACCTCAATTTTGTAGTTTTGAAACATTAACATGATGCTATTTTCCAAAAAATACGGAGAGTTTGACGAAAATTGCCTATATTTCATGCAAATTACACGAAAACTACTGAATTTTCGAAAAATTGTACGTGATCTTATTTCACAATCTATCTTTAAAGAACCTATTTCATTAAGGAAAATCTCTATCTTCAATATTTTAGTTGTAGGAAGATGCCGAAAAAATTGAATTTTACAATTTTCGAAAAATTAGGGACTTGAAACTTGCTCCATTCTCTTAAACGTACTTCATATATCTAACAACAAATGTAATAAAAACATTGGAACCATGTTTTGAAAATTTTGAAAATGTCCCAGGGTTCTTCATTAAAGTACTCCCCACTTTACATTCTCGCACTTCGTCAATATAGTGTAGTCGATAGGGGCCAAAAGGGGTCCACATAGCAAAGGTGAGGAAGAAGATTTTATTCTTTTATTTTGTTTATATTGTTATTAGTAACCAAAACACGCCAAAACGTCTTTTGTCCGTCCGTCTGTCTGTCTTGAACAACGCTGCCGGTTATACCGTTCAGCCAATTTCTCAAATATTGATATTTCCCAATCGATCTAGCTAATGTCACGGCCCTTGTATTTGAAACATTTTAATTTAGAGTCTACTTCACGTGAAGCCCCAGGGTCATTTTCAAATTTCAAAAACGCTTCTATCGTTTTTGATTAAATTTTGTTGTTGGATAGTTTGAAGTTAAAGAGAATGACGCAGGTCCCATGTTCGTTGAAAACTCGATTATTGAACAAATTATTGTTCGAAAATTGCAAAAATTAAAAATTTTTTCGGAGTCTTTCTACAACTAAAGTATTAAAAACGGAGATTTTTTCTCTTAATGAAATCTGTTCCTTAAAGATAGATTTTGAAATAAGATCATGTACAATGCGCCCAAATGGTCTGGATGCAGTGCTCACAAGTCTACACCTCGCTCGCCTCCTTGACGTGTCTAACATATACAAATAAGTAACTATTCTTCGTTTTTAAGCGTCTGCATGATGGAATATGGCACGACTTTTTCCTTCTTTCTCGGCGTGCCGCTCGATGTCGCATGATCGCGACCGCATCTAACAGTGCTGCAGATCAAGAGACATCTAGCGGCATGACCCAGAAAGACGCGAAAAGCCGTGCCATATTCCATCGAGAAGACAGGCTCTCAAGCGCCATGTTATATAAAAACCGAAGTATACTGCTGCTACAACAGCTCATGGTTTCTCCATTGATTTCTAAATTTGCAATTTTTCAAATTCAGAGTTCAACGAAAATGAAACTTGGCCCATTCTTTTTAAGCGTTCCTTGTTCTCTGCGGGGAAAAAATTCAAGAAAACATTTGAAGCGATTTTTGAGATTTTATTAATTGCATTAATTTCAAACACAAATTACACGAAAATTACTCGTTTCTTTTTCAAAAAATCGTAAATGACATTTTTAAGAGTTTTGTTTTTTACAAGTTTTTGTTTAAAGCAAAAATCACTATCTTCAATTTTGTAATTTTTAAATGTCAAACTTTTGCAATTTTTTAAAATGAGAACTACGTCACTCTTTTGAGCGTTTCTTGTTCTATCCATCGTAAAAAATTGAAGATCAATTTCAAGTACAAAGTATGCAAAATTACTCGTACATGGCTTTTTTTAAAGAGCTTATTTTTTAAGAACAGATTTATGACAAAAATCTCTACCCTAATTTTGAGTTTTGAAATATTTACTTGATGCTATTTTCCAAAAAAAAACGGAGAGATTGCCGAAAATTGCCTATATTTCATGCAAAATTACACGAAAACTACTGAAATTTTCGAAAAATTGTACATGACCTTATTTCACAATCTATCTTTAAAAAACCTATTTCATTAAGGGAAAAATATCTATCTTCAATATTTTAGTTGTCGGAAGATGCCGAAAAAAATTGATTTTTTACAATTTTCGAAAAATCAGGGACTTGAGACTTGCACCATTCTCTTAAACGTGCTTCATACTAACAACAAAATTTAATCAAAAACGTTGGAACCATTTTTTTGAAAATGTCCCAGGGTTCTTCATGTAAAGTACTCCCCCCCCCCACTTTACATTCTCGCACTTCGTATATATAGTGTAGTCGATAGGGAGCCAAAAAGGGGTCCGCATTGCAAAAGGTGAGGAAGAAGATTTTATTTTTTTATTTTGTTTATATTGTTATCAGTAACCAAAAACACGCCAAAACGTCCGTCTGTCGGTCCGTCTGCCGGTCTGTGAACAACGCTGCCGGTTATAGCGTTCAGCGGAATTTCTCAAATATTCCCCAACCGATCTAGCTAATGGCACGGCCCCTTGCATTTGTAACTGATACTTTAATTTTAGAGTCTACTTCACGTGAAGCCCCTGGGTCATTTTCCAAATTTTCAAAAAACGCTTCGATCGTTCTTGATTCAATTTTGTTGTTGAAGAGTGTGAAGGATGTTTAAGAGAATGGCGCAGGTCTCGATTTCTTTAAAAACGATTTTTTTAAATTGGAAAAATTAAGAAAATTCGGCGTCTTTTAACAACTACAATTACGAAGATAGAGATTTTTTCTCTTAATGAAATCTGTTACTTAAAAATTAATTTTCAAATATGGCTAAGAACAATTTTTCGAAAATTTGAGTACTTTTCGCGAAATGTTGCGTGAACGTACGGGCGAGAAAGAACGTGCTGTTTTAGCACCACTAGTTGCTCCTCAAATTCGCCACTCAGATGTACCACTCAGATACCCTTTTGTGCTTTTGGGACAACCAAAGTAGAAAACGTTCAAAAAATGTTTTATTTTGCATTAATCTGAAACACCACGTTTCGCGTAATTTACGCATCATCAGGTGTGAATAAAATCCATATGAATTCATATATGTCTGAAAATGAAAACGAAACCTGAAAATGAAAAAAATCCCTATTCTTGAATATTTGGGTTTTATTCTTATATTTTTTAATTTTTTGATCAGTCTTACATGTTTGAAAACCATCAACTTTTTATATCCAAATTATATTAATATTATATTAATATTATTCACTTAAATATATTAATCTAATATTTTACCCTGTTCCTACGTGAAAAATTCCTTGTATAGATGATATCCATTTTACATGTATTTTGGCTGAGCAAGTAGTGATCACTAGCGCAACCCCTGTCAATGTTCCAGGGAATTCTAGGGTTCCGTGGAACACAAGTTGAAGATACCTTCACTACACGACCACATACGTCGGGAGACCGATCGGGAATTTAGAACTAGCCCCGGCTGTGACGGTGCTCCTCTGGAGGGAGATGCCTGGTTGTGGGAAAAAACACGTTAATCGACGTGTAGGTCAGCACCGGATTTCACCATCCAGTGGGGGGAGATCACCGCCACCTCCCGAAGGGGAAAAGCATAACACTCCGGGACTAATGACCATAGCAGTTGACGCGTCCGGAAACATAAAATTGTAAATTAATCAATCAATATCTATTCTTGTACTTGATTTCCTCTGCATTTCTCTTCTTGATCTTGAGGCGGCGCTCCGTGACCCCTACAGCCGACGAAGGCCACCTGTCGTGGGAGACGAGGGACCGGGCAAACCCGTTTGGGAGGCTGCGCTGGACCCGCGCCAGAGGTCGATGCCCTTCATCTCCGGCTCAATCTCGGGCTCATTGACCTAGCGGCCACCTATGCTACTCCTGGTAAAGGTACTTTTTGTCCATACATTAACATATCTCAGCCATCATTTGTATAGGTTATTACCAATAGTAGCGCATGTGATGCGAAACAATTCATTTAAGGTTTGAGTGAATTGAGAGAGACCTAAACATTTTGTTGCCTTAACATCAGACAATGGTACACCGTTCATTTTCAATGGAGCCCAGAATTGTTTATTTGGAATGGAAAACTGCATTAAAACCGTTTTCAGTACTATTTACGGTTTCTTTATTGCAAAGAATGTTCGTATCATCCGCAAAAAGAACTGTTCCGATTCGAATCGTCGAGGGCATATCGTTTACGTAAAGTAGGAACAGAATAGGACCTAAAATCGATCCTTGAGGAACTCCACGTGCAATTGGCGGAGTCGGAAAAGTGTGTACATAATGTTCCATCATTCCGGTAAGGTATTTCCACTCTCTGAGATCGTTGTTTAAGGTACGAACATAACCAATCTAGAGCAATACCACGGATTCCGTATGAAGGTAATTTTGTAAATATGAAGTAAAATATCATGATCAATGTCGTCAAAAGTTTTTGAGAGATCTAAAAATAAGCCAATATATGCTTCGTTTTGATCCAATAATGAGGCGACGTCTTTAAGAAAAGAAAATACGGCTGTTTCCGTTGATTTTGATTTTCTAAATCCATGTTGGCAATCTGAAAGCGCGTCGTGTTTACTGAGAAAGATTTCCATTCGTACGTAAAAAAGCCTCTTTAATATTTTTGAAAAAACTGATAGAAGAGAAAGGGGCCGATAATTTTGAATTTAATTTCTGTTGCCTTTTTTGAAGAGCGGCTTAATTTTAGCTGTTTTGAAAATATCTGGAAACGTTCCGGTGCATAAGGATGCATTAAATATGCGACGGGTGTATAATGGCAAACGCCCAGGTCTTTAACAAAAAATTTGGGAATTCATCTAAACCGGGCGAATATTTATTTTTTAGTTTACCGATTTTTTGAGAATTTCATAGGAAGAAGTTTCGGAAACGAACATCGTGTCTAAAATTTTGGGTGAAATGTCTGATATTGAATTTTGTGGCTGAAGACCCTTAGTTAGATCGGCAGCAATTCTCGAAAAGTACTGGTAAAAGAGACTAGCCACTGTTGCCGGATCGTTCACATTTATATCGTTATATTTTAAAACAACATTCTCTGCAAGGTTTCTAGTTGGTTTGGTCGTATTTTTTATAATATTCCATACATCCTATAACACATACTTATAACTTATTACATACATACTTATAACAGTTATTGTTCAGAAATTAATGACTGTCAATTATAAATTATTGTAATTAACAATTACAATATATTGTTGCAATAATAGTTATAATAAAAATATTGTATTTACCGTATTTGGGGTATTTAGAGTATTTTAAATTCGTATGTATTTAGCAATTCAAAATCTGATGAATTTTGAATGTGTATTTAAAAACTTATTTACAAATTAGTTTGACGAAGTATTTTATATACTAAATTTAAAGTATTTTCCCAACCCTACCCCTAGTTCATCAAGACGTAAGCGGAAATCTTCGCATAGTGCATCAAGGCGATAACTCAAAGGTTTATGTAATGAAAATGGAAATGTTGTTAACAGTGATTACAGAATAATTGACTAGCAAATGCTCTCTGAAGCTATTAAAAATTTTTGTTGTGTAAATTGTGGGAAACAAACGCTACATTTAGTGGATAATGGTAAAACAGTAGACTCAGTTTCTAGTATACATATCTTTTTTGAACAGTATAAAAGTGATATTGCTTTTAGAACTTCAAAAATTGCAAACCTCCGATATGAATTAAATTCGAGGTTTGTTCTAAAACAAATTTTGCCTCATCCACTATTGTAAAAATTGCTACATAGATGCTGTTATTGTATATAATGATGGCAACAAAGGTATAGTAAATGCATTGAAAACTAGTGGTGCTAACACAGCACGTACTTTCTCGCCTTTAGTAATAGTTAAGTAATGCTATTTATACCACAATTTCTCTCCGAATTATCATATCACATCGGCATGGTTTGTAAAATTCATTATAAATGGTAAAATATTTGGTACGAAAACTAAATATTTTGAAGCAAATATCATCACAAATTTGACAATTATAACTGCAGTTCTAATACAGCTAAATCATGTTGCAACAAAGAGAATTCACAGAAATTCGCGAGTCGCGACGCGAAATGCCATTGTTGCATTCCAATCTGATATTCCCTGAAGGCTAGCAATATTTATTTCATATATTTCAAATAGGTTTTAAATAATTTTTCTAAAAGTTTTATTTGTTCACATTTACATTGAAAGCCTGTAAAAAACGAGCAAACTAATATGAATCTAACAGCTTGAAAACACATTTTTTACGTTCATTTTCGGAGCGAGCGGCCAAATTATTAAAAAATACTCAAATAGGAAAATCTCTACATGACCTTATTTGAAGATATGTTTTTGTTGAGCACATTTGATTAAGAAGAAAAAAATGTATCTTCACAATTGTTGTTGTCGGAAGACGCCGAAAATTTTGAATTTCTTCAATATTCGAAAAATTAGGCATTTGCCTGATACCAAAAAAGATTTTTTTTCAAAACGTCCGTCCCTCCGTCTTTCCGTCCGTCTGGTGAATGTAAAATGTGAAAAACACTAGCGCCTTAACTATGCGTAGTATTTTTCCCAAATTGAACAAAACCCTGTCAAACTGAGTTGAAGCTCTGCGATTCTCAAAAACATTCATTCATTTTAAGGAGGTTCATTATATGAAGTCTTTGGGACATTTTCAAAATTTTCTCAAAAACGGCTCCAAAATGTTTCTTTAAATTTCTTGTCAAGAGATAGGAAAATACACTTATAAAGGTGGCGTATATTCGATTTTCGCGGTTAACTCTGAGTTTTCGAACATTGAATAAGTTTGAATTTTTTCGGCGTCTTTGTACATCTACATAATTGAAGATACAGATTTTTCTCTTAACTGAAATTTGTTGTCCATAAATATCTCTTTCATTGAGGTCATGTAGATTCTTTTGTAAATTTTAGTAATTTTCGTGCAATAGTGCCTGCAATATTTGCAATTTAAAAAAACAAGATTTTCTCGAAAACGCCAATAAAATTTTTCTTTACATTTTTGGTAGGAGTAATGCCAAATGTACGCTATACGATTACATAAACTCCATATAGCTTTATTCTTTTGTTTTTTCAAAAACTAAAAATTGAAATTTATTTGACTTGTCTCTCGCTTCAGTAATTTTTACATTAGAGGTGATTTCTTCACATTATTATATTTATGAGTACATATGCATTAGTAATGTCAAATAAAGTTTCTCGAAAAATCAACAGTTTTCTGTTAATATGAGCTCAAAAATCCGCATTTTTAGAAACACTCAAACGCCATTTTCTGAAAAATAGCTCCAATTTTTTCCTTCGAATTTGTCCAATGGATAGTGCCAATTCGCTGTTTAATATAACATAGAGTTGATTTTGGTGTATTCTTTTGTTTTTTCAAAAATTACACACATGTAATTTTTTTGAAATATCTCTCATGCCGTTAATATGCACATTTCCATCAATTTGTATACATTATGACATTTATGAGTGGAAGTCTTGAAACGACTTCAAATGAAGAATTTTCGCAAACTCAATAGATTCCTGTGAAAAAGAGCAAATTTCGCATTTACAGTAATGCCTATACGCCATTTTCTTAAAAACGGTTTCAACATTTTCAATGAAAATTTCTATATAGAACGAGATTTTACTCTTCTTTAATATTCTTGAAGTCATATTTCGGTTCTACTATTAAGAAACCAAAAGTTGAGAAAATGTACTTTCGGGGACGGTAGATGGCAGTTGACCAGACATTGGAGCATGACTTTAAAGCAAGTCCACACCAAGGAAATTAGAAAAATATGCTACGAGAAAGTCTGTGCTATTTGTAACCCTCTACTTTACTTACTCGTATACATACGTACACACGGAGGATGCGAGAATACGCACGCGCGTATACGCACATACGTAGTAGAGGGAAAGTTATATAATGCTGCGAAAAATCTATTCCGAGATTTCAACGGAAATACACGTTTTGGGATCCGCTTATACCGTAAAAGTACTTTTTTTTCTCAAAACGTCCGTCCGTCCTCCTGTCTGTCTGTCGGTCCGTCTGTAAACACTACTTGCGCCTAAACCACACGTACGATCTTATCCAAATTGAAGAAACATCTGTCCATCTGGCCCTGGTTGAAGCTTTGAAAAACATTCTTTAAAATTTGGGGTACTTTACATGAAGACCCCAGATATCTTCAAAATTTTCTCAAAAACGGCTCCAAAGTTTTTTCTTTACATTTTTGGTAGGGGTAGTGCTAAACGAAACCTATACCATGACATAAACGCAATTTTGCTGTATCCTTTTGTTGTTGTTTTTTAAATTAAAAAATGCATATATTTTTTTTACTTTCACGTCGGTAATATTTACATTAGAGGCGATTTCTTCACATTATTATATTTGTGAGTACATATGCCTTACATAATGTCAGATAAAGAATCTCGAACACTCGAGTTGTCTGTGAAAATTAGCTCAAAATGCCGCATTTTCAGAAACGCTTAAACGTCATTTTCTCAAAATTCGCTCCAAATTTTTTCTTCACACTTTTCCATCGGATAGTGCTAATGGTACTGTTTAATATGACTTGCAGTTCATTTTAGTGTATTCTTTTGTTTTTTCAAAAATTACACAATTTTGTTTAATATCTCTCTCGCCGCTAATATGCATATTTCCATCAGTTTGTAAACATGATTACATTTGTGAGGGATTATGACTCAATAAGATTTTCGAAAACTCAATAGGTTTCAAAATTCAAATTCACTATTATAGTAATGCTTAGGCATTTTCTAAACGCTTCATATTTCAATGAAATGTCTATTTGGACAATTTTGTTGTTTCTTCCTAGGGCTTATCAGTCGACAGCCGGTTGCCTTTACGTCCCGAAGGACGATTCGACATACACTAGACACACTTGCGGCCCCTCTGATCTGGGTCAGCAGAACGCGAGGCCCTCCGCGACAACACACACAAAGTCAAGGGACAAACAGCCATGCCCAAGGCGGGACTCGAACCCGCGACCCTTCAGACCGAAGCGCTGAGTCGGTACTCGCTCTTAGCCACCTCGGCCATCGAGGTCGGCAGGACAAGGTTTTACTCTTCGTTAATATTCTTGAAGTAATGCTTCGGTTTTACTTTTAAGAAACCAAAAAGGTGAGAAAACGTCAAAAAACGTACTTTGGGCGACGATAGAAGGCAGCTGGCAAGAGAATGGAACAATATCTTCAAGCCAGATCACACACGAAGGAAATTAGAAAACTTCACTACGAGAAAGTCTATGCCATTCTGTAGAACCTCTAGTTACTTTCTCGTATACGTCTGTATATACGTAGTACAGAGAAAGTTATGAAATGCTGCGCGAAAAAACGGCGGATTTTCGGCAGAAAAAAAAATTCATTGCCGGGCCCTGATAACGAAAAAGTAGATAAATCCAGTTGCTAAATTAAGAAAAAAAATCTTTTGTTTTTTCAAAACTTACACAAATTTTGTGTTTTTGAAATGTCTCATGCCGTTAATATGCACTTTCCATCGATTTGTATACTTATTGGATTTTGCTTCAAATTACTTTAAATTATGTTTTTCCAAATCTCAATAGATTCCTGTTGAAAAAAAGTTTCAAATTTTGCATATACAGTAATGAGTAATCGCCATTCTTAAAAACGGCTTTAAATTTTTTTTATGAAAATTTGTATTTAGGACGAGGTTTTACTCTCTAATATTCTTGAAGTAACATTTCGATTCCACTATTATGAAAGCAAAAATTTGAGAAAATGTACTTTGAGCGACGATAGATGGCAGCTGCCAAAGAATGGAGCAAGACCTTAACGCCAGATCACACGAAGGAAAACTTTGTTACGAAAAAGTCTGTGCCGCCTCTAGTTTTCTTAATAAAATACGTAAGTGCATCAAAAACAGATCTTCACATAAGGTCTGGTTGAGTTTTTCGAAAATATTAGTATTTTTTGTGTAATTTGGCATCAAACATTGTCACGGGTTTCGAATTTTCTGCGCTCTGTGAACAGAATTTAAGAGGTTTTTGGACGCTATTGCTTTTCTTATAAAAGAAAGTAGATCAATGGAAGGTCATAAAATTAACTTCGAACTAACAAATTACTTCTTTACTTCAAGAAATTTTGATCGCTGATTATGGTATGTTTCATTTGTAAAAGTCTAAAATGGACTGTTGTTCCTGGCTATCAAAATAAACGCTGGCAAGCACAGGCGCTTCGCCTTAATTGGTTGGGTTTGGATTATAGTAGTACTATTTCTCATACTTTACATGAAAGAAAAATTTTAAAAAATTTAGTACCATAAATTCGTACCAACGTTTCAACTTTAATTTCATTTTACAGTAAAATCTGTCTAAACAGGAATCTGAATTCTAGATTCTCTTAATGGAATCAATGCATCTCCAAGTCTGTTAATTTCTCTGTTCATGTGATGAGTTTGTCATGGCAGCCGCATTGTGAAGGAAAGGGGCTTCAACTGTTAAGAGTAGAATTCGGCATTGGGGTAGATTGTCTCTCAAGGCGTAGGCCGTAGGGGAGATTACTCTCTCCCGGCTCTCATGGTTTGTATTCACGCATCTCCCGGCCCCGCGTTGACAATTGTAACCGTTCGGCTAGAGTCGTCAAGGCTGCGGAGAAAGACGCTGTGTTCTAAACTGTGACGCATTGTGCGGTGCAAGGGTTTGCGAGCAGTTCGGGCGCAGCCACTAGGCAGTGGGGTGGGGTGGTTTTGAGTTTCACAACCAGTTTAACAATGGTTGAAAAAAACAACATAAAATTCTGCATATTAAAATTTTTAAACTTCAGAAAACAATTGAAAATGTGAAAGTGGGGAAAACAAAAAGCAAAATCTCTAGATTAATGTCGGAAAAAATATTATTTTAGTGCACAAGTCGTGAAGTTCTCCTTTTTAATTGTCAGAAATATGTTTAATAATAATTTATTGGTGATTTGTTTCATAAATATATGTTAATAATTATAATAGTCATGTAATTTACTAGTTTCAAGACGGAAATATCAATATAAGTGTCATAAAATGGATAACCCTTCATAAAACTGAAACCTCCTTAAACCGAAATAATTTTTTGTCCCGATCGATTCCGATTTTGTCAGATTTTATTGCGCTGCCTTGAACAATGTAGCGATGGAAATGGATCTACTCGTATTTCCTAGCGCGCAACATCAAGATCACCGCATGTTCATTTTCTTCTTTTTAGAATAGATATTCATTTTATGTTATGACAAAACGAAATGACCCATTTCGGCTAATTTTCAATCTTTAACTTTTCCATAATTTTTTTTTCGCTTATTTCATCGATTTTAATGGTACGTGCTTCAAACAATATTTACGAAATGCAACAAGTGTTCTCCACAGAATTCCTGAGTACCAATACCACGTAGCCTATTCGATTTCTTTGCTCAGAAGTGGTAACGTCAGTATTATGAGTATGTAATCCAAGGTTCCTGTGACGCCTATCATTGCCGGTTTATCCGATTTCGAGAAACTAGAGAGATTATCTGGTAAAGAACAGTCCAAACCAAAAATTTGCTAGCCGAGTTCACTTGAACGAATATAAGTCTCGATTACATCAGTAACATATCCAACAGCTAAAATTGTTCATCTGAACTGTTTTTGATAACACTTTTTACGTAATTTTTCTTTGCTTTTAGGGCATTTTAAAAACATTTAAAGAGCATTTTATTGATCATTTTTGGCGATATCAAAATCCGCCCCCTAGTTGTAAGGCTGTGATTTATATGCATTTGCATATTTTTTTGTTTATTTAAAATACCCCGTTTCAACAAACTGAATACGTTTTGAGGCATTTAGAATCAATTTAAGCTCTTTTTATTTCGCATATTTCACCACAATTGCATATTTTTGTTGCATCTACACCCCTCATCCGGAATATGCAGAAAGTTATGCGGAGAGAGCATATTCATCCATTGCGAGGTATTTCAATGAATCAATGAGTTGTTCTTTAGCCGAGAGGAGTTCAGCTACTCCTGTCAGATGGTGCTCCTTATATGTTAAAAGCAGGGGGCAGCAATAACATTTTTTAATCCTTAACTTCATTTAACTTTCCTTGTTCACGCTTTCTGAGTTGCAAAAACTGAGATTTCAATTCACAGATATTGATCAGTTGATATCAACTGTCAAGAAAGTACTCTTGAAGGCTCCAAGTCGTGGGGATATTTTAAGACAAATTACCCAGATCTAACTCTACCTCCCCAACCAATCACAAGGTGGGGTACTTGGCTGAAGGCAGCTGATTATTCCAACTACTTTGATCAAATAAAAGATGCAAGTTACCTGTCGATTGTTGATGTGAAGCAGTCATTCAGCTGGTTTAAGGCTCTTTTGAGGCCAAATAGACATTCATTTGAGATTGATAACTTAAAAAAGGTGGTGGTTTGCAATTGCAACAATTTTGCAAGTAATCAATAGACTTTACTCAAGGTATGTCCCATTTTTTCAATTCACAAACATTTCTTTTTTAACCAAATATATTGTTTTAAGTTACTTGATTGTGTTCTAGATGTTAATATAAATGAAAGTCATATTTTAGTTGAAATACCTATGTTTTTTTTTTTTTGTTAACTGTACAATAACTGCATCTCCCATTATTTTCCTAAGAAAGTAAGTGTTCTTCAAAATTAAACCCTTGACTTAAAGTTTGTCGCTTGAAACAATTTATATGAATTCCGTATCGTTTTTTCTGTAAACATATTTTCCACATTACACTTTTGATTTATTTTTACACTTGCACATTACATTACACTATTTCGCATTAGTCTCCTTTTTTAATTGTATATATTACCAAATATATTTATATGTATACATGCACATTTTCCTTTTTTAACTGCATATATAACCAAATGAATTTACGTATATACATGCAAATTTTGCTGCTTTTTATTGCATATAAATCACAGCCCTAGTTATAAGCAAAGATAACCTCGACTGCCCTCTTCTACAAAAGTTAGAATTCCCTTCCAATATCATGGACGTGATAATATGGAAGTGAATTTGTGCTAAATGTTGGAAAAAACTGAAAATAACGAAAAATCTCTTGTTTTCAAATCAAATCCCCAGTTCTTCCAGGTTTTTCAAATTCTGTTTTCAAGGATTCTAGGTTTGCTGGCCACCCTGACATATCAAACATATTTGCAGTACGTATCAGTTAATGAAATGGTTTAGTTTTCTTAGATGTAAAATATATAGAAAATATACTAGTTTTGTATCAGTATTACAATTTTCACCTACATCACAGAAGAACGAAACTTCATTCCACATGCACAATTATTTTAAAAATTTTGAGTCGTTTTTGAAAAATGTGCAACTTTTTACTCATTTTACTCAATAAATTTTTCGGTTTGCAAGAAACTTCTTGAGCAATAATTTGTAGTATCAGTATGTATGATGTCGAGATAGCATTTGTGTAATTTTTGAAAAATCAAAAGCTTACATCAAAATGCCACTGATGTTTTATTTTCAGTGCATTAAGCACTATTTGCACAAAAAGTTGCAAGAAAAAATAGAGCCATTTTTGAGAAAATTTTGCTTCAAAATTGCCCATTTCACTCACATTCAAGTGAAAACTATTAACATAAAAAAAACTACATGACATCAATTAAAAAACAATAAATATTAAAAATTCATTTCAGGATAAAATGAGGTACCAAAAAATTCGAAACTTTTTCAATTTTTGTAAATTTGAAGTTAATAGTGCCATTTGGACCATGACATCTTTACAATTGAATTTCACTCCATTCCCACAAGAAATTTAAAGAGAATATTTGGAGTCATTTATGTTAATGTTAATATCCCTGAGGCTTCACGCAAAGTACCCCCAAAGTTCAAAGAGATACGAGCTTCTAACTAACAGTCTCGAGTTGGGACACATCAGTAATACTCAAAAAATCTTATGAATAGTTTAGGTGCTAGTTTTTCCAGACAGGTTTTAGAAGGGCAAAAATCTATATCAGGGACCCCAAAACAAGTATTTCCATTATATTCTCAAATTAGATTTACCACAGCATTACACAACTTTCTCTTCTATGTATTTTGCTCATACGTTTGTACAAAAAGAAAGAAAAAAAAAGTTTAAAATAATAATCACACTTTCTTTAGTTGAACTAATAAATTTTGGCTTACTTTACATAAACGCAAATTTTTCATTGGTATTGGTATTTACTGGTGCAGTACACTTTCAAATTTAGTGGTACTCTTGTTCTGAATCGGGATTCATTTGCTCTGACAGACATTAATGCAAGTTTATAAACAGCAATACAGACAATAGCTTGGTGCCTAAAAGATGAAATGATTTTACCACTGAAGTTATAGATGATATTTTACAACTTCCTTTGCTGAAATGTGAATAACTTCTCAGTTAGGACCAAACACACTCAGTTTTGTCACCACTGTCAACAAAATTATTAAGTTCGTAAATATATCAACATTTCATTATATTGTCTGACCAAAGGCAATAATATCTCTCATAGTAAATTGTTTTTTCCTGTTTTGTAGTCGCAAAATGATGTCTAGGCATTTATAATACCCTTGAAAGTACTTGATAACAATATAAAGTAAAAATATCTATAAAAGAATTTTAAAAACAATTCCCAGAACTAAAATCAATCAAATATTTTTTAACATTTCATGATGCTTCAGAAAAGACCACAAAAAAACTTGAGGTGGCTGTTTCTGGGAAGAAAAAGTTTATAAAATCAGCAATTGGCTTCCCCTAACTTCACAAGTTTCAAATATTTGTGTCGTCATTGATGCAATACTTCACTTGAATCCTTATGGGCATTGACAGTTTGTCACAGAGTAATCCTACATTATCTTTGTTAAGTGTCGGTCTTGTCGCAGTCTGTCAGTGCCGTTTTCCCTTCCGTGAAGGGTTTGGTGCTGTTAGATCCCAGGGTTCTTATACTTGGGTTCTTCTAACATGACATCTGAGGGTATTATCTTCAAGATGGAATAAGGCGTGACTTTTGCATCTTTCTCGGTCCTACCGCTAGTCGCTTGATCTGCAGCACTGCTTGATACGGTTGCAATCATACAACATCTTACCTAGTATAACCTGTTCCCCAAGCCAGGAACCTGTGTGTCTCCAATTCACTTAACCTCCGTGACTTCACAGGGCATGGTAAACAAATTCAACTAGTGACGCCAGCTTACTCCCATTACTTCAGCAAAACCTAATGATAATTTGAGTGCAAGCCAATAACCCACCTCCCATAGCTATCTCTCAAGTATTATATCTTGTAGTAATAAAATTAAAATAATGATAATGAAAAATATAATAGACAGTTCAAGACATTTATTATGTCATCATTTACAACAGGTTTTCGTAACTGTCAATAACTTGAAATATAGTTGAACAATTTTCCAATTTTTTAAAGAAATTTATTCACACCACAAAATTAAGAGTTAGCATTTGGTCCTCTCCTGCGTCCAAAAGCTTGTACCACATTCACAAATCGTCGGTTGTATTGAATGCGACGCTTAGCACGGCCAGTTTTCTTCTTCTTCTTTTCTTGCTTCTCAACCTGAGAAACGAGTTAATTGATGATATTAAAAAGGTATTTAATCACATTACCTCAAGCATAAAAATCATTAACCCACTAAGGTTCCTTTAAAGTTTCTAGAATACTTGCATACAGTAATTTGAAAACCAATGAAGATACATTGGTATTTTCCCTATCTTTCTATTATCTAAATTTAAAATTACACTTTGTTTTATGCACAATGCATGTATACACAAATTTGAAGCCACAAACCTTTGGTGTCTGACCCTTGACTTTGCCAGCACGAGCGAGAGAACCGTGAACTTTACCACCTCGGAGGCGGACTGTCAACTCCAAACCACTGCCATTAAGTTCACTAACTGCAGTGTCATCACCCAAAGGAGAACCACTGCAGTACAAACACACCTCCTCAACAGGAATGCCTTCAAGAGCAGCTACTTTGGCCTGCAAAAGTAAAATTCTTGTAGTGGAATGACAAACAAAGAACAAAACTTTAAAAATAAAATCTCCCAAAAAATTTTATACAGCTACTCTCCCCAGCAATATTTTTTAATCCTTTTTGTTGACATTAACTGCTACTAGAAATTTAAAAAATTATGAAGAACTACATTAAAAGTTTCCAGTACATCATTTTACCTTCATTAAATATAGGCAAGCTGGATTATTTCTCAATACATTGCTTATGAAATAAATATTGTCAAATGGAAATTTTGGACATAAAAGCACAGAGCATAGAGCAAACCACTGAAAAAATTTAGCAACTTTTTTGCAGTACACCGAGTAATACAGTTAATAAATACAACCTAATACCAGAAGTAACCCAGCATGGCTTGGGTACTTCTCGACTTGCCCTACCCAGCCCTGACTGGCCTGGCAATGTCTACCAACAACGTCCTGCATTGCCAGTTTCCAGTAACACAAGTTTTCTGAATGTACCCAAATTTTGGGATATTCAGGAACCTGTACATTCATCCTCTCTTTCCGCACCTGCTCAGAAGTGTTCTTGCAAAAGGAGGGATCAATTGCTCCAGTGCTTCTCAGATTTCATTTTCAAGAATACAAGGAAAGTGAAGCTATTATTTTTCAGAAATTTCATGTACTGACCCATAACAAAGCTGTTACACCAACATCATAGTAAATACCAATTTTTTGGAGATCTAAGTCAAATTGCCAATATAGTAACTAGCACATCGGAACCTACTCAAGAATCTACAACATAGTCAGGAAAACTAATTTTGAAGTACAGTTAAATATTTATTCTGGTATAAATAATTAATATTTATATTCCTATACTGCTTGATTACAAAAAAGAAATCCCTAACTTTCTTTTACACGAGTTTGAAATTTCTATAGCATTTCTTCGGTCATTCCAAATACGCTTTTTATCAGTTCTCACCCATCTAAGATCCCTTAAAATCTAACAAATTAACAGGATATGTTCCACTCCCCGAAGCCATAAAAATGTTCCGAGTCAATTCCCATTGTTATAGCAATGAACCATAGCTACTAACTGATGAATACTGCTTAAAACTTCTTACTTACTACTAAAGGTTGACATCCCCAATGGAGATCTATTTTAATGAAGTTCAAGCAAAAATATTTTGAACAATTAAATATCATACACTGAATTAGCCCTAAGCAAGTTGTCAAACTTTACAACATTGCTGGTCTACATTCGACATCAAAACACACAGAAAAGTTAATCTTTATACGTATTGAGACACGTTAAGACTATTTACTACTAATGGGAAATATCAAGAGTAAAAAATATTTACCAGTTTATTCACAGATATCTTTTGTATTTCATAAAATTAAATTTTACATATTCTGAAACTACCATTATTACAATCATTTGCAAATCCAAATAACCTTCAAGATCCCTACCTTAATGAGAATCCAGAGGTGTCAGATCCAAGAAAAATTGACACAAATCTATAGTAACACTATCAATTAGGCATTAAATTGCTACCTCTTTCCTAAAAACAGTAAAACTTGCTCAATGCGGAACTTGCATAATGCGAAATGTACCTAATGTGAACATGAATCGTGGTCCTGCACAACAAGTTCTACTGCATTACTTTGTACAATGCGGAATGTCTAATATGGAAAAAAATTCTGGTTCCTTGAAATTTCACATTGAGCAAGTTTTACTGTACTAGATTTGTATTCATAACTATAAACAGTGTTTTTGTGATGGTGTAAGAGCTTTCATTTTACAAAGGTGCGGAATTGTGATATTTACAATACTTTTTCATTTACATCAAGAGCAAACATAGGACTCACTAATTCAAAAACCAGATTGGTACAATGCACATTACAAGAATCATGTTTTCAGTAAATTTACTTTCTCTCTTTTTTTATTTACACTGTTAAAAAGTTACACTACGTGCAATCCTCTACATTTCACCAAGGCATCTACACACAGAAGACCAGTATTTTCAAATTAATTTGCTTCCTATGTTTGCACATTCAATATCACAATATTTTCAAATAAAATGTTCTGTATTTCAAAAAGAAACACATGCAACTAAAATTTCAATTTGCCGAGTTTGTATTCCCTGCCAACCCAAGGACAAAAATACAATTGTAACACACATCCTCCTCAATCATTAAGAAAATAGGAGATGTTTGAAGCATTAAATGGAGTTAGCAATGCAAGGTTTTCTAAAAACCCAAGATTCAAAACTTTTTTGAAGTAATATTTGATTTTATTACAAACCTAACCTACAATTAACACACATTTATACCATCTGAATTCACTATTCACGTACGAATATATTACACTAAGGATCGTACTCGAAAACATCAAATTTATAAATTACCTTGATAGACGACACAAGGTCGCCATTCTCGCAGTTAATCACATGCTCTGTGTCACCTCTCACGAACAACTGCATGATGGTACCTGAATGAATAAACATTCATGGGTCGTTAGTAACTTCCCAACTAACATTAACAAAATAATTTACAGAACTTTTTTTTCAATTTGGGCCATCAGTATTCCACAAGGAACATACGTGTACACCCGAACACACGTGTGAGTCTCATACATGAAATAAAATACCTAACACGGAACTACAAAAATTTACAAGCACAACACTTTAATTAGTAATCTTACCTTATTACTCAGAAACAAAATTCAAGAAAAAACTATAGACAAACGATCGCCGCACAACCACGCTTCCTAAATCCACCTTTGCTTTCCCAACATTACATCAAAAGGAAACACTACGCTAGTCAATCAAAGAAAGATCCAAATCAACTCAAGAAGAAATTGATTACTATTTAAATATTACACAATATGTATGTAAAATTATTATTTTAATATTTATTTTGATAATAAAATCTTAAGTATCACATAAATTGAATAAATAAATTAAATTTGACTTTTAATGTAGTAATATCCGGTGTAGCTCACACGAAACCAAAGAATAGCATTTGATCCACTAGTAGTTCTCCAAATTGCCGTTTCATTCGCTATTTATTACTACCGTGACAAAATCGTTTTAATAAAACCTTATTTATATCGGAACGAAACAGAAAAAATCATCCAAGATGTGGAGGGAGTCGAAAAAATATAAACTGTTGCAATTATTGAAAATTCAGGAATTTCAATGAAAATTCAGGGATTTCAATGAAAATCGGACTTAAGCCATTTTCGTAAGCGTATGGCCTCAGCCATTTTCTAGCAAAAATGATCTTGCACCAATTTTTAAGAAAATTTAGAAAATGTCGTTGGGACTTAGTGTAAAGTTTGCAAAGTGGAAACTTACAAACCTTAGTGGAAACCTAACAAATTAAAATATGTTTAAATGAGGGGGGACGCGACATCAGACATATCGGTCGACAAATCCAATTTTGGGAAAAATTCAATGCACGGTTTACGCGCTAATTTGTTCACAGCTGTATCTACGTATTGCCGAAAATCACTTTTTGGGTATCAGGCACCCACAAAACGAGTTTATCTGTCGACTTTCCCCCTTCAGCATTTCAATGCGTTCTCTACTAAGTAATAATATTAGGGAAAGAAAAAAATACATCTTTTAAAATGCGATCAGTTCGTTGTTGTTTCTTGATAGTTGCAAATGGTAATAAAATATGCCTCATATCCCTTATCGAAACGAACGAGACAAAATCAGCTTAATTCCACGAGAACATGAATGACAAGACCACCAGACTGCGCCAACCACAGCGGAATAGTGTAGTACGTGTTTTATAAACTCAAACTTTAAAGGTGCAGTGACGCTTCGCTACGTGTATCCAACGTCACTACGAAGCTCTGGCTTTCGGCATATGCAATTGACAAAACATCATTCAGTCTATCCAACGCACAATTTATATTATGCCAAAGCAGACTCTTTGTTGTTGTCTGCTTCTTTGATGCTGAAAAATTCTAACTTGACATTTCGACGCTACACGTTTCGAAGTTGGGTGACGAAACTTTGGCCTCCGGCCTATGCAATTAATATAAAACAACTTTCAGTCTTTCCAACCAACAGTCTCTGGAAAGGAATTCAAATGGCTTAGGTCTTTTTTATTTATTTATTTATTTTACGTCAAAAACAGTTAAAAACTGCGTATGACGTGCTATGGGAAAAGTGAATTGTGTGCACATTTTCAAAATTCTGTGATCCCTACACTAAGTCATATACTACTTAAATTTTAAATTTTTGAAAGGGAGAAAAAAAACAAAAACTCCCATGTAATAAAATCTATTTTCAAGGACAAACAAGCAATAAATTTTGAATTTTGAATAGGAGAAAAAAAACCAAAAAACTCCCATGTAATAAAATCTATTTTCAAGGATAAATAAGCAATAAAATTTTGAATTTTGAAAGGGAGAAAAAAAAAAACAAAAAAACTCCCATGTAATAAAATCTATTTTCAAAGATAAATAAGCAATACATTTTGGCTCTTATTACTTCCTGCCCGACAACATGGAAACGATAATTTGAATAATTGTATTTTCCACTGAATTCTAGAAGACGTTCACAGAAAATGAAGTTACATTTATGTCCAGAAGCAAAACAAGGGGCCATCTCAGCATTTGCTCAATGGATCAGGGAAACTGGACGGAAAACCTGATCGAGATGGTGGTCATTGACCGGAAGCTGTAGTACAATAGTTGTTACAGGTTGTTTATACTCATTTATACAGTCCAAATGGTAAATAATGCATTATGTATCATTGTTAAAATTAATGTTCCTTTTCTTGTGATGATCAGTATAGTCTCTAATTGTATAGAAACAGTTATGCAGCAGAAACGATTTCACTTGGGATTTAAACTTTTCTATTGAATTTAATCGTTTCATGTCATCTGGCAAAGTGTTGTAAAATAATGTACATGTATTGGATGTCCATATCCAAATAAGGTCCATATCCAAATACATTTTACGTCAAAGTACTTTTTGGCTGAACACTTTTAACGCGTCATTTTGACGCTTCGCCTCACGTGTCGAAATTGGGTGACGAGGTTCCAGCCTTTGACGTACGCGATTAATATAAAATACTTGAGCCTGCGCAACCCATAATTTGCAATTGCATTGCAGTCATTCCAGTTGCTATTGGTAAACAGAATGCCCATGAAGGAATATAGAGGAATGACTTATTTTACGTGGCGGGACTCAGGCCATGAGGCCTGCTCTTCCGTCTGACCTCTCTAATTTCGTTACGCTCCTTTCACCTACTAGGGGAGAAAGAATGTATTAGTTGGGAGAAGAAATAGGCAATTTTAATTTCGCTCAGAGGCTTCATTTAGGCTTGAGGATCTCTTACATGCTGTAAATCTACTAATATGGGACAGCTGGCGTTTCTTCCCCTCCGAAGGAAGGCGCACGAAGGATTTTTTCGCTCTTAAAAATCCACGGCTTCGATTGGGATTGAAACTGTGAACTTGGGTATAACAGCCCAATATGCTAACCGTTACATCATCGCCACCGCGAATGCCATTGTCATTCGAAATATGTGAACAAAATGCCCTCCCCGCCACTCGTTATTCGCTTTCGTTCACCAATTTCGTGACGTCGAAGTCGACTGGTTAGGATAAGGTTTGAGAATTGAAAATATTCATTGGATGCCGTAAATACCATGATTTTTTTCAAAATTTCGTTCACGGATTTCGCTCAGTTATTGTAAAATGTTTCCGGTAGTTGTCGATCCCCAAGCAATCCAAAAGATTCCCAAGAGCAATGTGTCACAGACTTACATTCTGCAATTAAGACTATATCTGTTATTTATGGGAGAGCACATCAGCGCTTATTTCAAGCTTTGTATAAACATTTTATTTCTAAGCCATTGGCCATTATTTATCTCGAAAAAATTGATAGTCTCACTAAAAGACAGTGGTCTATTTTCCGGCAGCGAAAGTAGCCTTTCTATTGTATTACGGAGGCTCGAGTTTAAATGGAAGAGCTTTTCTGGAAGAAAAGTATTTTTAAAGGGAGGTGATATTTTTGCCTGGAGATACCGATTTTCGAGAGAAGCAGTGAAACTGGACGCCCAAAAAAATCGTTTGGCTTGACGAAACTTGGGTGAATGCAAACCATTCAAAGAAAATAGGTTGGACCGACGATACAGTTCAAGGTACTATGCCAGTTCCTACTGGAAAGGGGGGTCGTCTTATTCTAGCGCATGCAGGAACTGCTGATGGTTTTATTGATGGAGGAATACTTCTCTTCAAATTAAAGAAGACCATGGATTATCACGAAGAGATGAATGCTGCAAAATTTAAAGATTGGTTCGTTTCTTTACTGCCTGCAATGCCAGTAAATTCTACTATAATAATGGACAATGCACTTTATCATTCTCTGTAATTAAACAAAGCGCCCACCACTTCTTCAAGAAAGCAAGACATTATTAATTGGCTAAGAAAGAATGTAGTAATACTTAATGAGGAATACAAGAAGGCAGAACTTCTGGAAATTGTGAAAATACGTAAACCAAGCCGCATACAATATGAAATAGACGACATTGCAGAAAAACACGGACATAAAGTTCTGCGACTTCCACCATACCATTGTCACTTCAATGCCATAGAGTACATTTGGGCTCAAATCAAAGGGTATGTTGAGAGAATAATAAGGATTTTAAACTGAGTTGCGTTGAAAAACTCACACGCGAGGCAGTTCTCAATACTTCAAGTATCGTGTGGAAAGATGTGGTAAAAAGCACTTGGTAGGAAATAAAAAAGTCGTGGGCGCAAGAAGGTCTGCAAGATGATGTTTAATAATTGGTAATATCATTAGGAAATGATGGGGACAGCAGCAGCTGTGAAAGTGAAACAATAATTTTGTCTTCAGACTCAGAGGACCTCGGTGTGCGTCCATTGCTTGCGGAATAGAGGACGACGCCATCCGTAGCTGACGCATCAAGTTTTCACCGCGGTTTGGGAGGCACTAACGGCCGGCTGTGGCGGAGTTTATAAACATGGTATCAAAACGTGCCTGTCGGTAAGTGTTAATGTTTGGAAATTTCATTTATCTGACGTGTATGTGGTGCCATGTGCGTAGTAATGTGTGGTAACAGCGCATCGAGCTGTCAGAGTCGCTTAAACGCTGCCCCTACAGTAGGTGCTTCTGAATTCGTTAATTGAATTTGATAAAGCAGTTCTCACACACTTCATGACCTAACTCATTTGCACGTCAGCAAAAGTTCAGTAAAATTAAATTCTAGCTGGTCTCCGTGGCGGGCAGACACGTCTCCGGTCACTACAAAAATGTTTATTACCTCTGTGCAATCAAGGTCCTACTTAAAACAGTTCGGTATTAGAACTAATTTGCATGTTGTTTAAAATGTATTTCAGTTGTGCGGTAATCGCCAAGTAAATGAATTGTGACTAATCTCTTTTCTACAAGAAGTTACAAACTGTGCCGGTTTACCAAGGCATGAACCGAAATTATCACAGTGTTCGAAAGCGTGGTTGTGTCTTGTGCGTGGGCAGGACTTCCGAACGTGCTTAAGTGCTCGTACCTACACTTGGGTGTTTCTAACATGGCATCGTGGGTAGTATCTCCAAGATAGAATTCGGTACGACGTTTTGCGTCATTCTCAGTCCTGCCACTACAGTCGCTTGAGCATTGCTTGATACGGTATAGCTTGATCATGCGACAGCTTGCGGCAGGACCAACAAAGACGCAAAAAGTCGTGCCGAATTCCATCTTGGAGATACTTTCCACAGATACTGCATGAAAAAATATAATATTGATGTAGTTTTTTTCGTGTTTCCGGGCGCGTCAACTGCTTTGGTCATTAGTCCCGTCAGTGTAGTGCATGTTTTTCGGAAGATGGCGGTGATCTTCCACCGCTGGATGGCGAGATCCGGCGCGGACCTACCGTCGGCTAGTGGGGTTTCCCCCTAACCAGGACTCTCCCACCAGCGGGGCACCGCCCCAGCCGGGACAAGCTTTAAGCTCCCGACCGGTCTCCCGGAACGTGATAATGTAGTGCATGTTAGTGTAAGTGTGTGTGTGTAAGTGGCAGAGGATAGGGCAAGGATGAGGAAGGACAGATCGCGCGCGGTCCGTGGCCCGTTGGGTAGGGTACTGCTCCGGCATTAGCCTGGTGTTGATCGGAGAAACCACCGAAAACTACCGATCAGAGCAGCCAACCGCTGGAATTCTCCTCCAGGCAGCGACTGAATTCGACCTAGCTGAAAAGCTAGTGTCAGCAGTGGGATCAGTTGATGCACTGAGCTACCGCTCCCGGTGAAATTGATGTAATTTTCTTCCGTTTGTGCGAGCATTCTCTACTAGTGCTAGCGTCCCGGGTTTCGACACCACAATTTCTATTTATGTAAAGTGTAAAATTCTCACAGATGCTGGTGCATTCAAAGTGAATAAGTATTTCTTGTTCTAATTATATTAATGCATGTGAATATTATACGAATTCCGCGACCCACTTCCCATTGAAATAACACTTGTGAGCTACTTTAGTGTTCTGGCTAGGTTTAATACCACCTCATTACACAGTCCTCTGTCTTCATTTACACGCTAAGCCAGACAACTAATTTGGTTTTGAATATTAGACAGATTTAGAATTTATAATGTTCGTATTAACAGAAAGCTCAGACACACGCTCTTAAAATATAGTATGTGATGATGTCAATAAATACGAAAATATGATCATTAACTACGGTCAAAATCCTCCACATCCGTCAAACTCCCTTACCTTTGTCAAGAGTTTTTGTGTAAATCTGCTCATTCACCTTTGCAAATAGTTTTTATTACACGGAGCAAATCTTTTTTGTCAATTCTTGCCATAAATTCTTGTTGCTGCATTTATAAGGCATAGGCATGAGCGCAGAGGGTGCCAGAGGGAAGTAATATCTCTGAAACGTTTAAAAGGGGTCCTTATTCTTACCTAATAAAGCATGCTATTTTCTTACATCAAATAAGGATGCGAGTTAGATCCCTGATTTTCCATCTTGTCAACCTGAACATTTGGAACATTTGAAAAATAGGGGACGAGGCTAACTTGATTTGATTTGATTCATTTTCGTATAAAAAACAGTAGAAACTGTATGTGACGTATGGGGGAGAAGAATAATCTGAGCATGTTTTCTTGGGCTCCAGAATCTCTACCCCATCTTTTACTACGTGTAGTTGAATGATGAATTAAAAAACACCAACAGGATAGGTATGCAACATTTCAAAATTAGAATTTTTTTACTGCCCAGTAATATAATATAATTTGCATCGGTAAACGAACTGCAGATGACTTTGCTCATGCGCAGTAGAACCATATACGTGTACCAGTGCTGTTCAAAAAACATCGGGTAACCCAAACCCAGCTAGAAATTGTCATCATCCATGAATGTGTTGTGCCTGAGATAGTAATTTATTTCATTGATTATTTTGTGTTCTTTCTTAGGCATAACGTGAATGTATTTTTTGGAGCCGAGACTGCATGTCAATAAGCAAGTCATGAATTGTATTTTTTTGAGACAGCATTAAGTGCAGCTGAACCTCCTGTCTGACGACAGCAGAGTGCACAGGTACCTCGCGCGAACCTACCTATATTCCTTTTTTCGTTGTTGCGTCTACAATTTCACGCAACGCGTCTCCAAGCCCCTTAGGGACGTTCAGCGCTTTGCGCAGGGGAATAATCCTCCGTTAACTTGTGCGCACAGGAGTAATCTTCAATTAACGTTATCTGTCATATCCCACGTCGCAGTCAGTTGTCAAGAGGACCGCCAGGTAGCATCTCCACGTACGCGCCGCGTACGCGCCCCTGCGTGGCTACCCAGCGGCCAGAATTGGGAAGGAATAACGATAGGGGCAGGGTTTAGGGCACATCACAGGAGTTGGACAAGCCCTTGTAAAGCAGCCAAACTCGTTGTGTTGGAAAACATTTCACACGAGATTCGACGGGAATCGAACCCGGACCTTAGTGGTAAAAGGCAAGCGACTTCGCTATGAGCCACGAGCGAGCTATATATATATATATATATATATATATATATATATATTCTAACACACCCACCTACTACCTTACACACGTGGTGTGGGAGTGATAGTATGAATGCTCGTGAAGCGAGCTTAAAATTCTCAGGAAGCAGTGAGAAAGGTCTGAACCTTTGACACAATGAATCAGGTAAAATACGAATAAAATGAGCATATATTCAATGAAAAAATTACAGTGACGTAATTTTATAACAGTATAATGCACTTTAAGTAGTTTGTCACTGAAAAAAATAAAAACAAGACAAAAAATAGGCGTCACCTCGACTGCCTGAACACACTTTTTTTACCAATTACAATTTGCTCATTCCTCTTTCTGAATTTTCATCTAAAAAATTATTTTACTCCTTTTACTCTCTAGTTTTTCCGTGCACGGCTTTTAAAATGAATTTTACATTTGATTTAAGGAATCCCGTTCACAGGTGCTAGCCTTGGGCTTCGCACTCACCATAATATTTAAAGAGAAAAAACAATAAAACATAATATATACGTTACTTAAATCTGACTCCTTTACATATCACAGAAAGCAATTACTTTTAACACAATACAATAAACTGACTTTTCCAGATAATATCAACTATACAACATGTGAAAATAATGAATTATTTAAGTAAAATTATACAAGGTATGGCCTCTTTGAATGAATTTAATGACACGTGCAGTAAATGAACTTGAAACTGCCACTCACATCATTCGGAATTCTTCTCCCACCTATTCTGGACTTTTCACCCACTTTTAACACGAATTGTCGTGTATTTTACGGCTATTCTCTTTCCCCAACTGATCGCCGCAAAAAAGTTACCAGTTCCTTTGCCTCAAAAGCTCCGCATCGCTCGCATGTAGGTAACCTTGGGGATTTTCTGCAGCCCCGCGTTGCTACTCTTCTTCGCTTACTGTCCCATGACGTTACGAGTTTCCTTCCCTCGAACTCCGGACTCCGCCAAGCCTCCAATTTCCACACTCTTCTCCCGTTCTCCGGACTCGTACGATTCTCGTTCCAGTCCAAATCCTTCTCACCTACGCTTCGCTCTTCCTGGGGTCGTCCTTCTTCTGCCGCGCCTCGTAAAAGCTTGTTCGCGCTTCCAGCCTCGAATAATTAATGTTGCTGAAGTTATGTTTTAAATGCTCGACCTACCTACCACACTTTGTGTGTGTGTGGTCTCAGCGTGCAATATGAGATGCTGGATTTAGTCAATGTCCTTCTGCGCGAATTTTACAAATTTGAAATTATTTCGGAGTCAGTCACTTCACATGCTCTCTCAAATATTGTGAATGCGAAGAATGTTTGTGCACTCCACTTCTTAATTACCTCACTTTCGAAGATATGCTTCACAAGCTAACTTTTAACTACCAAGTTAAAATAAACTCCTATGCTATCACGTTACAATCGCCTTCAGAACTCAATCTAGTCACCGTCGCTGCTGCAATCAAAGAGGGCTCCTCCGAGGCGCGCCGCGATATTTATGGTGCTCGCGCCTGGGGAAATTTTGGAGGGGTGAATATTCTCCTCTTTTCGTGACCTCCCGGAAAAACATTATTCACTAGTTCGAGCGTCAGAGTTCGGAAAGCTGTGGGTAGATGGCGCGTTTACCAGCCATCGCTTCGCCGTGTACCCTATTCCTCTCTTCGTGGGATTCTTCTCGTAGCTGATGGTGGCGTTACGAGGTTGTCTAGTCCCATGACGTCACTCTATATTGTAACTGTCACGTACCTACCTCCTGATTGGTAGTACGCCGAATTACTAAAGTAAATCTATCATTTACTTATTTCGTGACGTCTAGTTACACCGTCACGCAAACCTGGAAATACCTCAATTAATGGATAAAATTCCCTATCGGTGGTGGGTTCGTCTTTGCTAAACTAATGATCAAATAACAAGCAAACACAATTTTGTAGTTTTAAATAACAGATAACATGTATTCTAACGAATGAAATTTTCTGTACAATGGAGTTCACATATCCTCCTATGTTCTCACATTTTTGTTAAACTATGGTAGCTAGTTCCCTACCTAAACTGCAGTTTTCACCAAAGCGATAATAACTTTGATCCCCGTTTACAAGAAACAAGCAACAAATACATATGTACACTCCACAAAAATATCACTTATGAGACACACAAATCACAGTTCAAATACTCATTCTGCAAAACAAAATACCTACAAACAATACTCAAAATTCTCTAATACCTTTTAAAGCATTAATAATGTTACACTTAATATTCACATTTGACATTCAGCTTCTACTTAGCCTTTCAGTACGAAATTTTGTTTTATAACGTCTTTTGACTGTCCATGAAGTAATACTTTAAAAGAAATAATTGAACGGCTTTCACTCCTGTTCAAAATTTCATACAGGCAATTTCTCTTAAATGGTTTGAAACAGCATTAAATCAATTACATAAGAATCTAGATAAATTATTATGTACAAGAACAAATTTTATCATTAAACACAATGATTACTCTGATCTGATTCCTCTTACGACTGTAGAAAAGAAATGAATTTACTGGCTAGCAAGACCAATGTTCAATGAAACTTGCCCGATCAACGTCTGTTATTGAGGGAAGCTCACATTGCAACGTTTTAGCTAGTACAATTATAATTCTATCTTAGAAGTTTTCCAGACTGAAATTTAATGAATGTTCTCTCTGTTTTTATGTGACTCACGACCGGCGAATTCCCCAAGCTGGTCCCGCGCTGTGTAGTCGGCTGTCGAGCGATGCTCACGCCTCAAGGTCGTCGTTCTTCTGCAACGGTCCGTGCGCTGCCTGTCGCGTCGAAATCGGAATATTTCTGAGCGCCGTCTCCTCGTTGTTCAGCTAAGTTTTACCACAGCTTTCACAGAGGCGATGGTCGCATCAGAATGCGAGTCCGAAACTCCAAGTTATGACTTCGTAATAGCAAAAGTCAAGCTAGTTGTTGGATAAACCATACTTCTAAGAATTCTCAAAATTCTATAATAGGTCAAGAATTTCAAAATAAAAAAAAAAAAAAAAAATAAAATAAATAAAATAAAATAAAAAAAAATAAAATAAAATAAAATAAAATAAAATAAAATAAAATAAAATAAAATAAAATAAAATAAAATAAAATAAAATAAAATAAAATAAAATAAAATAAAATAAAATAAAATAAAATAAAATAAAATAAAATAAAATAAAATAAAATAAAATAAAATAATAAAAGCTGTAACAAAGAAAAAAACATGTCCTATGTTACAATAATCCTCCATTTTCTAGCAACGAGAATTCAGCAACGTGGTTTTACAAATTCATTTCGATCTATTACCACTGTCGTTCGTTGCATTCTTGTTTTATATTCATTTTAAATTTCATGTAATCTCGTGACATTTCACAGTAAGTAATTCCATGAAAAATGTTCAGGCATTTATCTTTTATTAAAGCTTTTACATCGCGGTATCTTCCGCGTGTCCCTCGTCGACTGTGTGGTGTACCTGTAGCCTTCTGTTTACCTCGGCGACTCGAACGAGAAAGAAAAACGAGTTCTTCGGACACAAGTTCATGCCGCGTCCGTATTTCCACAAAAGTTTCTGATTGGCTATAGTCTGAGTGCGTTCAGAAATCTTTTTCTGGCTGACGCCATCTCTTCGCCACTATAGAAACTACGTGTAGGGCATGATGTCGGGTATTATCGCTTCTATTTTTTATTGAATATGAATTAAGTTTCGTGAAACGTGGAACATTTATTTCTCTCTCTCCGTAATTGCTCACTAACTGATCTGTTGCGATTGGTCTATTTTCTTCTGATTTGTTTGTCAACGCTACCGCCGTGGCTCATGGTGCGTCGCGTGTGATCTCTCCATCATAACGCTGCGGGCTTGATTTTTTTATTTGTTGTGTCTACCATTTTGAAGCTTTTTCGTCTAGTTGAATTTTGTAACTTGGATTCTTCTTGGGAGGAACTGCAATTCGTGAAGAGTCAGGTCACTGTTGCGGGATTGTTCACATATGTAATTAAATAAGATGTCCAACATCAGCACATACTTTCTCGCATTATTGGAAACAGTTCCACAATACTGAAATACTGTAATTTCTGGTCTGCTAACACCTCAGCTCTAACTTGAAACGTTCAAATCAAACAAAGCGCGTGTGGTGCATATATTAATTCATTTCGATAATCAGGAACAGTAGTAGTTTCTTACTTTTACAAATGAAACAAAAGCGAATAAATTTAGCCGTTAAATTATTAGCAGAACATTATTCAAAAGGGCAAGAATAATTTCACACAAGCCTTGATTATTAATACATCGAAGTGAGCTTCCATTTGTTTATAGTACGATAATTAGCGATCAATTTTTTTAAGTAAAAGAAGTATTTGTTAGCCCTACGTTAAATCTAATACTTTCCTTAAATCAGTTTCCTTTCATAAGAATATTACCTACATCATCTAATCATCACGACCAGAACCAAAGATTATATCTCCAGCACAATGAGAAGAATTTGAAACCGCTGAGTTGCCATTTTGCGAAGTAACAGAGCTTCAAAAGAAGCGCGGGAAATTCAAATTTAGTTTCGAAGCTGCAATTTTCGAAATTACAGAGAGTGCGCCAAAAATTTCTTTTGCCCAAATTTCTTTGACTTTTTTGCTACATATGAGAAAAAATGTAAAGGAAAAAGTGAAGCCGTTCTTGAGAAAATAATCTTTTAAAATTCTTTTAAAATTCCCTATGATTCGCGCAAATATACGCAAAAACTTCACATACTTTCGAAATTATATTACCAGGTCCCGGCAACAAAAGTTTTTCTAACGAAAATTCGCCGTTTTTTTCTCTTTCTTTTCCAGAGCATTAAAATACTTCGTCTCTACTGCGTAAGCAACAGGCAAGAAATGAAAAACAACACTATCTAGAAGCTTTCTAGTTGACGTGGTCTTTATCTATCTATCTATCTATCTATCTATCTATCTATCTATCTATCTATCTATCTATCTATCTATATATATATATATATATATATATATATATATATATATATATAGAGAGAGAGAGAGAGAGAGAGAGAGAGAGAGAGATTTTGTTTTGCCATTAGAGTTCAGAGTTCCTTAAATCAAGAGCGCAAATTTACAGTTTTCCAATATTGCTAATCTCGCCTTCTGTACTTTCATTCATTATTTAACTACTACTCGCGCAACTTTTCTTGAACGATGACCTTGCTTCCCCCTCCCTTGAGCAATAAACAGTTGAAGGCAAAAGCTCGCAGCAAGAACTGATGACAATTTTCCATGCATTAAAAAACTTCGTTGGCGCGAAATAGAAGCCAGTCAAAGCTAGTTGCTTTCATAGTCGAGGACTTCTGTTCAGTTTTATGAACAATATCTAATAAAATGGCTAAGGCAGGTCCAGGTCCTTCAAGGGAGACACCTAAAACTCCTATCTAGTGTCCCTGCCGTTGCCTACCCAGAGCGATGAGCTAGCAGCACACGTAGTAGGTTTGACTTTGATTTTCCAGAGGTTGGCATTACTGTAAATAATCTGATGGCCGACTTTGTAACTAATACCCCCATTCCGCCCGCATTTCTTCAATCCATCGTTCAAGAAAAGTTGCGCGAGTAGTATATATAGTAAATGGGTGGGGAAGAGATTCTGGAGCTCAAAACATGCGCAGATTATATTTCCCTTGGATACATCGCATACAGTTCCTACTGTTTTTATTTTTTACGAAAATAAATCAAATCGACTTAAACGTCGAAGACAATAAAGGCATCCCTTAGTATTGGGAAATTGGAATTAAAGTCGCACTTTAATCATGTTTAAAAATAAAAAGGATGTTACACCCTACACGATCACATTAATTAGTTTTAGTTCAAGCTTTATCTTATATTGCAAGCAGGCCATATAAAACAGGCCTGGGCTTCAGGGCCTTGGGCCAACAGGCCTGTTCTTCAGCTCGTTTTTAATTTTTTTTTATACTTCACGTAGAAAACGAACTGTGAATGGTTAAAACGAGCTGCCAAAATTGATAATATAATGAACGTAAGAGCTTCAGCCAGTGAGAAATCTGCAAAGATCATTTGGAGAATCATAATACTAAAATAAACTGTACACGTTGTTTAGATCCTATAAAACATATTTACAGTTTGTTTTAGTATTACTAATTTTACGGTATTCCTGTTTCATACTCATTTTGTTCCGAGCAAAATTTTGACGCTCACAATCGAGCATTTGAAAAAACCACAAATTGTTTGGTATGATCTCATCTCCACGTGACAAGGAACGGGTCACGCCGTGCATTCAATCTGAATATCGAGTTGCGCATGCACGCGCAAGGTGCTGGTGGGTGGTGGAGCTGTGGCTGTGGGAGCCGACTTGGTTCTAATGATCCTCTCGTGAGAATTGGGTGCCCTGATTTTGTGCCTGTGATATATTTATTTTCACATTTGGAAAATCCGTGTTATGTTGTGTTTGTGTACAAGTTCAGTGATTAATTTTAAACCTTCGTGATAACACGATTACCTCTTAAAAATGAAGGCCGGTCTCAACGCTTACGTGGATATGTTGCACGAGAAGATAAACGAAGATATTTAAGTTGTATAATAATAGTATTTCGGTTGTGATTATGATTAATTTATGGCATTTTAATAATAGCCTACAATATGCTACGTGTTTTGTATCGTATTATTTGGACTTTCATTTACCTTCTTTGCTCTTTTGTGTATTTTGTGAAAAGTATGACAGTGTCATTACATAAAAAATACACAAAATATTTTAAAACTTTACGTTTGGAAGATGAACTTAAATTGATTACACAGGCAGTTAAACATATGGATAAAACTCCATCACACATAGTTTTTGTGATTGGAAATGAAAATATATCCTTCAGAGATTTAGGGAATGTTATTATATGGTGTATTGCAGCAGGTGTATCATTCCTCAGTTTTTATGATTTCGAAGGTAAGTTGTAATTTTCTTAACTATTTCCCAATGTGCAATTTGTACTTTTGGTACTCATAATGTTCATTATGACAAATGCTAGAGGTATTATGTTTCAGGTGAATTAAAAAAAGAAGAGGCTCATTTTTGTAGCATGGTTTCAGAAGTACATAAAAAGTATTCAGGAAACATAGTGTGGGGAAATAAATATTCTGCAAATGGCGTTCAAAATATTAATGGGACAAAAAATGGTTTGTTGAGTTTGATTTACAATTTCTTTATTTCATATGAATATCTTTTGTGTCCTGCCCTTCAAATTTATACCTATTATTCCAGGAATGGATTTTCTCCGAAAAGTAAAAGTCAAAATGTTTTCTTTCACTGATGGAAAAGAAAATATTATAAAAGTAACTCATGAATTGTGCAAGTCTGTGAAAGAAAATGGATTGAATGTGTCGGATATTAATCAAGATGTTATAGACAGAATGATCGGAGTTCATTCCGGTGTACCTGACCCAGATCTAGCTGTGTTATGCGGTTCCTTATGCTGTACATATGGCCTTTTGCCTTGGCAAATAAGAGTTACAGAGTTTGTGTAAGTGTAGTTTGTAATTTTGTTGATTTAACTATTTTTTAATTTCTGTATACTCAATTAATAATTTCCTCTTTAAATTTCAGGCAGGTTCATTCACATCACAATATGTCTTTTGAAGACTTCCTTAGTGTTCTGTATAAATATAATAAATGCGAGCAAAGATTTGGGAAATGATAGTTTGTATAAAAAATGTGTAGGGTTTTGGGGATACAAATTTCAATAGATTTATTTATATGCATTTATTGGCAAAAGAAAAGCTCAGAGTTTAACATTTTTGTTCAATAGTGAATTTGAGAATTGTAATTGTGTCTCATAATTGCAGCATGTTTGTGAATACTTGCATTAATTGATAACTTCTAAACTCCCCCACTGTACAGATGTTTTGTAAATGAATAATGGTTATCATAGCATCTTTAGATGTGTACTTCAAAAATATTGTGGAAATGGCATTTATTCTTCTAGTGCAGCAAGAGTTTGTGTACATACTAGTATTCCTGATATCTTGCCTGAGAATCAATTTGTTATTCATACATTCCTTTTGTGAGAGACTGAATGAGTACTTCTGAGTTCAAGTAGAAAAGTGTGTACAAGACTTCTCTGATTTAATGAATGAAAAACTGACCAACATTTGAAGGTTATGTAAATACTTCACAATAAAAATCAGCTTAGTAATTTGCAACTCAGTGTACCTAATTGGAATGAGAAATGATTTTGGATATCCATGGAATTTACCTCGGTTTGTTGATACATTTTGTTGGAAATTAAATTTTTTAAAAGATGTTTTTATCTTCATTTTATGTACATCTTTTCTCATATTTTTTAACAATTGTTCCTGTACCTATAACAAGACAAATATTTTAAATAATCTCTAGTTTCTACCCCCAAATATTAACACATTCATTTAATATAAACTTCGTTTTCACAGTCTAGTCAAGAAATAAGCTATGATTCTAGAATACACACCTTGTTGTTGGCAGGAGCCACTCAAGAAACTTTATAAAGGTTTTTTTTAAGGGGAATTATTTTGTGATCTTTCTATATTTCATTCTATAAGGCATATAATTGGATAAATGTAATTTGGAAGCATGGGTAAGGCACTGCAAAAGACAGATACATTACTTTGGCTCTTGAAAACTACTGGTAGTGACTGCAGTGTGACCAAAAATCTTTTTATTGAAACTAAAATTGATTGTGCATTCCTTGTTCAATAATCAATCTTAAGAACAAATTGTCACATTATTAGTTGTAAAATTGATCATGAATTTGGTGAAAAATATAATATAATGAAGTTCCAAAACCAGATAATTTAAAGTTTAAAAGTTTCTAAGAAACAATTTGTTGTAAAATATGCTTTATTACATATTTCTGACTATTCTCAATGAAGATAAACTTGACTCGGCAAGCTCCAATCGCTTCTCCGTACAAGAGGAAGTTATGTCAGTATGTAACTTTTTTCAACAATTTCAGGATAATATTTTCATGTTTAATGTATTCAGTGTGCGAATGAGTTTTTGAGACATTTAAGTTTTGATTCACTATTAATTAATTCAGATAAATTCAGTTTTCTGTAAAGTACATGAAAATTTATCATCAAGCTTAATATGTAGGCAGTCAATGTACAAAACACATTAAAAAAAAATTAAAAATAACCTTCATAATGTAGGATTAATTTGTCTTGTAAAGGATTAGTGACATGTAGTTAAATTAAGAAAAATAGTTGTGTAATGGAGTACATGGAATTGCTATTTGATGACAGTACCTTTCATTAATGATAACTGATGACCCAATGTATCACATTTCACTTATGATTTGATTCCAACTCAAGGCAAAAACTTAAGTGAGAATTCTCTTTTGACTAATGAAACAAGTTTGCCTCAGTACAGTTTTAGATTTTATTTTTTAAATTGCAGAGATCACTGTATAATTGAGCAATAGGGACGCCTGATAATTTAGGCTTTTGTTTTGTTTATCGTTATTGTTGCCGAAAATCGAGGGAATAAATAGTATTGCTGGTTAGGTCCACTCTGGTAGGGCAGGCCGCCCGCCAAGATTCTAAATAAATGATTATTATAAAGTGAACTTGGCCGATTTTACTGTCTCGTGAATTACGTAGAATAGAGAAAGCATTGCAAAGCTGTAGTAATAAGGGCCGGATTTTCGATAGAAAAACTTGTTCTGTGGATCCCTTAAACTGAAAAAGACGATTTTTCTTACTGTTGTAGTGAACTAGTCCTCTTTAATACTCTGTATTGTCTTGAAAATATTTCATTGGATCCTCGATAGTGGCAATCGTCTTTGAATAACACTAGCGCGTGAGTCGTACACAAGATTTTCACCAAATTTGATTTTTCCCAATTATGATTAATGTCGCCACCCGTAGAATTTGAATCGATCTTGTAAATTTTGGAGATCAGTGAAACCTCTGAAAGACTATTAAACTTCCATCCTTCTCAACGACCGAGTTTTCTTGGAATGGACATGTGAACCAACATACGTATGTGTATGCAAATCGTTCCCCTGTTAACAAGACCAGCCCCTTAGGGCAATTGTCTGAATATTTTCACAAATTTTCCCATTGTACATTTACGGGAAATTTTTTGGCGACTTCGTACATGGCATTCACGTTTCATGCTCTGGGCTTGAGCTTCAATGTTCGGGGAAACCGGGGGTGGATTCCGGAAATCGTTTATGCTCTGGCTATTGGTAGGATACATCTGCTCGCTCCATTGTAGTTTCATTTCTTCTAATGTGACGGCGGATATGAAATAGTTTAATTCTATGAATGAACAGAGCCTCCCTTACTGTACCCTTCTGAAGAACAACTGGTGAGGTAAAATATCGATGCCGGAAGTCATAGTTATCAACTTGCCCCCTAACACGCGAGTGCCATATCAGTGTACACAAAAAAGGCGGTTTGTTATAGAACGATTACTGTAAGAAGAGACCGCTTTGTCATCTGCTTGGCTACTGCCGGCATCATAACTGCAAGCTTTGACCATTCACTCAATTCGTCAATGGGTTCGTTTACAGATAGCACGTTTGTAAATGGCTTCAAATCTTGCATTGCCATCGTCCTTCATGGCGTTCATTTGTTTCCCGAACTGTCAAACTGGTCCCTTCTTACGTTCGGTAGATAACTATTGAGAATATTAATTCAGAAAATGGTTTATTAAGGAGATTTGAATATGTTTTAATGCTTTGAAATTAGAAATTTGTTTAAAAATTTTTGTTTATGTTGTAATTTTAGTAAAATTGAATTATAAAATTATATTGTCAGTAGATTTATTACAAAGTACGAGTACTATAGTGTGGCTTGCAAAACATCCCGTAGGCGGTGTGGGCGACTGAGATCAGAACCTTTGGTAACTCTTTCAAGTAGTAGTAGTAGTAATAGTAATAATAAATAATAATAATAATAATAATAATAATAATAATATTTGTAAAGTAAAAAATCGCGAAGAAATGGACTCATTTCAGAAGAAAATAATATTATGGAAAGCTCTGTCAATCGGCGAAGTATTGCAGATGTTTCCAAATCTGGGCGAGGATGATTTGGATGAAAAAGACTTCAACTAACAGAAAACAGATCTTGTCAGGGCCGGATTAACTTTGATGGGTGCCCCTCTGGTGAATGAATTTTAGGGGAGAAAAAAAAAACCGCTTTAAAACTACCGTCGACTTCAATTAGAGTGGAATTCTGGGGACTAACAGGTTTGGTTCACTATATCAGAGTTTCACTATTTCCGATGATATGAAAAGTAAATAGAAAATCTCCACAAGGATTGATTTTATTAATAGCAAGAAACAGCAAAATTCATTAGCAGCACGAAAGGAAAATTTCAATATCTTTATATATCCTTAAAAAAATAAAACAATTCTGTTTGTTTCGTGTATTTTTCATTTGCCATTTTTCTAGAGTTCGTGCTCTCTCCATACTCGATTCTGCATTATCCTCTATGTCGTATCGAAATGCGGCCTTGACACCTTTCAATGCCTCTTGCACTGTTGGAATACCGTCCCACTCTCCGATGGCCGTTTAGCTCGCGTAATAACATGCGAGATCCACATAATTTCCAGCAACTCATTTCCTATGTTCACTATAGCCGAGCTTCAGGTTCGCTATAACCGAATTTTCTTATGGTTATTTGTAATGTATAACGGGACCAGAGACTTAAGTTCACTATAACCGAGGATTCACTAATATCCGGATTCACTATAACCGGAGTCGACGGTATACTTATTAATTTTCGGTAACCATATGCATTTAAATGTTTTATAATTAATAATGTTTGGTAACCTTACAATACGTACATTTAAATTTGTTAAAAAGGCACTTTCTATGCCACAAAATCGTCAATCGTCGTCAAAGCTTATTTCTCTCGGTCGAATTAATGTCATTTGCGATCTGTTTTCAGCTATTTTCAATTTTGAAAATGATCTCTCAGCAGTACAATCAAAATAAGATCTGCCTGTCATTCCTGCTGATAAAAACTATGTATTCAACATTGCTATTAACTTTTTTTTATTCGTGCAAGAATTAGCAAAGCAATTAGCAAGAAAATTTTCCTTTGATGTTGTTTGCATCATTGTTTGTCAAATCTGCAAGTGTTGTAGATATTTTGCTTTGCTAAAGACTTTAAGACAGCCATAACAATCTACTGCTTGTGGTTGATGTTTTGAGACATATTCAACATAATTGTCACGGATAAATTCTTGTGACAAAAAAAAGTCATTGAAGATGCATTGAACGTGGACACTGAATGGCTTGTTTGTTATTAGTTTCAATGCTTTAAAGAGAGAGTTCAGGTTTGCTAGCCGTCTCTCTCTCTCTCTCTCTCTCTCTCTCTCTCTCTCTCTCTCTGTCTCTCTCTGTCTCTCTCTCTGTCTTTGTCTCTCTCTCTCTCTCTCTCTCTCGTCTCTCTCTCTCTCTGTCTCACTCTCATTAACATTTAATCGCAGATTCTGTACTTCTCTGAGCAGATGGGGTAATATCGAGAAGCGCCAGACCATCAAAAATTGTTCAAGTTACATGTTCTCTCATTCCGTAGATTATGGTTGCTTTGACATGAATATTTAGTTTTGTTCTGCAGTGCCGTCTAATGGAGTATGAACAAAATTAACAGTACATAAACATTCTGGGTGAAAAAAACTCGTAGATGTGCCAACTTTCATGGGGACCGGGAAAAGATAGATATTAACATTTACGAAAAAGTGACAGTTTTTAAGTCATATTGATAAAAAAAAGTGGGATAATATCCGATTATTCCTTGATGAAATTAAAGGTAGGTGATTTTTATCTTCTTTTATTTCATACAGGATCATTATTAGAAATAATGGATTTTTTTCCTTAAAAAAAACGTTTTCGGGCAAAATTCTTGTTGACAAAAATGATATTCGAGACCAAGGGCCTAAAAACCATATGGAACCAAATTTAAAAACTACACCAAAACTTTCTGGTTTTCGCCCTTTTTCAGCACCATTTGACTCGACTAACGGACCTTTTCATATCTCGAACCGATTTGGGGTTAAATAGCAGTTTTTATACATTATGATAAAGGTGTTCAGGAGATATAAAAAGGGTCATTCCAAGCCAATTTTGGAAAAGACCCACGCGCCACCATCATGTATTTTGAAAAAAGATAGTATGCAAAGTTCCACCTGAAATTGTAGCTTTATAGGTCAAATAGTTTTTGAGATACAGCGGTTTGATGGCTCTCGTCCAGTTTCGTTGTACAGTACGACTTACAAATTTTCGTAAACTTGAAACAATATTTCCTCCTTTCTCCGTTATTGTGAAACAAACGAAACAACGATTACTTAAACTTTTTGCTCTCTATTGAGTGAAACTATTCAATTTTTCATTTATTAAAACAGTGGATAAATTGCAGAAAATTCGCCGAATAAATTAGTGTACAAAAATAGTGGAGATGTTATCCTTAAATAGCTTCCACAATATACAAGTGAGCACGTTTGTGCACGTGTGAGATACAAGTTTAGCACACAATATTGCAAATTTCAATCTTTTAGCTCTCACCAGGTTATGATTTTTGCAAGATCTGCATTTTCAACCGTCTTGTACAGCAAAATACTTTTATGAAATGAAACAAAAACATAACTCATTAGACAAAACATTTTGAAATTATAAAACTGGATTTATTTACCTACGCTGATATACAATTCACCAAGTTACAAAGAAAATTGTAAGTCGTTGCCATGACGGCTAGTTAATAATTAGTGTACAAAATTCCGTCATTATAAGGAGATTTTTCATGCATTAATAAATGTTTAATTCCCAAAGATATTTCATTTTATAAATATTTTACCTTTTTATGCAGAAATTTGAATTGCAGCTTGATTAAGTTTTTCGCCCAGTTTCCCTGATCCTTTAAGCAAATACTGAGGTGGCCCCTTGTTTTGCTTCTGGACGTAAATGTAACTTCAATATCTGTGCACGTCTTCTAGAATTCAATGGGAAATATAGTTATTCAAATTATCGTTTTCCATGCTGCCGCGGCAGGAAATATTATTCCTGGACGAAAAACATGATGAGGGTTAAGAGCCCAAATTTATCCTTGAAAATAGATTTTATTACATCGGAGCGAATATTTTGTTAACAATCCTTGCAAAAAACGCTCGTTTTCTTTCTGTATTCAAAATTCAAGTAGTATATGGCTTAGGGTAGGGATGACAGAATTTTGAAAAAGTGCACAGAATTCATTTCTCCCCATAACACGACACGCAAAGTTTTTAACTGTTTTTGACGTAAAATAAATAAATAAATTTTGCATCAGTCAAATTCGCAACAAAATATAATTGTATAAGTATTTCAAGACTATTTGCTCAGATAGAATAGAGAAGATAGCGGCGATAGAGATGTGAAGTTAGTTTGTTCGTGAAGGAAATAGATTGTGGTATACAGTGATATTGTTACATTCAGTGATAAGTTAGTGAGTACAGTATTTGGAATTGTGTGATAGGATGATTTTGCATGAGAATGAGAGTATATGATAGTATTTGGACTGTATGCTTATTCATTGTAACTGTATGGTTATCTAAAAGGCAAAATTTAGTTATTGGACATTGGTGAAATTCATTTTCTGAACTCTGGCCTCAGTCAGCACTAAAAGCTGTAAAAAGAGAACATTTCCGCTATACAAACATTTTCCCATTTCAAATTCAGTGAAAAGTTAGTGAGTGATAGTATTTGGAATTTCAACGTGATAGGCTGTATGTTAATTCGTAGTAGTTGTATGGTTACCTAAACGAAAAGATTGAATTATCTTACATTGATGAAATTCATTTTCTGTTTCGGTCACAGACACAGCATTAAACAGCAACCATAAAAAGAGTGAACATGACATGCAAATGTTATGAAACTCATGATCAGTTTATCAAAATCAATCAATAGATAATTCAATAGCAACAATAACTAGAACATTGTTAACAATCTCACCAACACAGTTGTAGCTGCAACGGCGTCAGCACTTGCCCCACTTTTTTTTTTTTAACCTGCATTTTTGACGACCTGGCTGCACGTCGATAAACAACACTGCTGACTTCTGATAACTAGGGAACGGATTTTCATGTAAATACATATTTTTACAGGGACAAGATACCTGCATTCACTAATATGTTTTTACACTTAACACGACATTCTGAGCTAATTGGAACCATTTTTATGTTACATATTTTTACATATATTGGTATAATTACATATTTTTACATATTTTATCTACAGCTACATATTTCGTTACATTTTAATATAGTTTTAGGTCGAAAATGAACATTTCACTTGTGATGTTCGAAATATATGTTTCTTGAAAACCAACTTAGTCACTGAAATACTTAAAAAATACGCAATGTATTAACGCCGGACAATCGCTATTAATTACCAAACTTATCTCCCCCCGCCCCACTGCTTCTTGGAAACAGCGTAGTCGTGATCAACGATGAGCGGATGTAGTATGTGAAGCAGAAGGAACTTCAACCATGTGCTTACTCGTGTTTCATAGACCCCATGCGTAACTCGATAAAAAAATCATCATTGTCTCATCCCTTTTCTGAAGTTTGGGTGGGAGTATGCTCCCTTCCCCCCCCTTCTATCGCAGGCTACACGGTACTATTCACTTGAGCTCCGGTTCCTCGTAAACAACATTGTATATAATACGAAAGTATTATGTTTCGGAAGAAACTAGCGAATAAATGCTTTAGTAGATGTAAAACTTTCATTCAACCTCTCTGATTCCATGTAAAGTTCTGATCGGCAACATACTCTGCTCGGAAAACGCTTGAAGAATGGAATTGTAAACGTTATAATGAATATTTCACATATTTACTATTTTTTCTTACATATTTTTGAAAAAATAAGTACATATATGTACATATTTTGCTTTTTTATTACAATAAAGTCCGTTCCACACTGATAACACCGTGCCTTCTGATAACACATCGCCAGGACGCGACGGACACGCAATAGGAGACCCAATAGAGGACTTTACAAACTGTACTTTGTAAAGTCGGCCGAGGGAAGACCCACCTGGAGCGACGGACCAGCCTCCTGGAGCTGACAACCCCGGGGCAAAACAGTCTTTCGGACTACCAGCTCCCGCGGGCTCCGGACTCCCCGCTCCCGCGTGGCGAGTGGAGCATCACGGCTGCCGACTACGACACCAGCTCCCTCGCGGGGGATAGAAGCAACCTAGACAGCACCTGCCCGTTCAACTTGCTGTCCGACACACCAGCGGCGCTGCCCCTAAACCACTCCGTGCCCATCAGGAGCACTCCGACGTCAGCTTGCCCGACAACACACATGGGATCTTGAAGGACGGAAAACGACGAGCTCTAATGAAGCATTCAAATGACTTTTGCAAGTTAACAAATTATGAAAAACTCTCTAAATCGAACGAAAATACAACGAAGAGAACACCCAGGGCAACTACGACCAACCGTGCATCCTGCAAATCGGACTCTCCACTATCTGATGGAATGTCAACAACCGTTAAACAAGGCGAGGAGGCTTCCGTCACTAACCTTAATCCCGAGCAAGACCCCGACCCCAGTGCTGGCAAATTCATTTTCCCCCTAAGTTACTGTCCGGAACGTTGAATCCTACTCTCCATCCGCTGCTCAGACTAAAAATCGTTTTTTATTGTTCCAGATCAATCCAGTTGCTGCGGAACAAACTGAGACCATAGACCCAAAAATCACTGACCAAGGTGAGAACGGACAAAATTACAAAAGACATATGCCGACGACACCCAGACCTAGAATTGGGTTCAACCTCGACTGACAAAAATATGGGACTGTAAATCACTGGTACGTGATTTTTAAAAAAAAATACGGGGCATAAATGAGTGCCAAGTGCACAGCGACTCATTTCATCATTCATCCGACGACCGTGATTGCCCACAGAATCATCGAAAAGACTCTCTCCGACATTAGATCTCACGGCACCAAACGAACTCTTTACGGGCAATGCTGACTACAACTACCACTGGGGGACCGAGACCAACTGAGAACGTTTCGTAGTAAAGGGACTAGCACCAATGGAAGAGACAGATGAAAGCATAAATGAACTACAGACTAAATACAACTACCCAATCTACCATGTATCGGAGATGTAGAAACTAGGCCAAGGCATGACAATGACACATCTAGGACTACACATTTGTGAAACAGACAAAATCTGTTTGCCCGACATCAAAAGACAATACCTTGGGCACTACAGAATAAAAATTGAAGATTACAAAAGCAACAATGGACCGGGAGAGATTGTTCAGGGCATCAACTGAATGACACTACTGTCCCTCTGACCGGGAGGTCCTAGGTTCGAGTCCCGACGGTGGCACGATTTTCGACACTAGCTTAACAGCTTGGTTGAATTGAATCGCTATCTGGGGGAGAGTTCTAGCGGCCAGCTGCTCTGATCGGTAGTTTTCCGTAGTTTCTCCGATCAACACCAGGCGAATGCTGGACAGTTCCTTAACAAACAAGATTCCCCCAACAATAATAAACAAACAACCGAAATCTCAACAGGAACATATACCCACCCACTTCCAACAACGAACAGACATTTGCAAACATAGGTGCAAAAAGACAAAACAATCAAAAGGACCAAACAAATGCAACGACAATCACTGGGGCTATCAGAGACATACTTGACCAATCAGAGGAAGCGACATGCCAGACGTGTCAGACAATCAAAAACATAATTTTTAAAAACCAAAAAAGACTTGTGTTAAGGACTCCGACGCAACAACACGCACTCAGACACGGAATGCCCTGGGAGGACTAAGAGACAAAAAACCTGACATAATTAAATAGGTAACGTACTTCAAAATATCCTGCTGCTACAAGAAATCTGACTAACCAAGAAACAAGAGAACCAAGACCTAGCTACAAGAAACACAATCCTTTAACTTCCCAAATTTCATTACTTACGAACCGACAGAACCCACACCCCAGGAGGAAGCAGCTCAATAATGATAAACAAAACAATCCCGCCTTCCCATATCTCTGACAACAGACAATTTGACTTGAAAAGACCACTAAACAAATGGGACACGGACAGGACCAATCAACATATCAATATTTAACACCAAGAACGCACATAGACGAAAACAAACTGGACCAAATCATAAACAAAGACACCTCTGCGATCATTGCAGGAGACATTAACGCCAAAATGTCGACATGGGACTGCAAATGTGACAATTGAGCAGGAAAGGACTTACATGACTACATACGGTACAGACCATGACTTTTCATCCCTCCTGAACCGACACACTACATTAATAAGGAGCCCAATGACATACTTGACTACGTAATTCACACCTCCAACATCCCGCAGTTTCCACTCCGCATCCCCGATACGAGCTCATATCCGATCACTTTCCAATTACCTTTGCCATTTACATCACACCATACATCACATACACAACGCCGCCCACACAAAACAAACAAATTGGAAAGAATACAGAAAACTTATCGCTAAGAAAACCAAACCTACTACAGACCTACATACACATACATGAATAGACAAGCAATTGCTAACATTAACCCCATCACTCCCTCGTAAAGCTATCATCACCAACTAACCATCCAAAATTGGCAAACAGGCACTTCCTGACATCATTGACCTCATACGACAAAATTGGCGACCGGAAAAAATTTACTACAGAACGAAACGTTCCGAAGACAAACAGTCTTACAAACAGACGAAACTACTACTACTACATAACACACTTGTAAGACATGAAACGACAAATGGGATGAGACACTACGTGATGTTAACTTGCAGTAGCTGCAAAATATATAGAAAATCACGAAACTACTAAAAACACCTGACACCCCTATCTCTCCTATCAAACTACAAGACAGAATTTTGTACGACCCACAGGCAATTGCTGAAAGTTTCGCCTTCTCCCTGTTCACAAAATTTTCCAACTCCATTTCCAATCCTCAATATCCCACACAAGCCATGAACGTCCTTCCAACCCCTCCTCTACCCCCTGCAGTACAGATTCCATGTACCTTCAATGACAAAGACGTAAGCGACGAACTAAGGCTTATCGACGCGACCAAAAAACCAGGATCTGACATAATACCGACAGCCGCTCTTAAACATTTAACAAAAAAATGCAATAGACCATATCACAAATATTTTTATTGGCTTCATCAGACTGACCTACTGCCGGACGAAATGGAAATTAGCAACTGTAATAATGATACCGAAACCTTTGAAAGACCCCAAAGACATCAATAGCTACAGACCAACAACTGCCGACACCAGCAAAATCATACACCACGAGTGACACCTCTTTTGACAAACGTAATCAAAAAGACAAAATTCTGCTTCACAAAAAAAAAAACCCTCTGACTAACGATGAGCATGGGCAAGACAACGACACATTACCGAAAAGACCAAAAAAAGCACACCGACTTATAAACGCACTGATGCTGTTTTTTATTCATAAAACAATTACAAGAGGACAAAACTATATATATATATATATATATATATATATATATATATATATATATATGTACACTACATACATCAAACCTGTGACCTACTCCTGCGAAAAAAACCAGACAAATATTAAAACCACCCTGCGAACCCGGAGAACGACATTCCAGACCAACTACTGAGACTAACAAGACTAGAAAGAAAGTTAGACTAATCTTTAAACCAAAACCAGACGAATGTTACTGAAAATCAAGAGACAACGACATGACACCACTAACGACGGAAGTTCACGCAGCAGCAAAAAATAGAATAAAAAAGCAATAGCCAACCCTTCCTTCAAAAAGTTCCTTAAACCGCACCTTTTCTTCCGTAACAGATCAGTTCCTGATTATAGAAACAAGTGCTACAGAATGGCAAAAAAATTACATTTTTCTAATTTTTGAAAAAACAAAAATAGAGCAATATGGCGTTTATGTCATCGGATAGGGTGGCGTGGGCACCAACCCCACCAAAAATTTAAAGAAAACATTTGGAGTCGTTTTTGAGAAAATCTTGTTTTTGTAATTTTGTAAAATTGCAAATATTGCAAGCTCTATTGCACAAAAACTACTAAAATTTTCAAAAATGTCACCATATTGACGCCATATTGCTCTATTCTTTTGTTGTTTCAAAAATTACACAAATGTATTTTTTACTTGTCTCTCACGTCGGTAATACATTACAGGCGATTTCTTCACACTTTAGATTTATGAGTACATGTGCTTTAAATAATCTCAAATAAAGTTTCTGGAAAACTCAACAGTTTTCTGTAAAAATTAGCTTAAAATTCCGAATTTTCAGAAACGTTCAAACGCCATTTTCTCAAAATGGCTCCAAATTTTTTCTTCAAAATTTTTCATTGGATAATGCTAATTGCACTGTTTATTATGACGTGAAGTTAATTTTCGTGTATTATTTTCTTTTCAAAAATTACACAAATGTAATTTGTTTTAAATATATCTCACGCCATTAATATGCACATGTCCATCAATTTGTATACATTATTAGATTTGTGAGTGAAAGTGCTTTAAAGGACTTCAAATGATTTTCGAAAACTCAATAGATTCCTATGAAAAAGAGCTACAAATTTCGCATTTAAAGTAATGGTTAATCGCCATTTTCTTAAAAACGGCTTCAAAGTTTTCAATGAAAATTCTATTTAGGACGACGTTATAGTCTTATTTAATATAATTAAAACATAATTTAGGTTCTACTATTTGGAAACCGAAAAGTTGCGAAAATTTCAAAAAACTTTCCTTTGAATACATGAAAGCAGGCAAGGAGGGACAAGACTGCACAGTACCAGTTCACACATACGAAATTAGAAAATTTTACTACGAGAAAGTGTGGTACCTCTAGTTTAAAGATTCTCCGCGTGGGCAACTTTCGTCAAGTGGGAACTCTAGTTCGTACTGTTATGTTTAGTAAATGTCTACCTTGGATCTTTCGGATACCTTTCTTGTGGAAAACTTTGTTTCCAAACATAACTGTGTGATGAAATCGATAATTCCATGGTGCCCTTGATGGGGGCAGAAAATTATACAACCTTTTGCCAATTTCACTCGCGTAACACCACATCTTACCTCGTTATTAGTGACATAATTCAAATGTAAATGTTTGAGATATTGATATTCTTTTTATGAAGTGTTTATATTCAATTCATTATGTTTTATTAATGAATAATATCCAATGTAATATTTATTTGTAAACCAGAATTATAAACGACCTTTTTTGTTCGTTTCGTTCATAAAGGTCATTTTACGGCACAATAATGACGTATTAGCATTTCACGGCTCGAATGATTGCGTCATAACTAGGCTACAAATTTTGTATACTTGCATTTTTTCCCTTAAACATAATGATATGCATAAAGCACACAAATTAATTTCTTGTTGTTTGGGATCGAAATGCAAGTTCTAATAATGCATATTTTTGCATATTTATGATGATTGAGCTTATTTTCATTTTGAGAGCATATATTTACATATTATAGATTTTTTATTTATTAATTTTTTAGTTCCTCCGTAAAATTCAAACGTTGAGATGGGCTTCGAGTTTGCATCATCTCTGTGCGAATAGAGCGGTACACCTCATCAGGAAGTCGATAACCAGACGTGTCCGCCCGTTTGTGATAAATAGGGAACGGATTTCCATGTAATTACGTTTTTTAACAGGAACTAGATACTTGGATTCAATGATTTTTTGAGATTGCAACACATTCTGAATGAATTAGAACTATTTTGATTTTACATATTTTTACATTTTTGGGTATAATTACATATTTTTACTTATTTTACCTATTGCTATATACTTTGTTACTTTTTACGTTTATTACGTATATTTATACGTCGAAACGGAATATTTCAGATGCGCGTTTGCAATATAGGGTACATATTCTTCTTTCTTGTTCAAATGCAATGCTACTGCGCTTCCATGACCACCATAACTTCGCCATGAATTGTCAAACTTACCTCCTCCCCGCTCTCCCCCCCCCCTTCAGCTTACTCCGACTTGGAGCAGCAGATTTTTGTGAACAAAAGTAATTTCAACCATGAGCTTGTTCATTTTTCAAACAACACATTCCTTACTCGATCGAAATCTAACAAATATTTTGTACAGAAAATTATCTTATCGGATTGTTCGATTTCGGGGAGGGGGAGATATTGCCTTTAAATCCCCTCCCCCGGGATCCATTACTGGCTAAATGGTATTACTATTACTTGAGCACCGGCTTCTCGTACACATTGTAATAATTATTATGAACGCATTTTATATTTCGAATAAAATTGTGAAGTGTGGTGAAGACTAGTGTAGAATCACTTCTGTAGAGTTAGAACCTACTTTCAGCCACTCCGAATCCTTGTTAAGAACTGATCGGCGTCGTTCTACGCTTGGAAAATGCTTGAAGAGAACAATTTTAAACATATTAACAAATTTTTATTTTAATTTTTTCTATTTTTTCTTACATGTTTTGGAAAAAATAAGTACATATTTTGCATTTTTAATTACAATAAATTCCGTTCGCTGGTGATAAAGAAGTAGCGCTGCGCCGTGGCCTGCCGCATCCTCTGACCCCCCCCCCCCTGCTTGTGTTGAGTGAACTGTTTCGTGGTCGGTGTCACAACTGCATGTGAAGGCCAAGGCCACCAGCAGGAGCGCCGGAGATGGAGAGATTAACTTAGATCTCATAGGCTTTGAAATTACGATACCACGTATTGCCTGTTCAAAATCTGCTTTAACTCGGTCCGGTTGTCTCCTTTGGAATGTTGGTTCTGCTTCTTTGCCGGCATCGGTAACTTGTGTTTACACAAATACCCTATAGTGTATGAATTAAATCAAGATAGCATGCCAAAAGACAAGAGTTCGTGTGCTTCCCTTCTGCAAAGTTGGATTGCAGGCGAGATACCTTAAACTTTAGACGGGAAAAATATATTTTTCCAAGTTTGTTCAAAGCAGGTGAACTGAACCAAAAAAATTCAAGTGCATCACCGTTGAAAACTGCATATCTTATTAACAAGTGCATCGAAAAGCACAATTCAACCTCTTCTGGATTTTAAGCCTAAGGAAAACGAAAATCATAGGTTCACTGAGGAGTTGTGTGAAGTTCTTATATACTATGAAGAAAGCTGGATAAACGAATTTTTAACGTTTTTTTTAGAAGAAATATACCAAAAGAACAATTTCCGACGAGTCCACTTTTCGAAAAACTACATTAAACCACTCTATCAAAAAGTACTCAAAGAAATTAGGGATGACATTCTAGAAGTTTCATTTATTTGGATTTCAATTGATGAAATAACTGATTCCTGTGGAAGGGATGAAGCTAGAAGAAGAAGATGTAGAATTTCCTCATTTAATTCCGTGCATAATAGTCTTAGAGAAAAACAAACCATGTTACCATTTGCAAAGACTGAGAGAGAGATGCAATGCGTTTATTGTGGCCAGCTGAAGAGCACGTAGAGAGATTATTGGTATTTCTGACGGATAGTCTAGCAGACATGTTGAAAGCAGCGGCAGCTCTTCTAGGTTCTGGCCCAGAATGCCCCCCATTACTTGCATTGTTCATGGCCTACACGGAGTGGCCGAAGAAATTCGTTCGCAGCACCCATAAATTGATAATTTGATCTCTTCAGATAAAAGCAGTGGCGGTTCGTGCTTAGGTTGCACGGTTGCACAACCCCCAGAAAATGAAAAAGATCTCATAATATTTTAGGAATATACATTTTCCTTTTAAAACATTCATTATTCATGATATTTCAGCAATATCGATGTATATGAAATAATTTTGAATAATTTTAAAATTTATGCATTAAAAAATACATAAATGTGTCACAATACAATGATTTACACTACATCCTTTTACATTATCATTTACGTAGTTTGTACCGAAATGACGCGCCGGGAATTACTTATTCCCATCTTCAAGTTTATACAAATATAACAGATTCATTTTATATCAATATAACTTACCAAGAAAGCTGGGACATGTCATGATTTCAATGTCTGTTACAGTGTTGGATTCAGGATGCATCTCGCCTGCGCGCTATTTTACTTCTTCACATTTGTCCGAAAGTACGAAAACAGTTTTAAAATTAGCTTCGACGATACTTGGGAAATCAGATTCATCAGGTGAAATCAAGGAGACAAACGCCGTTTTGAGATCAAATATCGAATCGCAAGATAAAAGAGCTCGGGCTTAATCTCGGTTCATTCTTTCTGGTAGAGGAATGATAACGGAAGGTCTTAGAAGTAAAATGTATGTAAAATAAGATGTTAGGATGTGGAATATTGGTGATATCTTCACAATTAGTTCAATTTTCTTTTTGAAATCAGTTTCCAAATCGGAATCTATAATTTGAGTAATGCCTCAAATAATTTTTTGATGGTATTCGAAGGACGGCGGAAATATGTGAACAAGATATATAGTTTTATACGATTATTACAGATGATAGGAGATCGTTTGGTTGTGTTACAGCATCACTAGTTTAATATGTGGAGAAAAATGCCTGCCTAAAAGTGCGGCCTCCTCCCGCGCCGCAGGCCGCCGGGTTTGGGCGTTTGGTCGCGTCGAGGGAGGGCCCACAAGGGTCGGGTGACGCAACACCGTGGAGCGGGAAGGGGGTTGAGATGTTTTCCAAATTTCACTTTACGCCGCTTCTATCCATCCGATTTGCATTATTGACACGGCGTTGGATTCAGAAAGCACGTCGTCATCGCGCTATAAGCCCACATTTTTTAATTTCTTCCCAAACTATGAGAAAATTTTTAACATTTTTTTGGAAATATTTGTTGAAAAAAACAGCTTGGTAGCTTAAATTATATTTTAATAAGGAGTTCAATGCCGTTTACAGATCGAAAATCGGACAATTTGTTCAGACGTCATCGGTCAAGTAAATTTTGCTTATTATGGTGCTGTCACGTGTGGCGACAAATTGAACTATGTGTCGGTACAATTAGCCTTAAGAAGGTACTTCTTTTATTGAATGCGACGGGTATTAATTCAGTAATCATCGCTGCAAATGATGAAGGAATCAAAAGCGAACAAAATTAGTTCACACTTCGTAACTTTACCTAAAATCATTACCAAGCTGGAAGAACGTGATCTAGAACTAAATACAGCAGTAAACTCATTGAACTCAGTAACAACGTCTTTCAACAATTTTCCAGGACCAGTAGTACGAGTCTTAGCAGAAAAAATTAAGAAAATTGAAGAAAGAAATCCTGGTTTGAAAAGAAAAATATTAGTATTTTACAGGAAGAGGCGCATGGTGTTGAAAATTACACGGCTTAAGATTTTGCAGCTTTTAAGTATTGTCCTCCAAACTCATGCGAAGTTGAAAGAACTTTTTCTGTGTATAAGAACATTCTTATGAATAACAGAAAATTATTCACCCCAGAAAAATTGGAAAAATATATTATAATATCTTTCAATAGAAATTAAATTCGGTGTTTATCATTCAACGTGTAAATCAAACTATTTTGTACGGACTTAAAACACAGACTTTTGTCTGTGCATATTTTCCTTTTTGAGTGCATTTGCCCCCTATTTTTAAAGCATATTTGCATGCATATTTTCAGGATTTCTAGTGCTTATGAATCCACACTGTAGTCACAACACATTCAGCCAATCGCGGGGAGGTAGCGGTAAATGGAACAACCGACCACTATTTTTTCGCTCAGATGTCAAATACTCGAGACGTCATAAGAAAGTTTCGCAAAATGAAGTTCGATTTTCTTATAAACGTATAATGCTGTTATTCAAAAAGTAGCATATGTAACTCGTTTATAATGTTACTTTATTCCATTCCTACAAATGTGAAAACTCGTTCCTAACGTCGCTCGTTTTCAAAACATGTACTTATGCAATAAAGCTTAACATTATAAACTAATTGCATAAACTACTATTATATCATCGATGCCCAGGAAAAGTGGGACATCTCAAAAATTGTCATTTTGCTGGTTAACGGTTTTATCATGAATTGAGCTGATTATTTCATTTCACGTCAAAAGACGAAGTGTTTTACTTTAAACATGACTGTTTTATGAAGTTTAAGAAAGAATTATCTTTAAGAAAATTTTTTCTTTAATTTTACACCACTTTCTAAACGTATAATTTATTTAATAACTCAAAAAGACGATTTTTCATGCGGATATTTTAATTTACAAAACAAGCAGCAGCGACCATGTATCTGGTTATCGCACTCAACCTTCATTATCACATTCTTTTCCCAAGAGGACACGTTCACGCCGACGAAGCGCCCAGGAGGATGCTGAGCAAAGGCCGCGATAAGAGCACGCGCCGAGTCAGGAATCTATGAAGACGATGGTCGTTGCGTTATTGAGATGCCACCAGTTCAGATCAAATTACTCAAGGGTGAGGGCTTTAGATCGTTCGGATAGTACATTTGGGCAAGATGTTAAGGAGTGAAAAATATCAAAATAGTATTTGATTCCAATCAAATATTTATTTCCTTATCTCTTAAATAGTATTAACTTTTGTATACAAACGAGGAACAGAACCTCGTTACATCTAATTAACTGAGTAATATCAAACAAGAGCCCAAAATCAAATTCCGGCAATTAGATTCTTCATAAATTGATTTCCTTCGCATCATGGGTTGCTTCACTTGGTTGCATCACGTGACCAAAGCTCATGGTCAATGTTTATGAGGAAGCTGTGTTCCTGCCGCGGTTCGTGCCGTCCAGACCGTGAGTTGATACACATTCGTTATGATGAGGTAGATTTTTGGATGCGTAGGCATGCACAGGGGGTGCCGGTCCCAATCAACATAAGTTTTTAAAGTAAGTTTGCATTAAAAAATCATAGTAAAAATTGTATAACCATTTATATCAACCAAATATGAACATATTTTATCAACAAGCATAACATTGTATTATTGAAAGAGCAGATAAAGTTTAAAACTGGAACGTTTATTAAATATGTAATGAAGTACTCAGCGTTGCCCGTACAATTATCAGTTCCATTAGACAGAAAATTGAATTAATTCTATCAATAGAATAAAATGATCCCCATCTCGATCAGGCCCCCCATCTCGATCAGGTTTTTCGTCCAGTTTCCCTGATCCATTGAGCAAATGCTGAGATGGCCCCTTGTTTTGCTTCTGGACATAAATGTAACTTCATTTCCTGTGCACGTCTTCTAGAATTCAGTGGGAAATACAATTATTCAAATTATCGTTTCCATGTTGTCGCGGCAGGAAGTAATAAGAGCCAAAATTTATTGCTTATTTATCCTTGAAAATAGATTAAAATTTATTGCTTATTTATTTTTGAAAATAGATTTTACTACATGGGAGTTTTTTTTTTTCTCCCTTTCAAAATTCAAAATTTAAGTAGTATATGACTTAGTGTAGGGATCACAGAATTTTGAAAATGTGCACACAATTCACTTTTCCCCATAGCACGTCATACGCAGTTTTTAACTGTTTTTTGACGTAAAATAAAAAATAAATAAATAAATAAATAAATGGAAGTAATTACTTTTACAAGCCCTATCTCTCTTCGCCACACCCCGGCATGCTACCTGTAGGGGTGCTCAGAGGAAAGAGGTGTGAACTGATTTTCACTTACACTATTTTTACGTAAAGAAGCAAAAACGGATGTAATTTACTTATCGGAAATCGACGCCATTTTTGCTCCACCTCTGTCACAATACAAATCTTATAAATTATAAGATAGTGTGGATTGATTTTGTCAACATAACAGGAATAGTGAATTTTTGTAAGCACGAACAACGAATACCCATGAGTGGAAAGGAGTCTGATTCATAAAACACAAAGTTAAGTCTTAGCAACAATTCGTTAGGTGTGTCTAATTTCAAAACAAAGTTCCGGCCGTTTGCGATTAACAAGAAAAATCGTTGAGGGTTTTATTTAATTGTTGAGATTGTTCAACACATTTCCAAAGTAACTAGAAGTCCTTCGGGATTTTTCGATATATATATATATATATATATATATATATATATATATATATATATATATATATATATATATACATAACAAGTTTTTGTTCCTGTCAACACTCTAAACATGTCTTCTCGTCTTTCACAACTTCTACAAACTGCATCTAATTCATCGCCATTGAACCTTAATCGCAGCACGATTGGCAAAACGATTTAAGAAAATTTACCATTGGTAACACATGCCGCGTATATTCTCCGTACAAGTAAACTTAAGACTCAAAGCTAATTGATTAATTTTCATATTTTTGATGAAGGTGAGTAAGGAGGGATTAGCAAGCCCTTGGAAATTGTTGGAGTCCCCAGCTGTCAGGAGCCCCTCAGCGGAACCAAGACAATAAGGCGGCAGCAGACTGTGAAGAGACGCAAACCCTTAGAATGACGGGAGAAGATTCGTGGGGAAGGATATCCTGAGGTTCCCACATAAAAGAAGCTAAGACAAGTTTCAAGAATGGCGTGAAAACTGGTTGATAATTTCCGCTAAAAATTCTTTTTTGCTGTGATATCTAACTGGTCTTTCCATGTTTCTCGTCTGAAGTCCGAGATATGTTACACGAGTTAAAGTTGAAAGTCATTGGATGTTGTTGTTTACACTCATCGGTAGAATGGTGTTTAAACGTTTTAATGTACAATTTTTAGTCTGAAATTTATTTGCATTCATTTTTTCTCTTTATTTATCCATTCAATTAACAAATTTAAGTCATGTACGATGTCACGTCCTATTAGGAACTCATTGTTAGTCGCATATGTAGCCGTGTCATCTGCAAATAGGGCAATTTAAGACTACGTTTTGATACAAATGTTATGGGTTAGAACTATTCTTGTTAGGTTTTGGATATTCACACGACAAATGTGGCTCAGAGCATCAACTAATGTCACTGCAGTGCGTCTGACCGAGATGACCTAGGATTCGTGTCCCGCCGGTGCACCGCGGTGGCGGGATAGTGAGGTCATATTCAGCCGCTGTCTGGAAGAGAATTCTAGCGGACGGCTGCTGTGATCGGTAGTTTTCCATTGTTTCTCCGATCAACACCCGGCGAATGCAGAAGTACCCTCACAAACGGGACCCAAATCGTGGGCGATCTTTCCTTCCTTCCCATTTTCTTATCCTCAGCCCTGACACACACGTACATGCACTACGCTGGTACACATGTCCGGAGACCAGTTGAGAGCTTAGAATTTGTCCCGGTTGGGGAGGTGCCCCGTTGATGGGAGATACCTGATTGAGAAAAACTCGTAGGCCAGCATGTAGGTCGGAGCCGAATCCATCTAGCAGATAAAAAACATGCACTACACTTATGACTACTCTACACTTAATGGGCATAGCAGTTGATGCTCCCGGAAACTGGAAATAATCATTCAATCGATTTTCAACCTCCTTTGATCTTGGACAAGGAACCCACAAAATATCAGCCCCCTTTGAAATATTCTAGAGGGGGCTAAAAAATACCCTCGTCTTATATCTGAGTCTTCATCTTAGATCCACTAAACTGAAAATATTAATGTTGAATATGACATATTCATTAATATATGATAATGCTCTTTCAAATATTATATTGATTTCTATTCACTTACGATCCCTCTAAAGAATGATACGTAACTTTTCTTATCACATTTTTTTCTCAAACGTTTCTTCCCGTCTCTACATCCATTGTCTTTCCTCCTTCCTTCTTTCTCTCCCTTCAAACCCAAACAGTCTATTGTCCGAATAAAATTTTGGTCTACTTGACAGCTGGAGGTGGGGTAGTGAGATATTGCCACGCAGACACGTGGTAGTAATATTTTCCTTTGGATTTTCTCCTGAAATGTGGATTCCTAATAGCAAATTGGTTTTCAATGATTTTTAAAAACATTTTCTGATTATTATGTTAATTCTTATGTTTAAATATGAAAGGACTTCTGTTTTGAATTTATGTATTCTTAATTTTCTATTTTTGATTTGATTTTAAGTCGTAGTAATTATTGTAAATATTTTTCACATTAATAATTGTACATTTTTTTTCTTTCAATATTGTTCAAAGTATGATTTGCGTCCATTTCATTAGCTTTTTAATTTATTTTAAAATGTTATGTTAGATTGTGTTGCAGCGTTTGTAAATGACAAGGTGAATAACAATTTCATGAAATGTGTAATTGTACCCATTCTCATTTTTCGAAATAACGGAATAAAAAATATTTCCAGTTTAAAAAAGTAATAATATCGTACTAAACGTGCATTAATATCCGTGCATGTTGAAATAAATTATATTTTTATTTATCGTGCAAAAATCTCAATAAAATGAGCACGATTTCTCTTACATGATTAATTTATCAGTAGGATAAATGATGTACACATGCCGCGTGAGGATATTACGCAAAGGAATGGGGAACGCTACCACGGACCTCTTACACAACAGTTGCAGTGAAGGATTGGTAAACGGTACACGGGAATTGTGAGCAATTGCAAAAACATTCTTAACCAACTGTAGCACTTATCAGTGATATTTTATATTAATACGTAACTAAAAAAATTGAGGAAAAAACTGTTGTTTTTTTATGACACTTTATAAGAGTAATTTATGCAATTAATTTATAATGTTGGCTTCATTGCACGAGTACATGTTTTGAAAACGAGCGACGACGTTAGGAGGGAGTTTTCAAATTTGCGCGAATGCAATAAAGCAACATTACAAACGAGTTGCATACGCAATTTTTCGTATAACAGCGTTATAAATTTACAAGAGAGTAAAACTTAATTTTGCGAAACATCTTTATAGTGACGTCTCGGATATTTGACATTGTACGAGAAAACGGTAGTCGGCTTTTCCGTTCACCGCTACCTTCCCGATTCTCTCGCTGCAATTGTCGGAATGTATGATAGCGCAACCATTCGTACCGTAAAATATAATATACCATTATTTGTGCTGTGAAATGCACTTTTATGAACGATGTCTTGCAACAGAAAATGTCGTTTTAATGCTGCTATACAAAAAAATATATAACACTTATAAAAATATTATATGAACGAAATTTTACAGAGAGGAAGCAGAGTCCATAGCGTATAACAGAGAAGTGAGCTTCCAATTTCTGAGTAAAGATGCCATAATCAACGATCAAACCCTTTTTAAAGTAAATGAACTATAAATTTCACAATAGTTTACAGTAATCCAATATCCATCGTCTTATGAACGCATAGACATAAGTTTATAAATCTATTGGATTTTATCATTTAAATATTATGCCTGGAAAAATTTTTTATTATTTTAAAGCAAATACAAGTTACTAAAAGTTACAAAAATACTTGTACATAATTACAAATTCACTATTGGAGCATCGTCTCTGTGTGCAGTGTATGAAATATATCCCAAATCCCAACAATACACGTAACTACGGTATCATTACATGATGTCCATCTTTAAGAAGGCCATCAGCTGTAGGGTCATTTCACGAAAGTTAAGTTTTGTCTACTCCTGCCCCTATTCCGATTTAGGGTTGCCAGATGTTCACTATTTGAGTGAAGTGTTCTGTATTTCAATTATTGATTCACTAATTAGAAAATGAGAATAGTGAACACGTAAAAAGTTGTCTTTTACTTGATTGGAGCTGACTTTGCTCTGTTGGCTAAAAGTGTTTTATGAACGCCTTACATGCACATACAATTGTAACGAACTTCTGATGACTTAAACACTAATGTAAACAAAGAGTTTTATTTGAAAATATATTATCTATAAACTGTTTATTCTATTTTACTACAAAATCAGATCTCATTTTCACACTTCGCTGTGTTTTAAATACTAAACAGATAATTTTCTCGATATTCCACATATAAGTCACACTGAGGATTTTTTAATATGTTCATTGTAGACAACGGAATTACCATAAACAGCGAAACGACTCAGAGGCACTTGTCAGTACAATACACCTGAGGTCCGGGTTCGATTCCCATCGAATCTGATGTGTAATTTGTTCCAACAAAACGAATTTGACCGCTTCACAAGGGCTAGTCCAACCCCTGTGAGGTGTCCTAAATCCTACCCCTTTCCAAATTCCTTCCCAATTCTGGCCGCTGGGTTGTGACGTAGGGGCGCGTGAAGTAAGAGGCGTGTCCGCGGAGATGCTACCTGGCAGTCCTCTTTCACAACTGACTCGGCGAGACGAAACAAAAATATGGCGTCCTCTGGAATACAGAAGGATAGATATTAATCGAGGTTTACTCCGCGCTCAACGCTCGACCAGGGGCGAAGATACGCGTTGCGTCGATAAGTTGGATTAAGGGCGCAACGAAATTAAAAAAAGAAAAACAGTAAAGAAAAGGAAGAGTTATGATTGGATTATGGTTGATAAATCTAAGAGTCAAATGCAAAATTTATACCACGTCGTATAAAATAGAGCACAATGGAGTGAATGCAATTTTGCAGCATACCAAACGTCATATGGAAAAGGATAAAAAAAATCTCTTACAGAAAAAGAATAAACTCGTTATTTTTTGTAGTAAAACAGTGCACAGGACGAAGAAGTTGAACTGGTCGAAATCTAGTGGTTGTTCAGTAATTTACTGTTGAAGAGGGTTTATGTTCCAAAATCGTAGATTTCTATGAAGATGCATTTGAGGATTCCGCATCGGTCAAGATTAAGAAGTTATTGTTGAAAAATGATCGCATAATTGCAGCTCATTGCAATAACCACATTATTCATAAATGCACTGAAACCGTTGTCCGTTGACGTTGAAAATATCGCATTGAAAGTGTATTTAGAGTTTTCAAATTCTGCGAAAAAGCGTGAAGAATTAAAATCATTTTTCGATTTTTGCGAATATGGATTTCAGGAAATTATTAGACGTGTTCCACCGCGATGGTTATCTTTATTCAAAGCTGAGGAGAGACGTCTCTATTGGAGATCATTGAAGGCTTAGTTTATATCACTCAGTCCGGAAGAATGCTACAATGCAATCTGGAAAATGATTTCGAATCAAAAGAATTCAATAGCAAATGACGACACACCAACTCATGAGCTTCATCTACTTAGCACTATCCCTACCAAAAGTTAAAAGAAAAAAAAATTGGAGACGTTCTTTAGTAAATCTTGCTTTTGTTATTTTTTAAAATTGCGGGCAATATTGCGCGAAAACGGCTAAGTAAAAAAATGTACATGACCTTAATGAAAGAACAAATTATGATCAACAAATTTCATTTGAAGGAAAATCTGTTCTTTAATATTGTAATCACAAGAAGACGCCAAACAAAATTCATACTTTTGCCATTTTCGAAAATTCAGAGTTGACCGTGAAAATATGTCCTATGCTACCTTTATAAGTGCATTTTACGCTATTCTTAGAAGAAATTTAAAGAAATCATTTGGAGCCTTTTCTGAGAAAATGTCGCAGGGACATCATGCAAAGTACCTCCCAAAAAATAATGTTTTTCAAATTTCCTAGTGGTGTTCACACGCAGACGATTTAAAATAACACTTTTTCGGTATGAGGGGACCCCAAAGCATGTATTTTCCTTCTCGAAATCGATGTACCACAGCATTACATAACTTTCTCTGTACTATGTAGTATATTACTCCGTATATACCTACGTATACGAGAAAGTAAAAACGCTCAATTTGTTTCCCACGGAGAGAAGGGACGTTTAAAAGAATGGTGCAGGTCTCATTTTCGTTGAACCTTCTGAATTAAAAAAAAATAGCAAATTTAGAAATAAATGAGAAAGTATCCGCTGTTTATCACCTCACGCAATGGTGTGCACTACTGTGTATACTCCACTGTATATACTCTCTGGCTGTGTGCATCTAGATACGAGATGAGAACGGTTTGAAATTAAATCTCAATAGATTCTTTACTGATTTGGACAGTAAAAACGCCCTACCATTTGATGTTTCTATTTGAATGCCCACAATTTATCACATTTCATTTCAAAAATAAGGTACTGAAACTTTCTAAAGTACATTTATCGATGCCAGTTCTTTCACAGAATGAAACTGTCCCTTCCTTGCTCCGACAGCATGTGTGCGGAACTGCGCGCACTTGTTCACATAGAGTCGCACAATACACGACCAACTCATGTACCATATTGACCTCGCTAACATTCAACGACACATCTAGTCTCCTGAAACTTGAACTGACAACGGAAATTTGTGTCCCTAAGCTTGTACTTGAAACTTTCAAGTTAGCAATGATTGATGTGGATAATGGACTTAGCCGAGCACTTTCAATCACTGGTTCTCTGTTTGACACAACCCGTTTAACGTTTTTGCGTCACACGCTCCGTGTTGCAGCGATCCCTACGATAATTTGTATCATGCATATTAGCCGGGAAACCGAGAAGAGAGCACGAAGTGAAAGAACCGATGATGACGACGAACGAGAAGACGGAGAAAGATAATAGACGTGTCCTTGTTTACGTTACAAGTCATACATTCTACACGTTCCTTTTTCTCGTTTCTGAAGCCCGGGTACGAGGCCAGGCTAGTCATTATAATAACAAAAAGCAAAACTTGGAATGTCTTTACACAGGACTCGACAAAATGTTACAGAGAAGTTACAATGATTCGTTGGAATGAATATAGCAATCCAGGTGTAGAATATTGAAAAAATAAAATAGTACGGAATATTTGTGTAGTACGGAGTGACTATTTCAAGCGCATTAGTTGAAATCGTTTCACAGAATGTAAAATGGGTTGTTCATGTGATCAGCGCTGCAGAATGAACTTTGCATCGTGATAGCTTTACAGTCAATGACTCAGCAATATTTTGCGTTCATCATTTTAAATCGTTCGTAGTTAAAAGTTTATAGTAAAAGATAGATTTTGAAATAAGGTCATGAACAATTTTTTTGAAAAATTTAGCATTTATAACCTAATTTTGCGTGAAATGTAGGCAATTAGTTTTGTTTAAACATTTTTTTCTCAAAAACGGTATCAATCATTTTCATTAAATGTTCTCCTCGGATAGTGTATAGAACGCAGTGGTGCAGATCTCATGTTCGTTGAAAATTCTGATTTTTCAAAATAGCAAAAATTCAAAATTTTTCGGGGTCTTCCTACAACTACAAGTATTAAGATATTTTTTTTTTGCTTAATGAAATGCGTTCATCAAAAACATCTTCAAATAAAGCAATTTTTATTTTCTTTGAACCATTTTTTTCCTTAAAAATGGCAAAAAATGTTATTGATTAAATTTGGGCATTAGATACGGTAAAAGGCCCTTAAGAGAATGGTACAGCACATGGAATTTATTCGTTGAAATGTTTAATTTTTCGAAAATTGAAATTTTTCAAAGTCTACAACTACAATTGTGAAGATTCAACTTTTTTGTTAATGAAATATGCTCATCAGAAACAGATCTTCAAATAAGGTCATATAAAATATTTCCAGAATATATGTATTTTTGTGTAACTTGGCATCAAACATAGGCGCGCGCTTCGAATTCCCTGCGCTTGAGAGGTAATTGGTATTGCTACTCCTATAAAAGAAAGTATATTGAAGGAAGGTTATAAATTTTACTTAAAAGTAACAAATTACTTCTTTAGTTCAAGAAATTTTGATCGTTGATTGGGGTATGTTTCATTTGTAAAAGGTAGAAATTACTACTGTTCCTGTGGCTATTGAAATAAACGCAGGTATGCACCACAGGCGCTTCGTTTGAAGTCGTTGGGTTTGGATTATATAAGCATTATTTCTAATACTACATGAAAGAAAAATTGAAAAAAGTACCATAAATTTATACGAACATTTTAATTTAATTTCATACTACCACCTTGGGAAACTATGCAGAGTTAGAAATTTGACAAGTTCGTTATTGAACAGCGACAAGATAAGATAATGAAATCTTGCATTTTTTCTTTGTTGAACATTTGCATGGAATCATGAGCTGTTCATTCGTGTCTTGAAAAGGAAGATTACGTTTAATATTGTTATTAATATTTTATAATATTTTAAATTGCATCCTTTAATTGAGTTAAATGTGAAAAGGAATAGATTTCGCTTTGCATAATAAGATGTGGTAATGCATGTAAAAACCGAGTAGTTTTGATGAATAACACAATATTATATTTAATTATATTTTTCTATCTATTTTAATTTTCTTGTCGGTGGTCATTGTTGCATGTTGTAACGCCGCACTGATAACAGAAGGCGATATTGATGGCCGCCGTTCGCGTAAATGTAAACTAATAATTTTATTTATGTCTCAAGGGCGTTAAGTAAATGATCTTGCCCCGAGGGGTTGGAAGTCGCCTGAGGGACAAAAACATCTACTAACGCCCGTGGTGCATACACAACTTTATGGTGTACAAGTTCGTTGCTGAATCAAACGAAACATTTTATAATATTTCTTGCGTCTAAAGTGAAAAGACACATTGTAATAGCCTTTTGTCAATATGATATAAGATAAACAAAAGAGTGTGTATCCAATTACTATTGCATAATCGTTGTTGGACTGATTTTTTCGTACAATATGACAGAATATTGTTAAGTTCCTGCAGAAATTCTCGCAAAAGCTAACAAATCTACGGACAGTGGTTTCCAGTAAAATTTCAAGAAATATATGAAAATGTTTATGGTGTATTTGAGAGTTATATTAATGTGTGAATTGAGATGATGAAACGGAATTTTTTCGTTACATGCCTCTTTTGCCAAAAGTTATTTAAAATATTCCATAATATCAAAATATAATATTTCGAGGACGTTAGCCAATGTGCCTCGTACATCTAATACCACGAGCATAGAGTAAGGAATTAGTCTATGCCACGAGTATTACTGCTACTCAACAAGCACATATACCTCTAAAAAATGGCGATACGTGAGGTGAACAGTGAAATATGAGTGACTGGTGGCAATTATAAATTTAAGGGAACATTCTAAAATTGAAATTTTCATATCAATTAAGCAAATCAGGTTTATAACGAGTTATTTTACTTATTTGAGCTTTATACCATTTATTTATTGTATTTGCTTACATCTGAACTTTAATAAATCGCATTCACAAAAATGTATGTGTTGTGTTAGTATTAGAGCGAGCCATAAAGTATTCAACATGCCCGAGGGCATAAGAATCAGAAAGACCCACAAGGGTACTATCGTTACGTGATTCGTTTCAGGTCCGTAAGCAAACAGCAATAAACTAGTAAACCATAAATAGCTATTATGGCTACAATAGACAACGCGCATCGTTGGTACATTTATGTAGAACGTGAATACACTAAATTCAATGGCAGAAAGTAGATTTCGTTTAAACGTTTGAATTAAAAAAAAAAAAAATTTCACGCCTTGTTCGTTTAAGAAATTTTCAAATGATGGTTGAAGTTTAAGCCAAAAATTGTCATATTATAATGCTATTAACAATATCGCGAGAAAGTGCGTGCTGCTGTAGCACCACAGCACGTTGTAACTAGTTCTCACAGCATTACATAACTTTCTCTCTACTGCGTAAGCGGTAGCGAGAAAGAAGCGTAATATTACGTAATGCGATTCCACGGATGGATTCGTTTCTGGAAATTTGAGAACAAATTCTGCCTGTCTGCTTACAGCTGATGCCAAACCCAACAGTATTTTAAACTGACCTTAAATGTTCGTGTAACGTGCAATTTTGTTATTTTATCTTTCCTAATAGGCGTGTCCGGTAAAAGAAGAGGGTTGTTGCCATTTCGAGAATACTTACTAATTCAAGAAAATTGAACATAAAAGCATCAATATAATAAGAAACGGAACACGTCGTTAAAAAAGGGGACAATTAAGTCCCTTGAATGCTTCGAGAAGCGAAATAATGGGACAATCCCGTTAAAACGGGACCTCTGGTCACCCTACCTTACACATTCATTCATTGCACTACCACATACAACCTCACCGCGTTCAAAACAAAACTAATAATTTTATTTGCTGCTAAAATACGCACGGCGCATCGTAGATACATTTATGCAGAACGAGAATTCAGTGGCAGAGGGCGGTTTTCATTTAAACATTTGAATTAAAAATGTATTTTTCACGCTTCGTTTGTTTAGGAAATTTTGAACTGGTAGTTGAAGTGCAAGAATTTTCATATTATAATATTACATAGCCATTAACAATATCGCGATAAACTACGCACTGCTGTAGCACTAATTTTAAGCAATTTTGTATATTTTACGTATTTCTATAGTATTATCTCTTGTCTTCCACTGGTCTAGACTTCCATTTTCAAAAGAGCTTTGACGTTTTTTTTTCACAGGACCATATGTCTTATAAATCTAGACACCATAAAGTCCCTGGTATAAACTTTGTTTATGCTAAGTTAAACATATACGAGGCGTAGCAAGGATGGACGAAAATATAGCAATTAATAGAATTCATATTAGAACTAAGAAGTCGTTCTGGCCCTATTATCACAGTTCATTGATGCTTCCTCATGATTTTAGGGGAGAAATTGCACAAGAATAACTTAGTAATTAAATGACTCCTGAAAGTGAGCGGTGTACCATTGACTGATGTTAAGGCAACAAAAGTTTTAGGTCTCTCTCAATTCAGTCAAACCTTAAATGGAACGTCCATTTAAATGAATTGAACACAAAATTAAGTTCATTATGCTACGCGTTCAGAATTCTCGCAAATTCAGTCAGTCTTCATACTGCTCGTTGTGTATATTTCGCCAATGTTCATTCCCGCCTGAGATATGGCATAATATTCTGGGGAAATACATCTTATAGCTCCCATACTTTTAGATTACAAAAAAGAATTGTACGAATAATAACCAAATCCCATCCACGTCTTTCTTGTAAGCCTCTCTTCATTAATCTAGGAATTTTACCATTACCTTGTCTGTTGATTTACGAATCAGTGGTTTTTGTCAAAAATAACTTGCTTAAGGGCAGTAATATATTTTCAGAAAATGCCAATGTCATTTACTATAACACTCGACGTAGAAATCATATTCATCAGGTGACAGCATCAACAGCTCATTACAAAAAATTCACATACAATACATGTACATTATTTTACAACACTTTGCCAGATGACATTAAACGATTAAATTTGATAGAAATGTTTAAATCCCAAGTGAAATCGTTTCTGCTGCATAACTGTTTCTATACAATTAGAGACTATACTGAGCATCATAAGGAAAGTAACATTAATTTTAACAGTGATATTTAATGTATTATTTACCATTGGACTGTATCATTCTAAATAATTTGTAACAAGTATTGTATCGCAGCTTCTGGGTCAATGACCCCCATCTCGATCAGGTTTTTCGTCCAGTATCCCTGATCCATTGAGCAAATGCTGATGGCCCATTGCATTGCTTCTGGACATAAATGTAACTTCATTTTCTGGGCACGTCTTTTAGAATTCAGTGGGAAATACAATTATTCAAGTTATTGTTTCCATGTTGTCACGGCAGCAAGTATTATTCTGAAGGACAACATGGATAAGAGCCCAAAATGTATTGCTTATTTATCCTTGAAAATAGATTTTATTACATGGGAGCTTTGTTTCTTCTTTCTCTTTTTTTCTCATTCAAAATTCAAGTAGTATATGACTTAGTGTAGGGATCACAGAATTTTAAAAATGTGTACACAATTCACTTCTCCCCATAGCATATCATATGCAGTTTTAACTGTTTTGTGATGTAAAATAAATAAAAGTTTCAGGGAGATTCACCAGTTCAACACACATGTGAGAGATGAATGCAATCATTATGTACAGAAAATAGAAAAGATGTGTGCTGAGCAAATTTGCATTAAAACATCGCCTGCCGTTTACACAAAATATGGTTTAGATTTATTCACAGAATAATGTGATTCAAGAAGGTAATAGGATTGCCATGAATGTACCTTTTCGTTATCTAATGTAGAGATTTTTTGTGGTCAGCACAAGGTAAATCTAATATGAAGGAAAAGTATTCTTAGCTAGAAACACCACACGATTAATAGATTGTATTTCTTATTTCCGCTGTTGAACTACGTAATAAATGATTTCAATGTTCGTGAGAATTAAAAAGAGAATGTCATAAATAATTACTTGTAAATTGTAATATAATTGTGTGTGTGTGTGTGTATATATATATATATATATATATATATATATATATATATATATATATATATATATATATATATATATATATATAAATAAAATTTCCGAAGCATTTGACCTATAAATTGTAAACATTGATTAATTACATTTACTACAAAATTACTTTTTTGTTGTCGCCATACTTGCAGTGTAACTTCGAGAATCACATCATTAATTGACTTTGTCTTGTTTTTAGAGAATGACACAGAGGCAAATAAAAATGACATTACCTAAGCTTTACAAACTTTAGATGAAGTTAAAATGCACAAAGCAATGGAAAATATAAATAGTGGAAAATTAAGTAGGAAAAAGCTACTAAACTGCATGGAATTAGCAGCTCCACTTTAAATGACATGGATGAGTGTGTGATGCCAAAATATGATATTGTTGATTGATTGATTTTTTTCGTGTATCCGAGCGCGTGAACTGCATTGGTCATTAGTCTTGTTAGTGAAGTGCATGTTTTTCTCGGGAGATGGCGGTGATCTTCCCCCGCTGGATGGCGAGATCCGGCGCCGACCTACCGTCGGCTAGTGGGGTTTCCCCCTAATCAGGACTCTCTCAGCAGCGGGGCACTGCCCCAGCAGGGACAAGCTCTAAGCTCCCGACCGGTCTCCTGGTATATGTAGTAGTGTAGTGCATGTTAGTGTAAAGGGAGAGAATAGGACAAGGAAGAGGAAGGAAAGATCGCGTGCAGTCCATGGCCTATTTGGTAGGGTACTGCTCCGGCATTCGCCTGGTGTTGATCGGAGAAACCACGGAAAACTACCGATCAGAGCAGCCTGCTGCTAGAATTCTCCTCCAGGCAGCGACTGAATTCGACCTAGCTGGAAAGCTAGAGTCGAAAATCCTGCCACCGTCAGGACTCGAACCTAGGACCTCCCGGTGAGAGGCGCTGCAGTTACATCAGTTGATGTACTGAGCTACCGCTGCCGGTTATGATATTGTTGTTGAGCTCCCCAGATCAAATATAAAAAGGAAAAAGCACTTTTTCCCAATCAGATTTTATCACAATGTAAAACAGTTAATAAAACTTATTTTAGACCAAGTTCTCAAAGCAGTATTTATCTCCATTTAGCGTATTTAAGCAGTCAAGAACCAAACACTAATAATCATAAAATTTGTTCTGATGCATATTTGTGCGTTTCTGTTTCTTATCCAACTCATACACTGCCAGAGACTTGTAAATAAATTGAGGTGGCAATGTTTGACCCCTGAAGGGTAACATTGCCACTTCACTTGCTAAAAAAAATATAACTACTTTCAAATTATGGAAGCTGCGACTTCAATGTTTTGAAGAATCATTACACTGTTGTGAAGGAATAAATTGTCATTTTTTTGTTGTTGTGAAGATTGATGCAACAAAGAAAATTCTGAATTGTTTTTTAGGAATCTTTTCTGCACAAATCTTGCAACTTTTGTCCTTTCGTTTAGTATTTGCATTCTCAGTTATTTCTTCTTCATTCTCAAGAATTCTTTTTTCTTCCCTAGATTCTCTACAAATGATTGTCCCCTTGATGAATCAGTCACGTTCAATTTCATGATTCTAAGATATACCCTCACATTACTGTCAGTTTGCACCACCCATTGAGCAATAATTTCTTCGAAATCATCGTCATTAATATTCTCACACTCTCTTAACGGTCTAGTGGATCTTCTGTATATCACACTTTCTGTAGAGACCCCACAGATCAAATAGTATTAACAGGCGAAGTGCAATCGAATAATAAACCAGTCCATTATCGTTTCTTTTGGATTCAATGGGACACAACTCACTATTAACATATTGTGCAAGGTCACACCTGCGATATGCGCTAAATTTGAATATCGAATAATTTTTTTGTCGATTTCGAAAATATTTTTTTTTCACCAGTTTGATGGTGACAATAAATACATTAAATTGGATCCCCCCCCCCATTTTCGCTCAAGAAAGCCTTGAAAAGAAGGATGCACAACCATGGATGAATATACCACTGAAATATACAGTAAGATTGTACCATGGATGTTGTTCTATGGTTGAAGTGCGTAGGCACTAACACACAAGCCCAGTCCCACCCCCCAAGTCTAGACAATATTTAAATAAACTATAACAAAGTTAATGAGACATTTGAAAAGCATTGCAGGCTTAAATGGTAAATTAGGTAATTAGGATGAAATTCAGTTTAAATGTAACTTTCAGCACGCCATTGCAACAACTGCCAACACCACCGCTGACGCTACGGTGTAATGAAAAAAGTCACCTTAAGGTTCTTAAATAGCTTCAAGTGCTTTTGTGTGTACTGTTCATTCGATTTAATATTAAATCTAATAATGTAGTTTCTTAACCGTTTCTTCTTCAGGTCTATTTCTGCTGTTATACATTACAGCTGCGGATCGGGCCGCTTGCCACTTTTAAACCTCGATTTTCTCGTCGAGAACTCGCGCATATTACACGCACGCACTCACACACACAAAGACTTCTGTTTTATTTTCTGCCACAGAAAATTGTATTGTGACCAAAAATCTTAAGACGCTCAGGGCAACGAATGCTTGAAGTGCTTAGCGAGTTTAAGAGCCGTGCTGTAAATTATAAAATAGATATATTTTGGATTAAAATTAAAAAGAATTAAATTTGATGGGCAAAATGGGCCACGATTGTAGAAAAGTCAACAACTCTGCGCAACAGAAAACCAAGTAATAAGATAGATTTGGGGCCCCGGATACCTCCCCCGTTTTATTCAAGTTGGCGCTTCTGATTATATATTTATTCACTTGGATCGCGTCTCTTTCCCTCCATCGTCAGTCACAAATAATACATTTAACCCTGAAGCAACGATTACACTAATATTGACTAACACACTTTACCAATTTGTTCTCCAAACCTTTAAATTCAATCACCTAATGTAATATGTCTTGTTGCCCCACAAAAATTTGAAAATTTAAAGTATGCATTGTTGCATCTTGTTGCAAATATGCAATACTGGACATGTATGAGTTAATATAAAAAATTGCATTCACAATAAAAGCAGACTGAAGAATGAGGAAAGGTTTGTAATTCATAATTGAAAAAAGTTTGTTTCTAATTTGTTTAATATTTCTAGGACAATTTTACAAGCTTTATAAATCTATTACAATTTAAATTCATTTTAAAATGTATGGAAAGACTTTGCTGGAATACTCACTTTCAAGTGCATTCTATTATTTGGGAGGATGTGAAGCAGCATACAATAAGAAATTATGTACATTATAATGCACAAGATGGGGAAGAAATATTCACCTAAGAAAAGTCTCAAAATAGCACCTAAGGATACGTTGAATCGGTTGGTAATAAAATGCAAAGAGGTTCATAATAAATACATTCTGAAGGTATCACACTTTTGCAGTGCTAAACTTCAAGAATATTTAGCACACATGTGCAAGTACATATGCACCAGACTGGATTTGCTTAATCCTTTCACAATTGGATTTTATTGCTTAACAGAATTTTCGGCCACTTTTCTTTAGGAAAATATTTTAGTATGTGAAACATCTCTAGTAATTGTACTTTTCATATAAACATAAAAACAGATAATTCATTCAAAACATCATTGATTGATCTGTTCACAGCATTTTACACAATCGATACATAGCACACAGCATACGTATTTTGTATTATTCAGCTTGCCAAACAGAGCACCAATAGATAACCCCCTGTTTTTAATCATTATGATTAGTATGCAACAATTCTCTTAGAGGGAGACTAAATGGAATGTGAATTATCCACTGCTGTAACCCATGTGCTGCATTTCTCTGAATTAGAGTAAATGGTGCTTTAAAAGTAATATACCAACTTCTAATTCAAAAATAATATAATTTGCATTTATCTCAATAATATCAACTGACACACTACAATATCTAAACTTCACAGACTAAAAAGGGACACAAAAGGGAGTGGCCAGTGAGGGTGTTTACAGTAAATTAAACTCTTGAAACTTGATATTAAAATTATCAGCAAATCCAAAATGCTACATTTTTCAAATGAAGCATTAAAAGAGGCGTTATTTACAATAAAAAAATTCTGCGTATTAATTAAGCGTTTTCATACATACATGTTTCACCTCAAGTCAGATTTCATTCATTTACTTCAGATGCTTAGTAGAGAAAATAAATAAAATAAAAAAAATTATGAAAGCTGTCAGAAAGGCATGTCTTCACATTCCTTGTCCCCGCAGTCGCCAACTGAAACAGAAACGTACTCTTTCCAATATATGGAAGCGAAAGACTGATCAAGAAATCTAACGCCAGACTGACAAAAAAATAATAGACTGAAAATCTACCATTTGCTATCTCTCGTCCTCCCTACAATTACTTGTACATCATGCTTACATTACATGCACTGCATGTATACATTACAAACAAAAAATATCATTAAAATAAGTCAGGAGTATAAGTTTGTTTACGTATATTATATGCTTCAAGCATTACAAAATGTGGCATTTTTTAGCCATTTAGATATATTTCAGTAGTGCTAATTTGTCATAAAAGTAGATTATTTTAATTTTGACATTATATTTGAAAAATATTCTAATAGGTAAAAATTCCATTAAGTTTGGATTTTTTCCTTTTCATTTTATCTTTTTCAATATTAAAAATCTTTCTCGTATAATTTAATAAAATATAAAACAGGGATAAATAGACATTACTAGGTGCTTCAAGACTAACTTGAGAAAATCTACATTCTTTTAGGTTTTTCATCCATAAGATTCTAGCAATATTGATTTATTTTTTATACATCCAGTAATGTCAGTAGTACAAAACAAAAATTATTTATAATCATAATCACTAGAGGTTGCACATCCAAGTCCAATTATTTTGCAGCAAAACTCAAAGGAAACAAGGAATTCATAAACAAATCAATATCGTGATAATTTAATAAAAAAAATTAGCTAGTAATATATAAATTATTTTGTAGAATAGGGATTTGTGCGTTACATTAGCTACAAGTATAAACAAAACAGAAAACAGCAGTTGTTAATGAACCAAAGCATTTGTCACACTACATACAAAACATCGACAAAAATTCAGAATTTTCAAGAGTGCTACTATTTCAGAAAGATGCAGTAAGGTTTTAAAGTAAAAACATCTTTTTTTATAACCTTCCAGTTCCGGTTAATAAAATATTTTCGATTCAGTTGTCGTTTATGATGATAAAACGTTTGGGTTCTGCTTTTGAAATGCTTTCAAACAGATTTCCTATCTTTTTATTAAAACGCATGCAACCGATTTAGTAGACAACTCAAATCATGCACATTTATTTGTGCAACGTCACTGCCAGTGTCATGGCAGTACATTCTCTATCTGAACAGGTCCTTAGGACAAAGTTTATTTATTTATAGTGCCATTTTTCTAACCGTGCCTCTAACAGGTATCAGCTATTGTCAGTTTCATCTGATTGGAAGCTTATATGTCACAACAGGGACTATGGTTGATGTTCAAGCTCCCGATTGGATGAAACCATCAACAGCAGTTACCTGCCCATGGCACAATTAGAAACTAACAAGCCGAGTCACAACTGCTATTATTAAACATCTAAATGTAGTTAATATTAACTGCCGACAGAGAACCCAGAGTAATTAAATATCACTCAATGCAATGTTTTGAAAGTAATGAACATCACCAATTTATTTTAAAAAGTATTGTCCTAGTTGCTAAGCTTTTGTTTCTACAGGAATTCTTTGATTCAATTTTGAAGAGTTGTAAAGAAAGACCTATTCCATTTTCTGACTGGGCATCTGAAACAACACAAGAATATCTCTTCCTACAACCAACTGATAATCATCTGAAAACTCTGACATCTGTTGTTAACATACCTACCCCAACATAATACCTATTATAGCTTTATCAACCAAAACTGTAACTGTTTTGGTCACACCATTGAAACTTTTTTTAACCATTTCAGTTAAATGCCTTGGAAAAGCGAATTATTCTGTTATTCTGCGAGAACATTGCCCCTGTACTATACCTATGAAACTGATCTTATTAAAAAAAAATATACTAGCTTGAAATTTTAAAATGACATAGATTTTACAGGAGAACCAACTGAAACTATATTAATTGTTCCCTAAAGTAATCATTTTGAACATTATTATATTTCTCATTTAAAGTACAAAGAGGAGGGGAAGAAAGAAAAAAAGGACAAAAAAGAAAAGAAAGCAAACACTCACACTCGCACACAATTATTTTCCTTTCCCCACCTTGACTTTCTTCTTTTATACAAAAAGATTGTATTTTAATCCTGGGAAATGTGGAATCAAGTATAGATTCGCTTTACTGAAAACATTTTCCTAACAATATGAATAACTTTTATGTTTTCTTCACAAAATTATTGTTGAAACAGAAGGAGTGATTATCAAGTACAGAAATTTGCTCCGATGATAAATCTTTGCAGATTAAAAAAAAAAAAAAAGCAACAAAGAAAAGCACTAGCAAACTTAACAGAGATCCATCTTTTAAGAGGAAAAATGTCCCCCCACTTACCAGGTTAGAGAAAACGAAAATAAATTTAAAATTTTGAGTAATTGTTTTAGGTTAAATAAGACTGAGAGAAATAAATTATATTTGTTTGAAATTGTTGTTGAATCTCATTTTATCAAAAAGTAACTTTTACACGTCAAATCATTACTCATCCACAAAATGCTAAGGCATTTTCTATTTTATGCACAGTGACTATCTGCCAATTTGCATAAACAATAATACAATACATAAACATAAAATAACATTCTATTAAGCAATAGAATCACAATATAACATGTATAATAGATTAATAGTATTTTTAAGCGGACTTTTAAACACTGAAACAATACTTTCACATTAATTGCATCTTTAAAAAATGCCATTTGAATGGCCCCCATGCAATAAAATTAGAATAAACTTAAGACTAGAAATATAGAGAATATAAAAAAGATAAAAATACCACCTTTCGAGTTTCAACCAGGAGCATCCGGATCAGTCGTTACGGCTGTGGCCGGACTTCTTACCCGTGGACCTCTCAGGTGAGCGTGTGGACCGAGAGCTGTCAGATGAATCCCGCCGTCTCTGGGACTTTTCCAAAGGGGAAACCAAATTTTCTCCATTCCCTCCGAACTCGTGAGGAGTCTCTGTGTCGCCGTTTACCACTTCCACTGCTCTTCTTGTCCCTGCGACTACTATGTGAACGTGACCGACTCCTATCTCTCCGATAGGAAGAGTGATGTTTACTACTGCTACTGTTGTATCGGCGATCACTGTCATGACTCCTCCTCACATCACGACGATGCCTGTCATCTTTGTCTCTCCGCCGCTCACTAGTTTCCCTACTATGACTTCTATGAGACCTACTTCTACTGCGTTTCTTATCTCTTCTACGAGACCTATCATTTTTACTGGCTTTAGAACCCTTCTTTGAGCTCCTTCTACTTGAAGAACTAGATCGTGAAGAGGAATCAGAACTAGAGGAACTGGAAGAGCTATCAGAATTACTCTTTGAACTACTGTCATTCTCAGTACTAGCACTTCTTTTTTCATTTCTTTTATGCCGAGAAGGTGACTCAGATGTCCTGGAAGACGATTTGGATTTCCTATTACTATGATCAGTTTTCTCCTCACGCGATGCTCTCCTCGAAGAGGAGTAAGATTCCCGTGATCCTTGAACTTTATCTGAAGAGTCCTGTGGATGCAAATTTCTCTGATCCTTCTCTTCTTCTTCTTCTTCTGAACCTAGAAGCATGTTATCTTGCATCAACAAATGAATCACATAACAAGACTAATTATTTAGTAAATGCCCCTTGATCTTGATTTTAGGAAACAATTACTAAAATTACTGGTGACCTCTTTTCTTTTTTTTATATTAAAACAAAATTTTAAATCCCTTCAATTCTAACTGCATCACTATGTTTCTTTTTCTTCCTTTAGAAGCTTTTCCTAGATTAGTTATTAATAGATTCAGTTTTACCTTCACATTAGTCAAAATTCAAAGGTTGGAAAAATTTATTTATTCTAATATGGCAGAAACAGACGAAAACACTACAGAAATAGATAAATTGGTGTCACACAAACGGTCAGTGTATAAGCAAATATTATTCATTGAATTTTCATAAAGAACTGTCGTTTTGATTACGAAGCCCTCTGATTTAATCCTGTGAAACTAAGCTATTACTTTATACACTGGAAATAAGTTTGCTTCTCAACTTCACGGTATAAGAAAAAGGTGATTTAATTGCTCTTCTAAAACACTGGATGCTTTAAAAATAGTACTGCAATTGTTCCAATTTAGTCTGTCAATAAAAATAAAACTGCACTTACCCTCATGAGCAGGACGCTTTGAATCAGATTGGTTTTCTACCTGTCTGCCTTCTCCGTCGCTCCCTTCACTCTCATCCCCCACTAGCTGCTTTTCTCTTACTCTTTCTTTTTCTTCTTCATCTCGCAATCGTGCTTCAATTTCACGTTCAGTTTTCTGGAATTCCTGCTTTCGTCTCATGATGCGGTCCTAAAGAAATCACATTATTTCTTAATTATTTACATTTATTTTCAGGATTCTGAACAGCCATTTCATGTTTTAGTATTCCATTACATCCTTTAATTTAATGAATGTTAAACAAAGGTAGAACAACCATGTCACCTTACATGGCAAACCCCGAGGCTACAAAGAACCAAACAATGAAATATGATTGATCTCAAGAATTTCTTATTTCAATATCAGTTGAAGAGACTTAGGACAATTGTACAGATAAGGTAACAGATGAATTATCCTGCAGATCCTCAACGGTGTTTCTTATGTAAAATATTTATGAAATACCTATAAACACAGTAAAATATAATGATAGAGACCTCAGTAACTAGTTAGTTATAGTCAAGTTTTTTATAGTGGAATGTTTTTTAAATGAAGTCAATTTTTTAAAACACCTCTTACAGTACATCTGTTGCAGGATCTGCATTACTTCAACTAGAACTAAGAAATTAAAAAGATTAATGTTCCTCAGATGAGAGAGAGACAAAATATTTACACAAAATAATTGCCAATTTTTTGTGAACTTCCTGTATATTTTTAATTCTAATTTTTCAAATTGACTTGAATACCTATTTTTTTTTATAAGGTTTGTTTTCAATACATACTATCAGGTAATAACATCCATTGATTATTTGAAAACTTAAAACACCTAGCCAACCAACAGCATGGAAGCCAGTAACATTATTGGTAGATGCACATAGCTTGTGCAATGACATTTATGTAAGAAAAATGGATAGTATGATATAATCATTTGAATAATAACATACAATTTAAGACAAATATTTATGAAATGGATTACATTTATTACATTACTTATCATTACATTTATTACAGGATGAATTTTATATATAAGCACTGTATTCCTCCCCTCTCAAAATTATCAAAGATTCCTGCACATACTGCCAAGATAGCACTTGCTATTAAGTGGTGGTGGACCAAATGATATGTATTGACTTTCTTTCTGTGAAGAGGTTAATATTTTTTTCCTAGTAAATACTTCATACTTTTGGAATGAGAAAGATTATGTTTATAGCAAATACGAGACTAAATATCTAAATAAATGGGTGTGATAAAAATATGTCTGGGCACAGCCGAGTTACTTTTGTTAGTAAATTTTTGGTAACCTGACAATAACTTCATAAAACTAGTATTTTCATAATACCAGTATTTATTATAATGAGATTTTACTGTCTTACTTTATTGCTGTACATAAGATATTGCTGATTAGCACTATTTTAGTAATACAGGCTGGTAAAGGAAGCCATTCCAATAGTTATTTACCATGGTAATTAAAGGTAGACAGTTCTTAATAAAACAAATTTTGAAAATAATTTGTAACAATGAGTGCACAATTCATAAAATTCCTTTTCTATAAAGGGAATGGATAATGTACCTTAAGTTCTTCATCTGAATCAGCACCATTGAGTTGTCGTGGGCTGCCATCACCTTCATCTCCACTGTCAGAATCTTCACTGTCTCCGTACATACCCAGACCTGTGGATAAATATCGTTCAAGTTGGTCTGCCAGTTTTCAATAGCTGCCTACATTTTAATAACTTATATGAGAAAAAAATTGGGACAAATAATAAGGACAATTTACAAGATTGGACTTCTCTGATACAAAGAGATAAACAACAAACTTTTTCACTTTGTATACAGAGCGATCATAAATATTCCAAAGGTGACAATGGTTTCCCTGGTGGAGATATAAGGATGCTAGGAGGAATAAAAGCCAATGTAAGTTTCCCTATATCACCACCAACTCAGCCAGGTTCACTTGCTTCATGATCACTCCATATCATGAAACTATGATACAATTTCAATTATTTGTCACAAAGGAATCATTCAACACAATTGGTTCAATGTACCGACACATCCCACAATTCTTGAAAAATTAAGCCATTCATTTGATGTGTTGCAAACTGTTTAGCATTGTACAAAAAGTACAAAAGGACAAAGTCAATCAATCCAACCAGATTGAATGCAATGTATACATCCAAATTTCATCTCTTTGGCTTTATTTTGTTCAATACAATTACAGAATAAAAGCAGCTTTGATTACAAGTTTTGCAACACCTCAAACCTTTTTCTTTGGCATTTATTTATTTAAATGGCTGATGCAAAAGAAAAAGAAGAACATACAAAAATTTGTCACTCACCCAGCTTGCCCGTCAAAGATGCTAATGCCTGGGTCTTCCGCAGTTGCATAGCTGGAGCTTTTGTCATAAATATAAAGTGGTTTAGTACAAGATGACTGTGACACATAAAGGACAGAGGGAGATGGCATTTTTCAATTTACTATGTTCCCTAAAAAGCAGCCAAGATCCATGAAGAACAGCTTATCTGCAAGTAGCCGACAGCTAACTTTCTTCACAAAGCATTGGCAGATATAATTGGGAAAACAGCACTGCACAAAACTTATGGTGAGAAGATAAGGGATCAAACCTTCAATATTCTTATATTATAAATATGCAAATAGAAATTCAACTTCCTTTTTTTTAATTGTCACACCCGTACAAAGGTTCATAGAACCATAATCACTTGTTGTAAGCACCATTCAAACATGAATGTAATATATTTAGTTGTTTTTTTCATCAAGACTGTCAGTCTAATCAATTAAATAAAACACACATTACTTCTCCAGTATGGTTAAAACCATATTAATACTTAAGTAACAGCAGGAACAATATAGAAATATCTGTTCCTTTTGTATTGTACTTTACTAATCCACGACATAATGTTCTGAATATAAACGCGCAGTAATGATGTACCTTTGGCTCTTGCCTTACTCAACACTTCATTTGCTACAGCTTCCATTTCCTCGGTTGTCACTTCCAATAAAATCTCTGTTAGTGTCCGTCGTACTTTCAGCATCTACAAACATAAAAGAGTTATTATCTTCTCAAATGACTTTTTTTTATAATAATTACAAAACATTCTAGCAGAAGTTAAACAAGTCTAAAAAACTAAAGAAAAATTTTCCAGACCAATATGCCAATGTTTTGTTTCTTGAAAATTTGTGAACATGTTTCACACCTCCAAAATTCATCTATATTTTTATATTTCACCAAAAGAAATATAGCGAAAGACAAAAATTACACTGACATTTGTATTTTTTTTCTTAAATGGTAATTTACAGTTTGTTTCAGCAGCTTAAATTTTACATATGAACAAAATGTGACCTTAATTCTCTAAAAATAAAAAGAAAGGATTTTAAAAATTACACAATAGATTCGCTTGAAGGAAACTGCGTTGCCACATTTATTGGAGAATTTTTAGAACATGAACCAACTTTTGAAAACTTGTATTGTGAATGAGCAACTGTATCAGAGCAATAAGACCTACGTTAATATATTAAAAGAAACAAAAATGAATTTTGATATTTGTAAAACAAATGCAATGTTCACGTGAAAATAATACAGTTCATTAAACTTAAATTGAAAATAAAAAATTAACCTTTTAAAAGTAAACAAATCATTTTCAAAATAATAAAAAATAAATTCTTTTGTTATTTTAATAACTTGCAAGGAAACTTCATAATATGTGCATGTTTCCTATTAGAAATTTAGAACAAATGCACAACTTAATATATTTGTATAGACTGTGAAGTTAGAATTATCACAAAACAAATCAAAGTTATGAATTGATCACAATCCTTTTTTAATTAATTTTACTTTTTAATGCTTTTAATCACACATACCATTTCTTGAAGAATTTCTTCACGTGACTTGACAGGCTCAGCATCTGCGACAGGCACATGCCGAGATCTTGGAGGAGAGGAACTAGGGCTATCAACATTTCGAAAACGTGATTTTCTCTTAGATGTCTGAGAAGATGTTGTATTCTCTTCATGCCCTGACTCTTCGGAATCACTTTCCTGAGGAGATAAAGAGACTATCAGAATTCCTACGCAAGTATTAAAGGATAATATACAAAGACAAGACTTTCATGCACTATTATGTCATAATATATGTACCACACAACATGCATTCTTGTAATATAATTGCACTATAGGATCAAATAACAAATCATGCATGATTAAGTGAAAAAATGATTCAAATAAGCGCAATCAAATTTAAATAGTCTAATTATTTTGTTTTATTACTTTTTGTGAGAGTGGATAATTAACACATTTTCAAGATTGTTTTCAATTAGTCTGATACACTCGTCTGAAAAAAAGTTCTGAATGCCGAAAATTGCTCTCTACAAAACAAAATAGCAGGCACATACTTTCAGAATAAAATTTATCATTCTACTACTTCACACTTTAGAAGCCTAAATCATATTAACTTATTTACAGACAATACAAAATGTCGTCTTGTAAATGCCTTTTCCATCTCCTAGTTACTTGATGACTAACGAAGTTACAGGAATTTCCGGTCACTTCATGGCACTGCTAAACAGTAGTGTCCAAGCCCTTTGCAGATGCTCTTGCAACAGCATGGATCCAACTTATCAATGTACTACCTAACTGCTGTTGGCCAACACACAGCTGCCTTCTAAGGCCCTTTCACTCCCTGCTGTAATATGGGAAGGATATATTTTGCGTTTGTTCACTTTAAGAAAAGGTAGTCAGCTCGTAGTTAGGCAAGAGCTTTTCTTCCAAACTTACAAGAATTTTAAAATGTGCAGTTTAAAAATAAAAGAAGTGACAATGATACTTGCCCAATGTCCGATTCTAGATATATGCTATTGATGCAAAATATGCATTAACTTTAATGGTAACACAATTTATGCAAAAATCCTAATATGAAGTAATATCATGTTGCAAGGTCTTTAGGCCATATTCATAGTCGTGACTTATAATAAGGAAAACCTTAAGGAGTTCCTTATACTAACGATTTCCAATTCATAGTAGCAAATTATCCATCCACATCAGAAAATCCTTATAAGGAAGGTCCAACTTTCACTTATATCTGTAAGTGAAGCCTCTCTTGATGTGTTGAAAATTGTCGTAGTTTGAAAGAAATGGAATGGACAACTATTTAAAAAATTATAAGGGTTTTTACAGTAGCATCTTTCTTTGTAGCAACCCACGATATTTACGAGACATGCAAAACCCATTGAAAATGCACAGCGATCAAGAATAAGAAAAAATATTGTTTTACTAAGCCTTTGTTTGTACACTTTTTGGTAACATTGGTGGCTAAAACCACCTCTAACTAATAGATATTTACTGATTTCACCACCATTTAAGCCTTTGTTTAAGATGCTGACACTATTTAAGAAACTGTGTAGGTTAGGTTACCACACGGACGCAAGCATATGATAGTTCACGGCCAGTTTGATGGAGCGCTTCTGGCAAGATTCAAGTGGCTGTGAAACAGCCAATACCCTGTTGCCAAACGAGGCACTGCTAGCATCGTACTTATTATAAGTATCGTCTATGAATACCAAATGTGTATAAGTATTTCCTTATCAAAAGTAACTTCTTATAGTTTATATATAAGTTATATATAAGTATTTTCTTATCCTATAAGTGACAACTATGAATATGGCCCTTAATAGGCACTGAAATATATCTAAAACATAAAAACATTATGTACGCATTTTGCGAAAAAACATGCAACCACATTTTTTACATGAGCACACTATGAAACACATACAGTTGAACTCCATTTATATATTTTGCGATGTTTTCCACGTTTAAGTATTGTTGCAAGTCCTAGCTCAATTCCTGTACTTGCCATATTAAATTATTACAGGTATGTTTTTTATGTTTATTCATTTTTCACTCTTCCATAATAAAAAGTCCTGACTTTATACTGACATAGATGACAGAAGATGAGAACAATTCTATACTAACGAACCTGATTTCCTTTAGAACCTGATAAGAATGTTTGAAACTGAGCAAAACCACAGGGTAATGACAATAGAGCACACTTATGTCCCTATGTCTTTGCCAATGTTTGTGTAATGCATGGGCAGTGTCATACGAAAAAAGCATGACACTAAAATAAATGAATGGGAAGAAGTGATGGCAAAAGAGAAGAGAGGAATCGGGAGGGTGCAACAACTATTCAGTTATGACCAGAAATATTTCATACAGACATGACAACGAATGCAGCCCCCTTGTTCTTTCAACTTCTGAACATCAATAAGCTTTATTCTTTCTGAATCCAGACCTTGAGGGAACCTGCAGTCCTCACACAGACCAGTTTGTTTCTTGCAGCCTTGCTGACTGGGTGCTGGAAGCGTAAGTGTATTACATGCTCAAGAGAGGGAGAAAATGTGTAATAAAAGAAAGCAAGTAAATGATATTTGGGTCAATCTTTTCAATTTACCTGGACTAGAAGGAAGGTTCCTTGAAGACAAGCAAATGCTTTTAAAACCGTTATTAGCTGAATGCAAACAAAAACAAAACAAAACAAACAAAACAAAAAGCAACTTTTCAGAAAGTTATTTTGATGGTTTAATCAGCTAGTGTAAAATCAATAAACCCTTTGCTGTTTTTGTTCAAAGGCCAAATTTTTTGCTCACCACCTATATTGTAAAAAGTATGGTGAAAATTAGCCCAAAATAATACGAATTCTTGTGATTAAACCTGTAGTTTTCTCAACCGAATCAAATGAAACACAATCTGAAAACGAATATGAATTGTTGTAGAGATTCTGTTGCATGGTTGACGAGGCTGTACTGATTGATGAGACTTTTCGTTCATTGACCAGTGAGTGACAATCTGCTTTTTGCAAGATATAGAAATGAAAAAATGCACATTGATAGTTCACATTCTACATCCAAGCAAGAAAGAGACGACAAAAACATATTTTCTTAGCAAAAGCTTGGTAAACCGAAAACTTGCTGCTATCTCCCAATTGCCCATGAAATGACAGAACAGAGAAGTATAAGTGTGCAGTTCCCTCAAGCATTAAATGATAATTAGTCAAATGAAGTCAAATAAATTGTAAAAGTTGTTTGTCAAATAAAATATGTAAAGAACTCATAAAGAAATCAAGAGGCCATAACACGAGTGAGACAGGAAGAAAATCTGATGATAACAGGAAACAGGGGACAGAAGGAAATGTTCTTAAGTGGCATCAGATGAAAGACACGAAACTCAAAGTCAAAGCACAAAACTTTCAGAGGGTCCTAAAAAGTCAGAGAACATTGCAGTATGGGAGAGGACCAAAAAGAAAGAAACAATACATGTGAAGATGAAAAGAAGAGGGACAGATACATGATTATGATGATTTTAAGGAACAAAAATACAGTGAAAGATCAAGCAATAAGTTTTAACATTCTCATCAAGACAATTTTCTAGTCAGTTTATTTTGACTAGACAGAATTGGTTCAAAATTCTCAGGAGGCTTCTCCAAAATTAGGGTGTTGTCTTATATTTAGAGTCGATTTATATTCAGATAAATATGGTATTTTTGTATGGAAATCAAGTAGAAACTTATGTTCTCCTAGAGGCTACATTCATGTTATCTTTATAATGCACAAAGTGCATTAAATGTAACTGCAATTGTAACAAATTAATGCTCTCTGATGCTGACAGCGATGAGTCGAGTCCTTGGTCTAACATAATTACAAATTTTTTCTATGTCCAGTTCTCAAAATTGTATCTCGGCAAATCAGAGCAATAATCCTAATACAATATCCCAATTTTTGGTTGAATATTTTTACATGTGTTGTACTTTATTTTTCTACCTAGCTTCTTAAAATTTATTAAAAAAACAAAACACCACAACCTTTCAAAAGTATGATTATTTAAAAAATCAGCTTACATTTTCTTACACATATTTAGAATTGCGTGCTAGCAACCAAAGTGCCCCACGTGAAAACACGGTCAGACGCATACGATTTGTTTGGATTAACCTCCAAGTACTCATACACGTAACTACCGTACTGCCGATATGTTGCGACAGCTGCATGTGAGCATTGAGAATATTACATTTAGGTGTGGAAGTATCAGCATCTTTCTTTATCTTCAATCCCAATTTACAAGATACAATGGTTGTCATGGACCTGCAGCATTACGCAAAGAGTGCTAGTGATTGCCTGTCATTCAATTCTCATGTTTGTATGACTGCTCTCAAAGATGAAAATGTACTCTAAAAAAATTTAATCCAGTAAGTCAAACAATATTTATTTATAAATTAACAGTATTAATTATAAATTTGGGAATGTACTTTGAAATTCTGTTAATTTATTTTTGTTTCTTTGTAAATGTCCTGTACATAAGAGCATATTTGGATTTTACATATTATATGCCATTTTCACATATTTGTTACACATTCTTATCCTTTTCATTACATATTCAGCCACTGCATATGACTTATTTTTCCCGCCTACAGCGACAAGTATGTCAGCATGCAATAATCAGTGTTATTGCATCAACAGAACTGACTCTTAATTTGAATCTATAACCCTGTCTCTTCTCCCACTGTACAAGCATTTGGTCAGGGAACAGTTCCTGAATGTGAGACAGCACCAATATAACTTTCAATCCTAAGTACTTTATCCACGGCATTGCATTGATGGGTACCAATTTTTACTTCTTTTCACTGACAAAGGAGTTAGGAGTTTTTAGTTCAGCTTCCACTAAATATGAGGGCTGTGGCAGAAGTCATGGAAACTATTTTTTTCTAAAAGAAAGGTTATCGGATCACAAAATTTCATTAGTTTCGTGAAAGAAATGCTGCAGTAGGGTGTGTTCACATCAACAGATGTCTTTGTGAGTGGCTCTATTAGTACAGAGAGTAACGTAAATCAGTTGTCCAACTTCCACCATGCCAGATGTATGTAACCCATTTCAAGCAACTCATGCTCCAAGACTGCCATTCTTCATGGAAGAAATGCCCGAAAATGTCACAGGGAATTGGTGAAAGCTCTAGTATGGCCCTTGCATACCGGACAGTCGTGAGATGGGCAGGAGAATTTGGGAGGACGCATAGCAACCAGTGATCAGCAACACCAATGATGACTTGTGAGTGTGCGGACTAAAGAAGCACATGCTATAATTGTGTATCTGCCTAATCGAGCCTTTAGAACGGGTATGTAATGCTTAGAATGTTGTGAGCTCTTACATTTTCAAATGCTTTCAAACATGACACCAGTACTGTTATTTCAAATACCTTAATAATTATGAGAAACACAATTTTGGGGTGTCGTTAAATGTCCATGCACTTAGTTCTTACCCCCTTCTTTCATGTGTATATACAATTTCCACCTCTGCTCATATTCTCATAAAAAAAAAAGCTGCTATGACTTATGCCCACCCCCTCATATGAAGACAAATTTTTGAACATGCAAGTATTTCCATGGTACATAGAATTGTCAAATTTCTCATCACAGATTTGAGAAGAGTCCTACACAATTGTAAGACATTACCTATTCTTACTAGCAACAGATTAAAAAATAAACATGGAAGTTTTTCTACTTACAAATTTACTTTTTTTAGGTATCACAGGTTGACCAGTGCTATTTTCAAGCTCATTCAATGCACTTTCTTCTTCCTCTCTTTTCTTTTGTAAATACTCCTCTCTCTCTTTTATTTGTCTCTCTCTATCCAGTTTTTTCTGTTTCTCTCTTTCCATTTTCTCTAAACCTTCTCGAATCCAAGCAGGCAACTGTCTCCTTTTGGCAGCATCTACAAAATAAGGAACCACTTTCACAAATGTGGACATAAAGCAGAATCTTTATGGGCTTCCAAAAACCTATAGAAAGAATTCTAGCTGTGATAAGCCAAGAATCCCGCGATTAGTTTCAATGACAGAATCAGTATCCAGCGTTAGTAATTATGGCATTGTTTGCAAAATCGGATGCCAAAGAATTCACGTTTGGACAACCAATCAACAAAGTGTAATATTCCATGCTTGGTGCCATAGCGCTGGACACGGCCCTGAACATATTATATGAAAAAGGTGTAGAGAGGGCTTTGAGAGCCATAATCTTGTAGAAAGACACAAGGAATCACTCTCTAAAAAGATATTGAAGTGAACACATGTCAACAGTTGGAAAAGTAGGAAAGGATTTTCACCATAGGTTGGGTATTATTTAAATGATAGTGAGGCGGGAATTTATAATTAGTTTGAGAGCTTGGTATGGTTTATAATAATTTATAAATTAGTTTATGGCAATAAGTAGGTGAATATAGTCAGCGGAGTAAAGGTTTCATACAAAACACAGATAGGGAAAGTCGCGGCCGCATATTAATTTTATGGGAAATATTAAATCCCATTAAGACCAAATCATTGAGGACATTCTGGAATATTTTACAATTATTT